>OY751313.1:44082226-44567104 GCA_963564615.1 Rhorus exstirpatorius
GCTTAAAGTACCAAGTACTGAGTATTTCAAGTACTAAACATTTGAAGTACTTGAGATATCAAGTACTTGAAATACGTCAAGTATAAAGTATCAAATACTTTTCAAGTTTTCAGGTATACATCTCCGTAAGTTCCAGTACTTATATTTGATTTCTTGCCTACTCTTTAAACTCATTTGATTTTGGGTTTTGATTCGAGTACGTTTTGCATCAAAACATACTTTCACATTGTGCAATTCACTCAGGTTTGGTAGATAGAAACAGAAATATTTAAACGAAGAATTAGAAATAATAAAAAAAATATTATTAAAGATTGTAATTAAGATTTCTTTAGCTTCAGGTTTAAAAAAGACAAAATTAAGAATATAATACACGGATTGTTAAAAACGGAGTCACGCATTGACAATGACATCGTAACTACCGTAGCTTGAGCCTTTGAACGGTCATTCCTTACGATCTTAACCAAAATATGGCCCAGAACGTTCCTCAATTATACATTCAAAGGCGTTATACATGCAACCATTAGCGAGACGTATTCAAAAGTACTTCATACTTGGTTCTTGAAAATGCACTTGAAGTACAGGAAAGTACTTGAAAATTTAAGTACAATACTTGAAATACTTTGAAAGTACTTTGTACTTCAAGTACTGTACTTCCAGTACATTGCAAGTACCGGGTACTTTAAGTACTGCCCACCTTTGCTATGTTTATTTGAAAAATGTCAATGAGTCATTTCGTAGGAAATAATCCAAGCTTTCTACTGAAAGTATCATTTCCACTCCAACCCCACCACTATTGTTGCAATAGGCCTCTAAAATAAAGGCCTCAGAGACGTATGCGCCCCCTTAAGAATGCTTCACGTAAAACGTTACCAAACAAAGTTTCGGAATTTCAGTAATTTGTGATACGATAAAAATTTGAAAAAAAACAAAACAAATATTAACCATATGAAAGATTTTAAGAGCAAACGAAAAATTCGCTCCTAAAATCATCGAAAAAATTTCTCTCTTGTCATTTTCATACTTTTTTTTTATTTTTACCAATATATATGCACACTTTGACATTTTTTTTTACATTAAATTTTTTTTGTTCTCAACATGTTGAGAAACGAAACCGTGAATTTTTGGATATTTTTGTTCCGTAAAATTTTTTAAAAAATTGTACAATTACACTCAGGACACATTTCTGGATCGTTGAGCAAACGAGCATCATGACTACAGATTTTTCGAAAAACAAAAATTTCGAAAAATCGAAAAAATGATTTAAGAAATGATTATATAAAAATTTAAAAACTGTATTATAGAAATTATTTGAATATTATGCATTCAGAAAAGAAGAACGATTTAATTTTATGTTAACAAAAGTTTTCTAATGTTTTTTCAAACAATTTTTTTCAAACAATTTACTAATAATTTTCCAGCATTACCACGATTATTATTATTATCATTCAAAATTTTTTAACATCTTCCGTATGGTTGATTTTTTTAAATTTTAATCCCGTTGCAAACTACTCAAAATACCAAATCTCACGCTTAGCTAGAAATTTATACGCTGAGCATCCTTAAAGCGACCATCGTACATATGAACATCGAGAAAAATTAATTTATTAAAATTCAATATTTTTTTTCCTCGCAAAACGAAGCAAGTCAAATGTGCCTGTATCGAATAAAATTGAATTGCGATTGATTCGAATGATGAAAAAAAAATGTTTTAAAATTAATTAAACTATTTATCAAATTAAACAGAATTAATAGAATTAAATTAAATCTTTTTCATGAAAATAATTCTGCTTCACCGACAAGCTTCATCGTACTCGTTAATTCGACTCGCGATTGCCCAAAGTTCTACGGGAATGATTGCTAATTTATAAATTTTTTGTTTTCTTTTAAAAGGGTAATCTCTGCGAACTTACCTTGTGACGCCATTTCTGCGGGGCGGAAAACAAAAGATTGCTCAATTAGATGAGTGCATAGTAAAGAATAACAAAAAAAAAAAAAAAAAGATGAAAGGAAAAAAAATACGCAACGAATATGGTCCTAAGTTATTGACGAGTCGCTTAATGAGCCGATTGCGTGATTCCGTCTCATTTATATTTTTTTTTCCTACCGTTTACTTACGATTTTTTTTTTTTAATTTCAATCTCCTCCATTAGCTTTATGAATAGGCAATCTTGCACTCGTTTCAGACGCAATAAATGCTCGTCCAATGTCAATTATTATTATTATGGAAAAACAAGTAATGATGCATGAAAAAAATATTTCCTTCCCCATAGCAAGAAAATTTCGATGACGCGGAAAAATTCGAATTGACATTATGCAAAAAAAAAAAGTTAATTCTTTCGCAATTTTTTTTTTCTCATTCTCTCGATACTTGGCAAATTATTTTGATTTTTATTTATTTTTATTACCCTCCCCGATTTATATACAGCGAGTTACAATCCTGACGATCGAAAAATTGCTAGTTTTTTTTTGTCACCGACATATTTTCTGCGAAAAAAAAAAATTCCGGAAATTTACGTAACCGGTCGGTGCAGGCGATGAAGGAATGATAATGATTAATGCAAAGTGCTTGTGTAAATCGAGCTCGACCCTGCCAGCTACCGTTTTCAAATGTACCGCTAAAGACGGACTCGCGGATGCTTCCTGCGTTACGCGATCGAATCGTTTGATAAATCATTTTATTAATCCATTTACGTTAAGAATGAAAAAAATTAAAATTGAACGAGCGTAAAGACGAACGTTTCCTTTTATTACACGGTGCTTCGAGCTCAAACACAGGCAAGTACTGTTCGTTAACCGTTTTTTTTTCTTTTTTTCTTTTTTTTCCCTCCTACGATATGGCATTCCCTTTTAACTCGGTTAGTCGGTTAACTTTTTGCTTAAACTTTGCTCTCTCTCTCTCTCTCTCTCTCTCTCTCTCTCTCTCACGTAATTCCTTGTCCCATATATAGGCGTGATATGCGTCGAGGCGAGAGAATACTCGCATTTTCTTTCAGTCCTCGCGTCGTGCTAATATCGAGCGAGACGTTGCGGTACAGGGAAAAAAAAATGTAAATGCTCGGAATTCCATACATGAATTGTATGCATACACATCAGAACATATTATATAACGGTGGTTTGTTTTTTTTTTTAAGTTTGTTTTTGAATTTTCAAAAAATGTTTCTGATAGCTCTAATTTCCCAAAAATACTGAGATATCAGGTCAATTTTTTTTCCCCATGATCAGAGTATCATTGAGGAAAGGTTGGTATTGAGTTTCGTGAGAACCGCTAGAAGGGTTCGAATTTTATGAAATTATGAATTTTCCAAAAAAAAAAAAAAAAAAAAACACATTTCCTCGGCAGCTCTAATTTCCTCAAATATTGAGAATACGGGCTTTTTCCAAACTCACAAAAATGCGTCTGCTTCAAATGAAATATTGAATATCTAGAAAAAAAAATATTAGCAACAAAGCCAATCCTCTGAATGAGAAAAACGAAATTGACAATCGTCCTCATGCAGGGAAGCATTTTGAGCATATTTTCCGAAATTTGAAGGAAGCAATTTGCAGTTTTTTTTTTTTTACAAATTTTCAAAAATCACCGAAGCATCGAAAATACGTATAAGAGCTTAGGAGAAGGACGACTTTTGTGTATATGTGTACGAGATATGTAAATTATGATACATCGAAGTTGGGGGGAGCGATGACCCAATGCAGTCTCTCTCTCTCTCTCTTTATGCTCGACACTCCAGGGAGGGGAAAAAAAGTGTGCAACAAGAAAAGTGGCAAAAACGATCTCCATGGGACGTCTCGGACGTGAAATCAGCCGAGAGACTCTCTACACCATGACACTTTGGCTATTACGAGATAAACCGTGACTGCCAGCACAACCAACAAAGGGAAATTGACTCTGGCTTTACTTTCGCGTTGCACACTCGCCGGGCCAATGAGATATTCATGGGAGATATTCCACGCCAAACCAGCCAGAGGTTGACCCTCACCGTTAAAATTTTTGATTAATTATTCGATTGTCTCATCTGAGAAAACGTGCAAACAATTTTTTTTAAAATATTTTTACCACTAATCTAATTAGCCATGGGGGTTGGAATAGTTAAATTAAAAAAAATCTCCCAAATTAAAAAATCTGAAATTAATTTTAAAAATTCATATTTTATGCCAGATTTATGAAAAACAAATTTCATGATGGTACCTTTTGATTTTCTATGGTTCTTGGCGGTTTTAAATATTTTTAAGGTCCCAAAATAGCCATTAATCCTCCATTACTTTCAGCGTTAGTGGAAAATTATGATGAGATAAAATGCGCTGTATTGAAGCTCGAAAGAAAAAGTTTTCGACAGAAACTTTTTTGTTTTTTATTCATTGATTCCAATTGTTTGTAAAAAGATTATGAACAATATTTACGTTGTTAAATTATTTTTTTTTCAATATCGACGCATCGATTCGACAGATTATGTGCGTGAAAATTGCAGAAAACAAAGTCGGTTAAGTTTACATTCAAATTAGTATTACAAATGACTGACTCAATGATTGTTATGTTAAAAATACAACCGCTTTAGCCACCACGGCAGACTCGGAAAAACGGAGCACAAAAAATAATAATTAGTAATTTACGTGGCATTTTATAACTAAAAATAATTTTCGAACACACGAGAAGTAATTTTTTTGGTTCTGTTTGTTATTCTAAAACTTGGCGTTAAATTTCACCACCGAAACACGTCAGCCATAGGAACAAATGAGTTTCATCACGATTAATTGTTTTTTATTTTTTTTTTTTCGCCCGATAAAACAAGTATATTTCGAAAAAAGTTGATCACGAAATTTTGATAACTTTTCGCGTCGAAAACGATATTGAAAAAAAAAATTTCACAACGTAAAAATTGTTCATAATTCTTTATAAACAATTAGAATTGATGAATAAAAAAAAAAAGTTTTCTTTTGACCTTGAGCACATGCCGTTTTGTCTCATAATTTTTCAATAACGCTGAAAGTAATGGAGGATTAATGGCAATTATAGGACTTTAAAAATATTTAAAAGCGTCAAAAACCATAGGAAATCAGAAGGTACCATTATAAAATTTGTCTTTCATAAATCTAGCATACAATATGAATTTTTAAAATTAATTTCAGATTTTTAAATTTCGGAGTATTTTTTTAATTTTTGAGCTGTTCCAACCCCCGTAGCTAATTAGCATGATGGTAAAAAAAAAATTCTTTTTTTATTTTCTAAATATTTGAGTAATTTGAAATAATATTGAAAAACATTTATTATTACAGAAAAATAAAAAATTATTACTATTTATATTTTTATTTATACACAAAAAATATCATTTTAACTTCAAAGAATTTTAATTTCTTTTTTATATTAGAACTTTGCAGGGGTTAACTTGTAAATTTTTCAAATAAATAGTAATAATTGATCATTTTTTCAAAACTTAAAAAATTTTCAATACTAATAACTAATTTTTAAAAAATCAGTAATTTTTTTCCAATATTCTTAAATTTTCCAAAAATAAGTAATTATTCCTTCGATATTTATAATTATTTAAAAACATTAATGATTATTCTCTTAATATTTCTAATTTTTTCGAAAATTGGTAATTATTTTGATAATATTTCTAATTTTTTAAATAATTAGTAATAATTCTTCGAAAATTCTTAATTTTTCTGAACATCAGTAACTATTCTCCGAACATTCCTAATTTTTTTTCAAAAATCAGTAATCACTCCGTCGATATTTTTAATTTATTTTTAAATGAGAATTTTTTATCTTAGCCGTTAATTTTTTAAAACGTTGATGACGGGTTATTGTGGCTCGTAAGTTTTACTCGAACACACTCCGCATGCACTCGGACACACTTGAAAATACACACACACACACACACACACACACACACACACACACACGCAAGTGTGCGTGTAATAGGAATATTTTTTCAATAAATATTAATTTTAAAGAAAATTAGCAATATAAAAAAGCTAATTTCTCAAAAAATTAGAAATATTTATTTACTAATACTAATTTTCCATAAAATCAGGAAGATGGAATGATATAATTGTCAATTTTCCGGAAAATGAGAAACTCTTCAAAGTAACGAACTGATTTTTCGATAAATTAGAAATATTTTTTTTTTCGAGAATCACGGATTATATAAAAAATTTCGAGTATTCACCCAAGAATTAATTATTTTACATTAAATCATCCACATCATTCGGAATATTTTTTTTGTTTCGAATAATTAAAAATATTTTGTCGTTTAGTTTTGGATTTTTCGGCAATTTACAATAACAAAAAATAGAAATTTCATTTTTCGGCAATTGGAAATATTTTGCAAAATCGGTGCTGAAAAAAATCGTTTTCTGCCGATCAGGTGGGACAATCGAACGAAAAAAAATAATTTTCAATGATTTGGCGTGGATTATCCCATGTATGTTACATGAAGTACGTCTATCACGATATTTCAGGAAGGCGCCGTCGGGCAACACGCTTGCAATATTACTTCCACGTGTGTCTAAATATCGTTCCTCGACGTGCATAACACGAAAAAAATTGTTATTAAAAAAAAAAAAATTCATACACGCTTTACGTGAGACAATGTTACAGGAAATTTCAAAAGGGGACCAAATTTTGGAAAATTTCCGAATTTCTTAAACTTTTTTTTTAATTGATTTTTTTTCGTACGTAATAACATAATCGGAAGTAAATTGTTCGAAAATAGAATAAAGTTACTGAAAATTCCGTGCGGAAAAAAAAATTAAAAGTGGTCCGTCGAGAGCGTCGAAAAAAAAAAAATGGATTCGTCAACCGGAAGTTCAATTTTCTCTCTCATACTTGTTGACTTTTTTTGTTTTGTTTTTTTTTTTTTTTTTTCGACGCTTGCAAAGTTCGTTCGAAATTCGCACGAGAAACGCGTCTATGTGCTCAAAAGTTCTCGAGAATATGCACAAACGAGTTGCGGAAATGATTTCGGGCGTTGGTGTTCCACCAGACCGTGAAAAGTCTTCTCGTTGCCCCGGATGAATGCGCGAGAAGAAATATACAAGTCGCAAAAAAATTATGTATGGTCGCACCCGACCAGCTGTTCGCGTATTACAAGTATAAGGGTGTGAATGAGGCATTCTCGAGACCAAATCGATCGTGTGTTTTTTTTTTTTTTTTTTTTTTTTTTCCAAGACTCCTATTCATTCCGTAATTTTTGTTTTCAAAAAAATGTACGCGGAGCACAAAATCGTTAATTATTGAAAAATCATTTTTAAAAATTACAAAAATCTTGTCTCGGGTTGCACAATTTTTTAGCCGATTTTCAGAATGAACCGGCGCGTCCCGTTCGATTTTTTTTTCACCCCGATAAATTCTTCAAAAAATTCGACATTCACGAGAGATCATTTTAACGGCGATGCGTGTGAGGTATGCAAATTTTCTTGGCTGAAAAAAGCATTTAATGATTTTTTTTTTCAACTTCTCGAAATTCGATTCTAATTTTTCCTGATGGTCGCGGTTCTTTTTCTTTATTTTTCGAAACGGAAAAAATCGAAAAAAAAGCTCATACGCCAGGCCGCTCTGAGGAGTCGATTAAAAATTTCGATACCTGCTGACGCAAGATTTTTTTAAATTTCCCAAACGAAAAAAAAAAAAGTATTAAAAAAATCGTTGGACGCGAAGATCTTTTGAGAAAAAAAAAAATCATTATCGAAGGGCGGCTGACTGAAAAAAAAAATCTTAAAACAAACTGGGTGCAAGGCTGGTCGATAGTACGAGAAATTTCGAACCAAATATCCCAGAGGGTCACGAGGACCTGTCCATTTGGCCCGGAATTCCTCGCTGCGAGGAAGAAAGAGGTAACGAGATTCATGCACCAGCCCACTTCGAGGCTGGAATTTTTTTTTTTTTTCGTTTTTTTCTTCAAATTTCCGATTCTTTCGGCATGAGCGACGGAAAAGAATAAAGAAAAAAAAAAAAAAATAGGAAGAAAAAAATAACGCAAAATTCTTTTCCCGCGGGAGGACACGAGCAGAGTTAACTCCAAGATAACGCAACGCATATACGCGAAGAGAGAGGTTCATCGCTCGGAGAATTCGACACGAGAAAAACGTTTCAAAGTTCCGCGTGTGTACCCAATTTGTATTCCCGAAACGATTCTTCTTTATCCCCAAAGTCTCACGCCAGTTGGATTTTCGCCAACTCTGTACGTGAATTCTTTTCTCTCTCTCTCTCTCTCTCTCTCTCTCTCTCTCTCTCTCTCTCTCTCTTTCTTTCTCTCAGCATAATGATCTAGAAAAGCTTTTCTCGTTGGATCGTTCAAGCCTCTTGTGAATTCCCCTGCCATTTTAAATGTGCACGAGAGAAAACGATACGAAATCTTTTTCTTTTTTCGCCATCTCAGCCCAAATGAGAGGAGCAAGATGGCGGATAATACGTGATAATCAAGCAAAGCGAAGAATAATCTTTTTTTTTCTTTCACTTTCTTCTTATCCTTGAAATTGTCAATGTTCTTTTGGCAATCGATGCAAAAAAAAAAAAAAAAAAAAAAACAAAAATTTCATGCCAGCCTACATAACGTGACTAATTTAATTCCCTTCGCTCTTATCGGGACACACCGAGTGTCTCTTCGACTCTCGTACGTTCCTAGTTTTGGGGATAAAAATTTCAAAATTTTTCAAAGACCGTTCGAAAAATTTCGTCGACGAAAACAAAACGAAAAGTGGCTCGATCAATGGAGAATCCCTCACATCTGATGGGATTATTATTTAATTAAAATAATAATATTCCATTTTTTTTTGTTTGTTCCGTAAGTACTTTGGCTCGAAATAATTTGTGTATTCCTTTTTTTATTTGAAATTTTCGGAGAGAAAAATTTACATTAAAGTTGTTCGTACGAGGGTGAAATGTTAATTATCCGGAACGAAGGGATTAACGAAAGACAATGATCGTGAAAGGGTTTGTACTTTTTCCTATTCTTTTTTTTTTTTTTTTTTCTTTTTCTCAGAGATACATTTTCTCGCAGGTCAATTTGATCGAAAGCCGAACGATATTAATACAAGATCGAATAATGCATCGAAGCCCAAGAAATATATATTTGCTGTAGCGAAAATATTTATTATATATATGCGTGTATAGCGATACGAGAAGCACGGTCGAGACTTACCTGGAAGTGAAGAATAATGGTCCATATGAGGCCGAGGGTAAGCTTGGGATTACCGTCGACAATATCCTCGGCTCGTATATTGACGAGCTTGATTTTCTTGTAACGAAGAAAGTCGAGCGCCATCTGCACGTTTTGCAGCATGTGAAAACGCATTCGACCTCTTTCCCGCGGCTGAAAGTCAAGGATAAGGGGGAGATCGATAACTATACGTGAATTCAAATAGATTGAATTAAATTATTATTATTATTTATGTTTTTTTCTTAACGAGACGAATTTAACACGTTAACAGCTGAGTTTTTTTTTTTTTTTTTTTCTGAAGCGTTTGGCAAAGTTGGTGCATGGTGAATCTAAATTTGATGAGTACCCAATGTGAGAAAAAAAAACTATTCCAGAATTTTTCTACCCTCAGAAACTACCCCCAAATGAAAAAACCACCCCAATCGCTTGGAAACATCTTAATTTAATTTCCCATCGTTCTTTTCTGCCAGAAATTCAGGAAAAGACATTCCGGAACACGTGGTGGGATTCTGAAGAAGTTACGGATCAATTCGACCCTTATGAAATACCCCTCAATTGAGAGAAATTCACGCCCCCCCCCCCCCCCTTCCTCCAATGGATAAAACGTTATCATCTCATTTTCCGTTATTTTATCCTGATCTGAATCGAAATACGAGTGTTCCGGAACGGATGAGCATATTCTGAAGGACTTACGGATAATTCCAACCCTTATGAACAACCCTTCAGTTGGGAAAAAATTCGGAATTTCTTGCTACAAATTTTTCATGGGTTTTCAAAAATTTATACGAACTGAACATCAATAAAAGTGCACTTTAGGCGCACCACCACTGCTAGGGGTGGTTTTTGATGTTTTGTTACTGTCAGAGATATTTTTTGATTCTATGGGATTTCAAAAATTTCTCCAAAAATATCGGTAATCGCAATCGCGCTAATTTTTTTTTCATACATTTCGTAATATCGAGCTAAATTTATTTTTAGCACATTCGTTCGTTTATTTGGGTTTACTTTTATTCGATGGTTGGCACTGAAAAGCACTGAAATTTCGGACAAATATCGCGTTATCGTTTCATGAAAGTGACAAATTGTTGAATTAAAGCTGTTTCATGCAAAATTTAAAAATAGAGAGAATTTCTTGAATTTTGGATGTGTTCTCACATCAGAGTCCACAGATTACTCTTGCAAAATTGCAAGATCACCGACTCCTATCGTAGATATGTCTTCTTGAAGATTTCGAAAATATTTTCTTTATATAATTTATCATGCACATACGGGATGATCAATGAAAATTATTAAAAAATTAATTAATTCTTCAAAAATTGAACAATCTCATTGTAGCATAGAAAAGATAAAATATTTTTTTTCACGAAGAAATTCAGGTTTTTAAATTATTAACATAAAAACAATGAAGGAAAATTTATGAAAAAAATTTTGTGCGATAAAAAAGATGTTACAATTTACGAAAAAAGAATATTAATTTTTCCGAATATTTCGTGAACAAGAGTTTTCAATTTTTTATCAATAACTGTTCAACATTATTGCTGTATCCGATGTCATTTATTTATTTATTTATTTTTTATTTTTAAAATTTTAAACCCATTGAGATCCACTACGATTCACAATGATTTTTACTTTTCGATAGGAATGTGAATGGAAAACATCGTTAATTAATCAATGAATCGAAATTTAATGCAATTCTGTTTGGAGGTTGAATCATTTCAACTTCGGATATAAAGGCAGTCAACGCATATATATCATACGCCAATCATCAACGAATCATGATAGACGTAACACCGGAAAGAAAATATGTTTGTTTGCAAGTAGAACATTGCGTGTTGATTGTGGGGAACTTTATCCCGACTGATATACCATATATGCTGTGTATCGGATTAACGATGAACCGATGGAAATGTGGTATACATCGATTTGACTCAAGGATGTATCGGACGTACCTTCCCAACCAAAAGTGACTTTCATCGATAATATTGCATACTTTATGATAAGATAAAAATCAGAAAAAATTCAACCACAATAAAGACGATAAGAAGATTAATTTTGAATAATAATTATGCCAAAAATTTATCAATAAATTGTTTAAAAAAAACATTGTTTAACAAATTTTTAAGGAAAGTTTTCTGCTGACACGTGAAATGATTTCGTTGATTTTTCTGACTACACGTGAATTTTTTAAAAATTTTCCTATCATTTTGAAATTTCGGTTTTCGAAAATTTTTTAATTTTCAAAAATGAAGGAAAAATCGTGAATTTCGAATATGTTTTCGTAAAAACGTTGTATATTACAATTGAGAAGTTTCCGAGGCATTGAACGAATAGTTTCGTGAATGAAAACCTTTACAAATTTCCGAAAACCGAAATTTCAAAATGATAAGAAAATTTAAAAAAAATTCATGTTTAGTCAGAAAAATCAACGAATTCATTTCACGTATCAAAAAAAAACTTTCCCTAAAAATTTGTTAAACAATGTTTTGTTTAAACAATTTATTGATAACTTATTTGCATTATTATTATTCAAAATTAATCTTCCTATCGTCTTTATTGTGGTTAAATTTTTTTCGATTTTTATCTCATCATGAAGTATCCAATATTGTAGACGAAAGTCACTTTTGGTTGGTAAGGTACGTCCGAAACATCCTTAAAGCGTAGTTTCGTCATTAGAAGCAAGTTATAACCGCACGGATATTCAGATCGCAATGATTGCGCGTCAAAACTTGCCGATCAATGCATACACCGGACACGTTGATGCGCAAGGAAACGCGATTCGATAAGCTCGCTTCGAGCCTTCCCAACAGATATAATTTTGTGCTCCGATCAATTGGATTTCTTGATCTAGATCTACAACTGTATACATACCGTTGTATTTTTATGTAGAAATTTATTAAAACACGTTTGTATTAAATAATAACCGCGATTTTCGAATTTCCATTTCTTCATCGATTGTCTTCATACCAAATTTATTACTGGCGCATCGGCAACAAAAAAATTCAGAATAAAAAAAAACTTCGATTCCTGCAAAATCCCAATTTCAAGGTATTTTCAGGTTTGTTCAGATATCTTGATATTTCATCGAGTCGTCTGTTATTGCCTTTGGTATGAAAATATGAATTGTGAAAAATCTGAGACTCGTAAAACCATTTTGACTACTGCCTCGTCATCGTTGACTTTGTCTCAACTCGAGAATAATATTGGCAAAAAATTCAGATAACTGCTGCAGAATTCGACGAGTCATTTGTTTGTTTTTTCTTCATGAAAATTAATTTTGCGGATCGCGGAGCTCGTACAATAATATTTGCTACTGCCCGATCGCTTCGAAAAAAATGGAAAATTTCTGCAAAATGCTCAGTACTGAAATGTTCAGTTGCATATCGATTTTCTCAAACGTGTAATGAGTTTCAAAAAAAAAACTCTTGGCATATCGTTTTATCTTTGTTGAACTGTCCGTATGATTTTCGAGCTTTTGAAAAAATGCAATATCGATGAGGCAGCGGTAAATATTTATTTTCCCAGTTTCGGAATTTGCATGAATTAAAAAAAAAATCTTCAAAATATTCAAAATTTCGTGATATCTAAACGGCTCAATCTAAATTCAATATCAAACTTCTTTTTAGTCGAATATCTAAAAAATGACGCGAGCCATCAGCACCAACGCGTTTTTTTTTTTCAATTGCGTCACAAAACTTGAAATCATTAAGGTTTTTCGAATGAAATTTCAAATTCAAATTTCAATTCATTTCAAAATTCAAATGAACTAATTGCATGCCAAATTTGAGCCCGATCGCTCGAGCTGATCTCTTTTTTTTTCTTTCCAAACACGATTTTTCTACTTTTTGGAAAAATTTTGGTACCACGGTATGAAATTCTCGTAGGACAAAAAAAATCCCAAAACATTGACTATTGAGAAGAAAAGGTAAACATATTTTTCCTCAATTCGATCGAATTTGTCATTACGCTTTCAATGACTGAGAGACGTCCGATGCGTAAATGAAATAATTATCCTTGCGAGAATAATGAATCTCTCGCAATTCGCTCTTTCCCAGAATTTACAGTGATGCAAATCCGTAATGAATTGATTACGTGAAAAATTCTCGTGACCGATTTACATGTATTTAATAATAATAATAATAATAATAATAATAATAATAATAATCATAATATATTATTATTAGTGTTATTATTGTTATACGACAGGGCATCAGAGTTAATTCGGAGCAAAAGCGAAGAGAAGCACCGGCGGCGCATGTACGATCGTGAAAATCATCAGTCAAAGTCCCAGGTCAAAGAGAGCCGAGCCGATCGTTCGCCGATCGCGAAAATAAAATTTAAAAAACCATTTTGCCTTGCATCACGAAGAGGAGAAAAGGATAACTGCATGTCCGCACATACAAGCACATGAAGGAAGGGGATCGTTAGTTCACGAGTACACGGTTGCCTGTTATAATCCGTGATCTTGTGGACAGAACGGAGATGAAGAACATCACGTTGGATGACTTTGAGTTTCATGACTCTCTCTCTCTCTCTCTCTCTCTCTCTCTCTCTCTTTCTCTCATCTCTCGATTCGCGGCGAATTATTCTCCGCGCGGTTTCGTTCGATCGGCTCGTTCTTTCATCCTGACTTTTCTCATCAAGCGAGCATGCGAGTCTTGCACGCTATGAATTCAACACTCGAGGCTGTTTTATCACACGATAAATTCAGTCACAAGTTTTTTTTTTTTTTTTTTTCATCTCACTTGTCACTCGGTTCATCAGCTCGTATGTAAAAAAAAGTCATAGCGTATCGATAGCCCGCGAGATGGCGATTACGGTCAAAGACCAATGGCTCATTGGACGCGGCGATCGAGACAGCCAATCGGAAGTCAACGAGCCCTATAGTCATTAACCATCAACGCCATTTCGCGTTTCATCGACTCGGTACACGACTGTTATCGCGTCTATAATTTTTATTAATTTTTTTTTTTTTTTCAATTAAACATATGTATTAAACTTTTCCGTACGTCTTTCATTCCTACAAACATTTTCTTTTTGGCAATTTTCGATTCACATTCACGAAATTAGACGACCCGCGTAAGAAAAAACAAAAAATGTATGTACGAGCTGGGTAAATTAAAACAAAAAAAAAAACTAAAATAAAATACTCACGAGATGCTCGCCCGAGAGCACTTCCAGTAGAGAAATGAGATTGTGCCCGTCCCGCAGGTCCTCGAACAAATCCCCGACATGCCTGCTTGCCTGTAACACAAAAATCGAGGGTTGAAAGTTCTCGATCGAAAAATTCGAATAACTCAACGCAAAACGATTGATCAAAGCTTCAACTGTATCCGCGTTCGACAAATACAGCAAACACACACATGTGTCAAGTAATAATTATATTATGCAAAGAAAAAAAAAACAATAAAAATACATTCTACACTCCGGGAACAGCTGACTAGCCGGAGGAATGCCTTGAAGTGTTCTCTCTCGAGGCACTTGTGTCACGGTGTGACTGCTTTTACGATGAAGGAAAAAAAAATTAATAAAATAGCGATGAAAAAAAAATGGCGCCTCTCGTTAGCGCTTCGAACTATACACTAGACGCAAGCACACATGGGCATGACGGAATATTTTTTTTTTTTTTGCTCAATATCCCAATTCACTGTAAATTACGACTCGAACTCTGCGTATGTTGTAACACGCGATATATAAGCGAAGATGCCCGAAATATCTCGAGTTTATCGATCGAGTGTGTGCGAACTGCAATTGAAAATCTTTCGCTATTTTTTGATTTTACATGTTTCGATTTTTTTTTTTTTTCAAAAATGTCTGTGATCGGTCTGACTTTCGTAAATTTAAATTTATTGGCTCAAAAAAACTTTACGGAGATAGATCAGGGGACGCGGATGTTTGGTATGGAATTTGGCAAGAATCGCTCGCGATTAAAACATTTTTTGATATTAAAAAAAAAAAAACAAACAAGTTTAATAGCTCTAATTTCTGCAAATAATTGGCTATGAGGTCGAAAATTTGAACATCGATAAGTTACAGGACAAGAGTTCGCGGCATTGAATTTCACAAGAATCGCTCGGGGGATTCAAATTTCGAAAAAAAATTTAATGAAAAAGAATTATAATCGCTTTGATTCGCGCAAATTTCAAGATATCGGGCTTAATTCGGGACTATTTTTCGACATGGAAAGAATATTTTAAAGGATATTTGGCATAAGTTTAAGAAAAATAAGAAAAAAAAAACTTATTTTTCATTAGATTTTTCGAAACGTCATTGAAAAATTTGTATTCGTTGTTGTATTGTTATTGAATGCAGAAAAAAAAGTAGACAAATGAGAAATTTGTAAATTGCTTCCTAATTATTTTATCTCGCACAAAAAGTTTCCTCTGTGAGAAAGCCAAAATTGAAAAACTCACTTGCGCATAGAGGAAGCTTTGTGAGCGAGATTTAAAATGATGTGAAGAACGATGAAAATGCAATGCATGACAAAAGGGCAGTAAAAAAGACGTTGATTAGATGATTAAAATTGGAATTTAATTTCTTCAAATATCATTGGACAGTTTTTTTTTTTCATTTCTAAATTTAAGTAGAGCCATAGAGGTCCAAGTCGATGCTCAGAGGGGTCAATTTGAGACGGGGAAAATAATTTTTTTTTCCCCCTCATTCTTCATCACCGATAGCCAGCAATTATTGAAGCACACGCGACACTCTTGGATAATCACATTAATAATAATCATAATGATGATAATGAATGTCAATGCTAACAAGATGATGGAAAAGTGGGTCGTGAAAATCTTATGGTAATCGTTATACGATTAACGAAGGAATTTTGTGCTTGCGTACACTGATCGGAAAGAAAAAAAAGAAAGAAAAAAAACGAATATGAAGATATATTAATTTTTTTTTTGCAATTCCGTGAGCTACAGAATGATGAAGCAGAGAAGAAAGTGCAGTGTGCTCGTGTCAGTCAAGACGACGCGGCTCAACACTCGGCTGAATGACGAGAGAGGGAGATCAGAAGTGGCGAAGAAAGAAGAAAGAATCCAGTAGAATGGTGCGTGAGGCTAATATAATGGTGTGTGATTCAACACGATGACATCTCCATGAAGAAAATGACTAATCGACATTAATAAAAAAAAAAAGAAAAAAAATCAATTCTTCTCCACGTAAATTGGCTTCGAACATTTTTTTTTGCCATTTCTCGTACCGTCGATTAAATTAACATTTATCACGATGAAGATTAATAATAATTTTAATTGCGATAAAAAAAATAATAAAAGAGCGAGAAAGTGTCCGGGATGCTGAAATAAAAAAAAAAAATAGAAACTCATGCAACATTCATGATAATTTGAATTTAAATTCAATTTTGGCCTTTCGCGATGTGCTATGAATTAAATATTCGAAAACAAAGGCTACGAAAATTCCTAAAGAGCGAACAAGGGACTCGGAAGCTGAAAAAAAAAAAACATAAAAATACTTTCATGCAACAAAAATGTGTCTAAAGTGTAGCAATCGTAGTATAGCCTCAGAGATCGAATCATCGAGACGGCAAAGAGACATGCCAAGAGTCGAAACTTACGGTGGGTGAACAGCACGGCTGGTTGTTGACTACCACGCACACGTGAAGACACGTGTAGGTCTGTAAAAAGCAATGGAAAACAACCGAAAATCCGATTAAGGAGATGGTAAATTATTTATGCTCCAATATATATATATTTTTTTTGGGTGTACTTCCGTTTAGCCGATACCTCCGATTGATCTCAAATTTGGTATACCTATGTATTTTGACGCGCTGAAAACGAATATGACCTTCAAAATACCCGCAAATTTTATTTTCAAGGTCAAATCGATGAAAAATCGATTTTTTAGTGTTTTTCGCGTTTATTGCAATAAATATTGATGTTAGACAAAAATGTTTCAGATAAAAGTTGTAGGCCATTAAGCAATAGACATTTTTTCTGGAATACATTTTTCGTGTAGAACCACTGGTTTCGGAGATAAATGCGAAAATTGTTTGAAATTTGTATATTTTTAGAGACTTTAATCATAGCGCCATCTCTTAGTAAACGTTCTTAGTTCGGTTACCCTGTTTTAGTATGAGTGTGTACAACAATGTGCGCGCATGTGTGTGTGTGTGTGTGTGTGTGTGTGCGCGTTTGCGTGTGCGTGCGCGCACGCGCACGCGTGAGTGTGTGTGCGTGTGTGTTTGCGTGTGTGTGTGTGTGTGTTTGCGTGAGCGTGCGTGTGCGTGCGTGCGTGTGTGTGTGTGTGTGTGTGTGTGTGTGTGTGTGTGTGTGTGTGTGTGTGTGCGCGCGCGTGTGCGTGTGCGTGCGTGTGTGTGTGCGTGTGTGCGTGCGTGCGTGTGTGCGTGCGTGCGTGTGCGTGCGTGTGTGTGTGTGCGTGTGTGTGTGCATGTGTATGCGTGCGTGTGCGTGCGTGCGTGTGTGTGTGCGTGCGTGTGTGTGTGTGCGTGTGTGTGCGTGCGTGTGTGCGTGTGCGTGTGTGTGCGTGTGTGTGTGCGTGCGTGTATGTGTTCATGTGTGTGCTCGGTGAGTTTATGCACCGAAAGCAAATTGGACCGCAGGGGAGGGGGTTTGGAGGCGGAGACCCCAACGGGGTCCAGGGGCGGAGCCCCTGGTGGGGTGCAGGGGCGAAGCCCCGCCGGGGGGGTTCGGGGGGGCGGAGCCCCCCCGACCTATCAAAAACGTAATTTTTATGATTTATTTTTCTTCTAATTCTTTTTAATATGAATAACAGTCCTATCAGTTCTGGTTTGGTTTTTTGGTTTTGGTTTGTGGTTTGAGTTTGGGATGGAAAGTCTGTTCCAAATTTTAGCCGAATCCTATATAAATATAGTAAGAATGAACCTCGACATATGTATGGAAATAATAAGATGTCGCTGAACAATTTTTTATGGGGGGATTACCGACGCGATTTCTCTTCGCTATCGTGTTCAGGTTTTCGGTTGGGTTGGGTTGGGTTGGGTAATTTTCGCATTTATCTCCGAAACCAGTGGTTCTACACGAAAAATGTATTCTACAAAAAATGTTTATTGCTTAATGGCCTACAACTTTTATTTAAAACATTTTTCTCTAACGTCAATATTCATTGTAATAAACGCGAAAAACACTTAAAAAATCGATTTTTCATCGATTTGACCTTGAAAATAAAATTTGCGGGTATTTTGAAGGTCATATTCGTTTTCAGCGCGTCATAATACATAGGTATACCAAATTTGAGATCAATCGGAGGTATCGGCTAAACGGAAGTTTATCCTTTTTTTTCGTCAAATATGCATAGTGCATAAATGGGGAATGAGCAGACGAAAGTCGTTGAATTGTTGAAATTAAATTTCTAATTTTTTTTTTAGAATTCACAATTGGCCTAATGAATTTTCCTCGAGCCAATTGAATTTATAGATATATATATATTGGAAATTCTCGTCTCACAGTTGAGAGCTGAAGTAATTTTTTTATGATAAACATTCAATCGTTCGTAGATGGTTTTTTTTTTGAGCACACGAATTCTGCAAATCGATGTATATATGGACATTCGAAATTGTGAGATTAGCGATCGCGAGAGCTTGGCGAATGGCGACGGTCGATATGTATTATAAACTCATCGAACGTGCAATCACTGCTAATAGTCCGACGAGTATACGGAACATATTAGACAAGACACGATAGACACCTCACTTCACGGTCTGTGCACGAGATTACTCGCTAATTACTCGACAGAGACACCGAGAATGACTCGACAAGAGATGCGGTGATCGAGTATATGTCGTCATATGGCAACTTGCCGATTATATAGAAAAGAACATAAAGATATATAAACTGGTGGTCCTGCAAAGCTCGTAATATAATGGTGTCAACGTCGCGATTCGTGCAAATCTTCCGTTTTTTTTTTTTAATTTATTTCATTTTTTCATTCAATTATATTGTACGCCATACGTATAATCTAACATTTTCAACGAATTTCGAATTTATGGCAAGGGTTGATGGAATAATTTATCGAAATAATGATCGATAAGGTCGCCGAGAAAAAAATTCATTGACGAAACGGATCTACAATCCCGAGATAAAATTATCATCACTCGATGTACTTACTAGGGTCGACATGACTCATCAAAGTTTCTGTGATACGTTATCAAAGCTTGAATCATCCTTATCATAGTCAAGAACCATATTTTTAAAATTAATTTTTTTTTTTACTGATTGTTATATTCAGAATTGTGATATAATCGTAAGAGAAAGGATCGATTAGATCGATATGCTAAAGGAAAACTATTATATGAATGATTTTGAATTAAAAAAAAAAGCATGGCCCCTATACTTGGCTCAACGTGTCCCACATTTTAGGATGACGTGATTCATTTTATCCCACCGATGGGATACAAGGTGCCATTCAAGGAGATTTTTTTTCAATCGAATCATGTAAATGTCAACAATTGTGAATCGAATATTGTTATCATACTGTTTTGGTAAGAGTATTAATTCATTGAAAAGTATCCCTTCTCCCCTGTTTGTAAAACAATAGTATACTTTTTTTCATGAATTTTCAGGTTCAATCCAGATACTATTTTAGCAATGCTTTCATATTTTTCTTCGAAAATCGCGGAAAATCTGCATCAATTTGGTAGAATTTTATGAAATCTCCTCAATAAATTCTGTCAGGTAATGACAATTTAATTTTGGGACATTAAATAATATTTTATTGTGAAAGTAAAAAATGCTTCGCTTCGTGTTTGTGCAGTTCGTCTTTTCAGTCTATATTGTCTAGTGACTAGAAAATTTACGTATACAGCAACGAAAGAACTCTAAAAATCTAATGATCATTCATCAAGAGAGGAAAATTTTTATTTTTCATGTATATGAATGACTCAAAAATGATCACTCGAACTGATGCATATATCCTAGAAGATCTATAATACACGATTATTCCCCACTGTAATTTTTCTCAGTGAGCAATGTATTTCGAAAGAGATAAACATTTTTCTTAATCCATGTATTGTTATGCGTACCTTGACGTATTTCCAGTGCTGCGAGGTTAGCATGAAACGTAGAAAAAATCGAGAGATTTTCATTAGAGGGGGAAAAAAAAACTGGTTAACAGAGGTATATATGCGAAAGAAAAAAATGGCATTATTATTACATTACTAAATTAGATTACGTGTATCATGAGGATTTATGCGATGAGATTGTGGCACACGCACGTGAAAAAAAAAATGTTACGCTTCTTAATCACGTGCATGACAGTGAAAAGTATTAATACAGGAATAGTATTTATAGTACAGGGAGGTTCAGAAATTACTTCGAATTATTTTCATCACGAGTCCTGGATTAAAGAATTATGAAAATAAATAAATAAATAAATAAATAAACAAATTATACGAAAAATTATTCTCTCGAGCTTATATTGACGAGCAATGTTTCTCTGACGGGTACTAATCGGAATTCACTGTATTTACATCGAGATTTTTAAAATTTTGAATTTAATAATCAAAATATACGTTGTATAATAATGATATTGAGAATAATGCTCAAGAAAGATAGAGAGGAATGTGAAAATTCCAAAAATTAGAATTACTAAATTTTGACCCTCTCAATTGAAAAAAAAAAAGGTATTTAGAAAAAAAAAATAACAATATCGAACAAGATATCGATATCCGAAATAATTTCTGCGCAGATGGCAGACGTGTCATCTAGAAAAATATACGCTTGGAAAACAAAAAACGAGTGAAGAATATCGTTAAATAAATTTTTTTAGAAAAATATATATTCATTTTCAAATCTAGCAAGATTACCTTTCAATCATAATGAGAAAAAAAAATTTCCGATTGCTTTCCCGCAGGAAATATGCTGATTTTTTTTTTAAAGCGCTCTGTGTGTATACTTGTACGTTACGGACTACTGGATTGTCTGTCCTCACATTGCAAAACGTACTTTCGATTCAGCCATTGCGGTGAGTCTCCTATAAAGTGCTATTATATATATAATCTTTACGGTAAAAGTAACGCGTTTTCGTTATGGACTGCAGCAACTCTCGTCATCGTCCACGCGACTTCTCGACCGGCAGGGATTTCATCAAAAGTGAAAATTCCGGGCTGTCTGCGTGTATAAAACGCACAAGAGAGTTACATGTGTAGTGTCGAGTAGCCGGATAGTGCACGGACAAAGTTTTACTTTACAAGAATTTGGATGTTTAGGCAAGCTCTCGGGCACAGATGATGCATCCGATAAATGTTTCGATTTCGTATAACAAATTCAAGGAACGAAGCAACATGACTTTTATCGCTGCTCCAGCCCGATTAAAGATATAAAAATGGCGATAGATGATCGATACGAGATTAAACCAAGACTCAAAGAAAAAAAAAAAAAAAAAAAAAAAAAAAACCCCCGATGAAATTCTACGAATTCTTTTGGACAAGTGGGACGCTCAGTTTACACGTCGTGTGCACTCGTGCGTTCCGCACGTTCCATAGAAAGACATCTCGATTTTCTTCACCGCAAGGGAATATCTCGAAAGACGTATTGCCCCGCAGACGCAAAAAAAAAAGTATGTGCAGTGCGTGTATGACAGTATACGCGCAGTGAATTATTTGACTTTTTTTTCGTTTTTTTTCCCCCCTCAAAGCCCTTTGATAGTTCCTTCAAAGAGCAGAGAGATAGGTCAAAGAAAAAAAATGAGCGAAATTGTATAACTTCATTTACAATTGACGTGTTCCAATTGATATTTCCAATTCTAGGTCGTAAATTATTGGGAATCAACACGGAGGGCGGGACCTGTCTAATATGGCCGCTCATTCCCAGTCAGCCAGCCCTAGTTAGCATGGGGCAGCATATATATACAGGGAACGGTTATAATTTTCGGCAAAATGCGATTGTTTTTCGTAAGACTTGATAACGAGGCTTCTTACCGTCGAGTATTATGCGTGGATATATCATCCTCTGCGCAAATTGGATACGAATGAAGTGATTATCGCCATAAGGATACAATGAACCTTCATGACGTACCATGTTTAACCTCAAAATCTTGACAAAATATTCCCCTGTCACTTTTCGGCTAAATGAATGCTTTCTACCAACAAATTATTATTTAAAATATCAACCTATCACATGGAAAATGCTTTATTTATAAATTATTGTTCGTCATTCAAAAATTATGAAATTGAAAGTCATATGTCGCTTTACACGACATAAATAAAACGATTATTCATATTCTGCGTGTGCTGAAAATCTTATGCCCTCGCACCAAATATCGACCATGTCTTCCCGATCTTTATTTATGATTTATTTCTTGTAATAAAGCAACGCACATTTTGAATTATTATTAAAAAGTGACAAATTCGCATAGTAAAGCAGTTAGACATTTGTACGCCAGAGGTCAGGGTGACATTTGTGAGTTCCCAATAGAGAATGAATTTTCATGAATCAATCAAGCACGTATAATCTTTATCATTATAGATTATTAAACCCTCTCAATCATCCTGATATCGTTCCTTCTAATATTCGAAAGGATCGAGTATAATTTCTTACGAGCGAATCGATAAACGAATTGAATTTCGTCATTTTCAAACACGTAACATTTCTTAAATATACACGGTAAGAGGAAAATAATCGGTGCAGTGTCATTTTTGACACAGGAATAAATGAATAATCACCTAAATAAATAAATAAATACACATTGGATTATTATCTATAAATAAATTGAATTACAACCTCGAGATTGACTTTTCGGAGTAACGTTATGACGTAGGAATTTATAAATTTCGTGTCGTCATTCTTGTACACATATAATAAGCGAATATATGTACATGTCGTTATGATTCAATCCGGAACTTTTTGCCACGGCGAATAACATTTACATCAATTTAAATATATAGGTGCAATATTACATGGAGGCATGGCCAACTTTTATTACATAATCATATATATATATATGAAGCGACTAAGATCGTGGCATCGAGAGAACAATCACAATATTTTCTTTATCATTCGCTCTGTCGTGAAACGGCGGCTAACGCGTGGTAACGAAAAAAAAGACTCTTATAAGAGAGCCCGTCTCAAGATCTTTGAAGAGCGTACGCGCCTTCAAGATTTTATTCGAGAGGATATTACGGAAAATAATGAAGCGTAATATCAAAACAAATTACGTCACGAAATGTGACGTCATTGATCGTGTTTATCGATATTTTATTAATTAAAAAAATATATCACAAGCCAGAAGTAAAAGAAATATATTTGATAAGATATACTATTGACACTTTGTTCATAATTAAATTATTTATTCTGCATGAATAGAGGAGATGGGTTAGTTCAATAAATTTTTCAACAAAAAATCGATGTAACCGAATGCCTTTCTGTGATCTTCTCATTGTTTCGATGATAATACGAGACAAAAATACAAATGTTAGGGTTTAAGACGAAAAAAAAAGTTGCAGGGCGAGGAGGAGCACGATTTTAAATACTCAACGATTTTTTTTTTTTTTTCAAGCTCAGGGATTAACTTGTTATTGTTGCTGTGTTGTCAGGGGATAAAATGTGATAGATTTCTTTTTCACAACAGATACGACTATGGCCCTTGAATAGAAATATTTTTCGTTTGACAATTTATCATTGCATTGATATTCACCAACGAGAAACTATCTGGAGACTGAGAGAGCGATTGGAAAAGATGTTGCCTAAACTTGCTTTTTCCTTCAACTCGCTGGGAATACGAAAATATTCATAAATAGTTGATCGCTATTGACGCACAAGACGCACGAGGAAATGCATCGTACCGCGAAAGTCTCAGAGACAAAAAAAAGTTAGACTCCATCATATTCATTGCTCAAGTTCGTAAAAACTTCGAGCGCCCCAACAGCCGAATAAAGAGGCAAAAAGGGGAGAAAAAAAAATACGGTGGCACCCACTTGTCGAGGGTTTGCGAAATGTCTCGATGGTCCATCGATAAGAGGGAGAAGGGAGACCAGAAGGGAAGGGCGATGACTGAGCGTGTGTGTTGGTTGCGTGAGCCGGTGTATATCTCGGTGGGCGAAAAAGTAGAAGGTGTCCGAATAAGGTGAGACCTCGGAAGGCGAGATGTACACGTGGGCGCGAACCTGGGAATCGACCTGGTGGGCCGACGTAGCGCGTAACGACCAGATACGACTAACTATATATATATACTTAATGTAACGTCGACAGTGGACCGAGTTCGCGTCCATAAAACGATAACGCGAATATACGCAAGATAAACGATACAGCGATTGGCCATGCGTTAGTGGAAAATTAAGAAGAAAAAAGTACCGTTGGCGTTTTGGGACAAGTAATTGGAAATATGGCTAAAATTTGAGCTTTAGGTTTCCCACATTTTCATGCCGCAGAGTACCGAAAATTTTCCAACTTTTAAAAGTTGAATAATCATTTTTACAAAAAAATGTCTCTCTTTCTCTTTTTTGGACACCGCCAACCACTTTGCAGTCTGCAATTTTCGTAAAGGAACGCGTGAGAGTTTCAAATATTATGGCGTTCTTTATTTTTCGAGTATAACTCGCGCGTTCGCTCCATGCAGTGCCCGCAATTTTTGTGATAATCAGTTAAAATTTGGCGCAAAAACCGATCAGCAGACGAAGATATTTGGTATCAAATTTCGCGACTATCGATAAAACCATCAAGATCTTATATGATTCAGAATTAATAAAAAATAAAATTTAACTTTGGTAAAAAAAAAAAAAGCTCTCTTTTCCAAAATTTCAAATGTAGAGCCGAAATTTTTTACTCGAATGGTCAAGGGGCGTAAACATCTTTGGTATTTTACGTTTGTCCAGAATTGATCCAACGGTTGAGATCCGGCAGACTTTTGGATCGATTAAAAATTCCATTTCTTCGACAGAATAAAAATTTTTTTTTTTGTTTTCGTGAATGAGAAGAAACGATCAATGAATGATAAATAAATTTTCACAATATTTGAGACACACTGAGTACTAAGGGATGAAAATATTGGAAAAAAAAAAATTGACTATAAAAAGATTCGGTGATGGAAAAATAAAAAAAAAGAAGTCGTTTCAATTGAAACTTGCACATTTTTCCCTCGTAATTTTCTTGCGCAAAACTTTTCTTTCGTGACAATGCCAAAATTGAAAATCGTACGAGTTTCAATTTGCACGATTTTGTGCTTTTAAGAGACACGAACTTTAATGCCTCATTTAACGGCACGAACTCAAGTGCCAATTGAACTTGCGGCCAGTGAATTATCAATTTTTTCAGAGATCAAAAAGAAAAATATACAGAACCATGCGTGTAGAATGCCCACAGCTTTGTTATTATGAGAATTGTTCCGAAAATAAATAATTCACGAATTATTATTGCGTAAATGAATTTGCATAATAAAAAATTGAAAATGTTTGTACAGAAGGCGTGATCGATTTGTGAAGAAATCATTCTTTTCTCATGCGAAAATTTCACGGAATTTTTCAAAATCCCTAAAACTCTTTCAATCCAACGTGGCTTTTACCATAGTCACCGTCGATCACTGTGGGATTGTCAATAATTGTATCCTGTTACCCCATATATATATAGTCCCGCACTCGAGCATAAAACCGGCACACGCGCTCACGCAGCAAGGAAAGCGATGATGTATAATATACGTGAGGACACACCATAAACATGCACAATTTGTGAGAACTTGGCACGGGTCTCGATTCTGAAATTGAGACACCTTATGAAACGAGGGAGAAGCCTGCTCGACCAGATCACCTCTGATGCGTTTCTCCCTATTGCCTTTTTTTCCACTCGGTACGCCCCACACAAGACACAGCGCGGGTTTCTTTTTATAACTATTACTTGGAAAATTCTCGATGTTCCATAATAGGACTTGACGAAAATTCGATAAGCCGGAATTGGGAAGCTTGAAATTAACGACGATGCGTCTCACGGAGATTACGAAATTAGAATTTTTTTTTTTTAAATATCATATGATAATCCAATAATAAATATTAATATTATTCATTGTTATTATTATAGAATAAAATACATACAAGAGATCGTACAAGTGTGGACCAACATTTTGGTAACATTTTTGGTCGACTTTTCTGTTGAGGAAAGCACCCGCGAGTCCAAATTTACCATACTCTTAAATATTTATTCGATCTCTTTTTTTACGTATCTTACGATCTTCTTTACAAATCGCGCCAACGTTTATTCAATGAAATTCTCAGTTTTATTCAATCAATTTATCCTACTCTATCTTAAAAAAAAAAAAATACCACGTTTTAGTGTTTAAAAAAATCCGTGTGACCATTTTGGAGAGTCCAAATATCGTGGCGACCGAGACAGAAGGAAGAACACACACACAGGGCAAGGAGAAAGTTTGAGGGTTTATTATTTCAGCTCGTGAAACTGTAAATCGTTTATGGGATACGAATTCCGAGTATGAAAAGAATAAATATTATACATCACCATCCCCGAAACTCGCACATAATATTTGTCCTATCGCCGACACTTTTCGGATTTACGATGCTTCGTGAATAAAACGATATATGGGACTTTTCTCTGAGGGATAACACGCCTTTGATTATTATAAAAATGAGGCGATAAAGTCTGGAATATCCGGCTCTCGCAAGGTCTAAAAATCATACATATATATGTGCGCAATAAAATCGTATTTAAAAGAAGACTTTATATGTACGCGAGGCTCCGGATTCGTCGGCGCGGTTGACCACCATTTCCTTCGATAAATTCATACGTTGTAATTAATAATAATAACTGTGTGTGTGTGTGTGTGTTTGTTACTCTACGTATAATACTGAAAATTTATATTCGATGTAAAAAAAAAACGTGCCAGTCTCATGATAAGTGCATCAAAATACATTTGTAGTCAGCTGTTGGATCTTTTTTTTACGCGTCATCAGGATCTCTCGTGAGTCACTCTCCCGCGATGAGAAATATACCACAAGGACGAATAACTCGAAACGTATTACCCGAAAAGTTGCTCTGGCAATGCACTCTTTTTGTCTTCTTTTTTTTTTTCTTTTCTTTTTTATATCCTGTCCGGAGGATGACCTCATAACACGCATTCGCTCTTACTTCACGGCTTTATCGCAGAAAATATAACCGCAGAAAAATCATTCGATGACTGCTATTATACATTCATACTCGTGTGGTTACTCGAAGCATTTGCGTACGTGATACGCGTTTGGAATTTCCTTTCTAATTACTCGCCGCTTCGATCTATTCTCCCCTAACTTCCGGTTCGACAGAGAGAGTGGACGCGGAAGACTCTCCTCCGTGTGCAATTTCTTTCTTTGACCAACAAAGTTATTGGATATTTTTTTTCTACGATAAACTTAATCATTATCCATCGTTACATTGATTACATATTCAAAGACTTTATTTCTCGATCTAATTTCGTAATTTCAGTGATTGTTAGGGAAAAAAAAAAATTTTTTAAGTACCTAATACATAAAATTTACCAGAGTTAAACTGTCATTTTCCTTAGAGCCAAATAAATCAAGTAATAAAAATAATATTGTATTTTAAGAATTTATTGTTTTTTTTTTTTAATTATTGTCTCAAGTATGCGGCTTGTTATTTTCACGTTTACACGATGAGAATTGAGAATTTTTATCGAATCATAAATAAATTGATTATTGTATTAAAAATTATTTTACATTGCACAGGCCGATGTGTATAATGTATTGAATAAATAGACACGCGGAAGTGTATCTTTATATTTGCAAGTATAATCGAAATATTCGCGTACGCGCTCTTCTCTATTGCAGGAGCGGTGCAGTGACTGCGTCGTGTGCATGGAAAGGAGAGATGCATTAATCTCGCGAATCCTTTAAACTCCTACGCGCGACATAAAACAACGCTGACCGCGAGAGCCCGAGTCATCGTGGAGCACATATATATACACACACGGTATGTACGGTGAACATGGCAAGTATGTATACAACGAGAAGACTCTCTGCATATAGGCAAAGTGTATAGGAGGACATACCCAGCAGCAGTAATGTGAGTTATTGCATTGGGCGCGTGCAGTTTCCCACTTTGTTCGTACGTGGGAAAAGTCGTCGGAACTTGAGAGCCCTATCGCTTGCTATTATATATATTTTCAGACCCGCCTCGAAATATCTTATTAATCCACAATAGACAAATAATATGGCAAAATCAAAAATTGATTTAAGATTCGCTCCTTCGCAAAGAGTAGAAAAAAAAAAAATTACGATTGAAAAGAATAATTTATGAAAGCAAAATTCGTCGATAAAGACGATGGGAAATCGTTCTCAAAGAATTATTGCAAAGTGCGTATTGATTTTCGTATTTTACGATGAACAATTAATTACAATCAAAAATATCGAACAAAGACGTATAATTAAACATCCGGGAACAATTGATTTTTAACTTTCCACGATAAATTTAATTACGCTATTCCGGGGTGATTAACTTTACAATGTCAATGTTGCGTTTTTTTTTAATCATAAGCATATAATTTGTGCATAAGATTTTTACTTGACAAATTAACATTTGAGGAACATTTAAAATAATTTTTTCGTGCGAAAATATTTATTTATATGGAAGTTACGAGCCGATGGCCAGGAAACATTTTTTGAAAAGTATTTTTGCGGTGAGAACTGTCCTTCGCAACCAGTTTATCAAAAATAAAATTAAAAAACCAAAAAGATTTTGTCGATATGTTTTGGTTTAACCAGTGTTTAATCGATGTAGATTATCCGAAATATTGAGTAAAAACAAAATGGCGGGTGTTTAATGATTTTTTTAACAAAAAAAGGACATTTTTCATTCATCAAATCGAAAAAATATTTTGGAAAACAAAATCGTTGGATCGAACGCTAGATTTCATATTTAAAAGAAGCATAAAAAAGTTTCAAAAAGATCGTTAAAGTAGGTTCCTCGAGAAATCTTGCTGATTGATTTTCCAACGTGCTTCCCGAAAATCGGCTGTAACTTCCTGCTTATCGGTTAATATTTTTACACGAAAAAAATTACCAAATGTTCTTTGAATGTTGAGTTTTCAATTGAAAAATTTCTGACGCTTATAATTATAAAAAAAAAAAAAATCTCCCAAATTCGCTAATTTTTCGGCCTTCTGACTCTGTATATGAACCCTCATCAACGAATGTGGCTCTACTGCTGAGTATCTCCACTTTCTCCTACTCAAAGGTGCTTCAGAACGAATTGGAGCATATATTGCCCGACTTGTCACCATCTTATTCCTAAAAATCTCTTTCCGTCCGCGAGTAAGCATCCGGTGTATTGCATTTTCATTGCACCACGAAGGTGAGCTCAACGGACACACACGCGGTGAATGTGTGGCCGTATAGACTCGCGATGAGTACAATGGAACGTTATAACGGATTACGGTAGGCTCTCTCTCTCTCTCTCTCTTGCTCATTGCATGCGAGAAGTTTCCTATACGAGACGAGACGACGACGACGGTATAGGAGGAACGAGGTAAAGTGAAGGATGAGAGAAACCGGCTGTGGTTCCCATGGCCTTGTTCGCGAGTGCTTCTGGAGGTTCAGGATCCGTTTTCGCAAATTAATGAGCGCCACTAGGAAGTCTCGCTTAATCAGAGAAGGCACAACTTGTATCTCTGCACCGATGGATAAACCACTGCAAAAACACACACACACACACACACACACACACACACACACACACACACACACACACACACACACACACACACACACACACACACACACACACACACACACACACACACACACACACACACACACACACACACACACACACACACACACAAATCTTCTGAATAAAAAACCCACAAAAACACATGACCAGTTAGAAATGAAACATGGCAGCTCGTGCTAAAGCCTCTTCCGGCCACGAGCTTCTTTTCTCTATAATGTTTAACCGCGTTTTGAAGCGAGAGAGAGAGAGAGATACTAATCGATGCACGCGCGGGCCTTCAACTTGGAATATCGTGTACTCTGGTTTCCTCTCGTACGAGGAACGAGCCTTATCTCTATGCGACGCATCGGAGATACATCGAGGGCTTAGGACCAAAAGGGCGTAACCCACTGTTTTTCGACTTTTCATTACCTTACTGCCATAAGGGCGTATCCCCAACATTAACACGGAAGTTCCATAAGAGCAAAATTAATCAGCCTACAGCCAGAAGGGCGTAAGCCCACTACAATACTGCCAGAAAGGCGTAAGCCACGAAAAATAAAAAAAGTGGCTTACGCCCGTCTGGCAGATCATTCATAATTTTTTCCCGGATTTAAATCGCCTGATTACAGCCAGACGGGCGTACTCTCTTTTTTTTATTTTTCGTGGCTTACGCCTTTCTGGCGGATAACCGGTCAATTTTTTCCGAATTTCGATCGTCTACTTACTGCCAGAAGGGCGTTACCCCAAAAAAATTGAAAACTTGATGTGTGTAAGATGCTGGCCAGTTTTCCATCTTTCTGGCCAGTTGATGGCCAGTAAACTGTCGAGTTCCAGACTAGGTGTGTAACGCAAATCTGTTCAGTGCCAGTCTTGGCAGGCTGACTAGTTGCTGGTCAGAAAAACTCGGTAGTTGCTGGTCAGGAAACTATTCGCTATTTGCTAATATTTTTTAATGCGAAATATAAACAAAAACGAAATATACCATTTTCAAAATGGTTGCATGCGCATATTTAGTCGTTGCTATAGTTAATACTCAAAATTTAAAAAATTTTCAAAATTCAAAATTTTTTTTTAAATTTTCAAAATTTTCAATATTTTCAAATTTTCAAATTTTTCAAAATTTTCAATATTTTCAATATTTTCAAATTTTTCAAAATTTTCAATATTTTCAAATTTTTCAAAATTTTCAATATTTTCAAATTTTTCAAAATTTTCAATATTTTCAAAATTTTCAAAATTTTCTAATTTTTCAAAAATTTTCAAATCTATTCAACATTTTCAAAATTTTTCAAATTTTTAGAGGTTTTAAAATTTTCATAATTTTTAAAAATATTCAACATATTCAAAATTTTTAAAAATTTTGAATATGGTGAATATTTTTGAAACCTCTAAAAATTTTGAAACCTTTGAAAATTTTAAAAAATTTTTTAAATTTCAAATATTTTTGAAAATTTTGAAAATGTTGAATAGTTTTGGAAAATTTTGAAAAACTTGAAAATTGCGATATATTTGAAAATTTTGATAATTTTACACACACACGTCACACACACACACACACATCACGTTTTCAATTTTTTTGGGGTAACGCCCTTCTGGCAGTAAGTAGACGATCGAAATTCGGAAAAAATTAACCGGTTATCCGCCAGAAAGGCGTAAGCCACGAAAAATAAAAAAAAAAAGAGGGTTACGCCCGTCTGGCTGTAATCAGGCGATTTAAATCCGGAAAAAAATGATGAATGATCTGCCAGACGGGCGTAAGCCACTTTTTTTTATTTTTCGTGGCTTACGCCTTTCTGGCAGTATTGTAGTGTGGGCTTCCGCCCTTCTGGCTGTAGGCTGATTAATTTTGCTCTTATGGAACTTCCGTGTTAAAGTTGGGGATACGCCCTTATGGCAGTATAGTCCGTTTTTTGTGGGTTACGCCTTTCTGGTCCTAAGCCCTCGACATAATCTGACACTTTCATCTCGCCGACGGAATACCCCCGCGTTCATAAATCTCGAATCTTCGATATAACGCCTTTTTTTGCCAGAAATTTACGGTTACGCAGCCGGCATATGTTAGCTTAGCAGGAACTTCTTTCGAATCTTATACCTCGATAGAACCAACGACGAATCTTGGAAACGCCAAACTCGTTACGTATAAATAAATAAAAATTGAAAATACATTCTCTATAAGTAAGTTTGACAAAACTCAATATGGGGGACCTCAACGAAATAGCTGAGATTGGGTTGGGCTGATCGGGGTCAGCATAATCAAAATATGAATTTAGAACGACTATAGTCTAAAATTTCAGAATATACAATCACTGCAATGAGAACTAAATATGAAGCGATTAACGGGAGGAAGCCTCGAGTGGATCAGCCACAAAAGGAAGAAGAAACAAAACAGCTGATTATCAAAGAACAAAGAAGTACATTGTGAGATCTGTCCTTACAATGAAGAGTCCCAAGGTAGCAAGAGACGACGTCATATTGTTGGAGTTGCATGATCATTCAAGGCCATAATAATATGAGATAGCTCGCAAGAGATCTATCGCGGTGTCTCTGCTTCATCTTTTTTTTCTCTCGTTATCTCGAGTCTTGGCGAATAATTCGTTTCTACGATATCTGGGAGATAGAGAAAGAGAAAGAGAGAAAGCCGAGCAAGTATGGACGTTTGACGGGGACGATGAGAAACGCGGGGTGACAGATTCCAGCTCGAGATAATTCGTTAACGAGATAATTCAAGTCGTATAAGGTCTTGCGATAGAGGGATTCGGGCTCAGCATGCATCGCTGGTGTCCATATTGTTTCTGTATGCATTCATAGATATGCGTGTGTGTGCGTGTGCGTGTGCGTGTGCGTGTGCGTGTGTGTGTGTGTGTGTGTGTGTGTGTGTGTGTGCATCTGTTTCTGTATAGGGTCTCGATCGGTAGCTAGTGGCTTGTTCGTCTTTTCGCACGGCAATGCTCCAAAGAGAAACGGTGACTCACGCCATCCTAAATGGGTTTTCCTCTCCTCTCTTGCGTTCCAAACCCAAGAGAGTAAAAGAGAAGAAAGACACTTGCATGCATGTACGTATGCACGTATATGTATACATATATATATGCGTTGGCCTAGCAAAGTCAAACTATCGTCAGAGTACATTGAGGCTGTCTCGATTCCATTCGAAGAATCGTCAACGAGTACAGAGGGGGAAGAGCGGAATAGACATAAGATCAAGTAGAATCAGAGTCCTGCTCTGATGTCATTTTACATCAATGCTTCCGGCAGCTGAGTGGAACCATTGCGGCTCTCTTATACTCACGTACTATCCACGTTCCTTTTCTGCTCGAGAAAGGGACAGACTCGGACATATAATAACGGATGCAGGTTCCAGACCAAGGATGGGCAATACCATTTAAAATTATTCTTCAAAACAATTATGAACAATTATTCATGATTATTTCGCCGTAAAGGTATATTTTAAAGGGTTCGAGGAAATGTATTGCCTGGTGTAAAAATGAATTGAGAAGGAATCTCTTCAACAGCGGTTAGAAATTATTTAGCTCTCGGATCGTCGTTATATCGAACGTAAGAGACATCAACAGCGAGATTTAAGACAAAGGGTGTATTGAATTGATAAATTTCAATAAATACAGGAATTGGTGAAGCAAAATCTACCATCTATTAATTCGTCTATACTCGTGGTCGATTTGTTCAAAAGACAGTATACATAACGATATACTAAAACGATGGTCCAAATTCTCACCGACTCATCGCCGCACTGTGTATTCAAAATTTTCACCGAACGCCATCAAATATTAACAATGGAAAGAATGGCTAACGCCTGCTCTTCTATCGTGACGAGGCACACAGTTTAGATAGGATTGATGATTGTGAGAGAACAGGAAGACAAGACTGTATATCTATTCCTCGACCAGGAAATGTTCGCTATATTTACAAGCTATACATAGCACGAAATTCCGCAATATCCCAGCTGCCTTCCTGCCAGAGCATGCTCGATAAAGGAATATCGTTTTGCAGCTGCACACGCTTCTTCACGCTGCTCCGTTGCGTATTATACCTAATACACTCTCTTGGGGAAAAGCAAAAAAAAAAAAAGAACCTAGGCCGATGCGAAAATCTGCGATAGGAAATGCCATTGCAAATGAAAGGATTTCCCTGGCTTGATATCCCGGCATAAGAGAAATCCACAAAGAGTCCGTGCGCTTTCGGAGGGTAAGAGAAGACAAAACGAAGGAGAAACTTGGAGCAAATGGACGCCAATGAAGATGGAAAAAAAAGGTGAGAAGGATGCAAGAAAGCGGCTTTAAAGAAAGAGAGAAGTCTTCCGAGAAGCAGCCTGCGATATCAGCGACATAAGTAAACACAAGATTCTGCGCCTCCTTTTCATTCTCTCCCTCGTATGTATAGTGACGACGACGAGAAAAAGGCTTCTTAAAGGCTCTCGGCTTTCGTATTGTAACACCAGCCGCCAGCGGCTTGTTGGTATCTTCGAAAAACAATGTTTAAAAAAAATAATAATAATAAAGGAGAAGACGGGGCAAAAACGAAAACCAAAGAGCCGCAGCGTCTTAAAAGACGGGGTGTGGTGTACAGAGTGTCGGAATGAAGAACGAGCTTTGCCCGCTTGATATAGTTGCCTCTCTTTTTGTCAGAGTTAAGCCAAAGAGGATAGGGTAACCGCGCGCGATATGTGAAGTTGGATGCGAGTAACACGCGGCTATTGGCCAATTAACTGAAAAGGCTACCAACTTTTAATCCCGCCACATCGATAACTCATTATATTCGCTTAATCAAGAATAAGAGCCTGTCGAATCTCATAATCATGATAATATTCGATTCGAATAAATATGTACGAATTTGTATCGTGGTCGTACAATTTAGGTAAAAGCAGTCAAAATCATTTACCGAAATTGCAAACGACGCAGTTAAAACAATTGCTGCAAATTGAAGCAACTTATATAGATTGATTATAAGAGATATTTTTGTTTGATTTGATCAATGCTTGGTCTATTCCACGGCAAAATTTTGCCAATCACTGATTCACGATTAACTGCGGCAAAAAGCGACGGAAAATGGCTCGTTTTACGACGAACAATGTGTTTGCACAGCCTCTTATGCGCTACGCTCTATCATCCCTCTTGTTCTTCATTTGCCACGAATACCTCCTCCCAAAACTACCCGAAAAGAACGTTTATATACTGTGCAACCGGTAAAGCATATGTGTATATATATCCAAGATCCGTTAGTTTTACCAACAGAGATTCAACGCGCCCCGTCGAACAACATCCGTCGTCGAGGAGAGGATGGAAAACACGAAATGAAAAGGAACAAACAGATCCGAGACAACTGGAGAAGCAAATAAATGGGGTAATTTAGATTCGAAGGAGAGTTTTTTTGCAGTAAATAAAACCCGGATTCGCAGCTATATATATGGACGATCATATATACATATTGAGATGAAAATAAAAGAAGAAAAAAAAAAAAAAATTCATGAAAAGGAGGCCGACGAAGAATTCGTGAATCTGGCCAATATGACAGGAAGGAGTATTTTATAATCAGCCTGGACGATAAAAACGGAAATTGCTCGCTCGATGAGAACCAAAACAGGCAGGTGAATTCGGCTCTGAATAAGACGGATTTATCTATGTTTTTTTTTACTCAGACAGACGGCGACCTTTCGTGTTTGTTTTTTCGAGTTGGATAAATATTGAAATGATGCAACAAAGATCAATTACATACACGAAAAATAAAATTCTGTAAATAGTCCGAGGAACTCAGTTCATATGCAATTTTAAGATGATGGGGAAGAGGTGGATCGAAAAAAATGGTCTTCAAGTGATTATAGTTGCATAAACTCGAAATCTTACACAAAGCTGGATGAAAAAAAAAAGGTTCACGAAAACAAAGATCCCTCTATGAGGAAGCGATAAAATGAATTAAGAAAACAAATACGACGAGATTGCTGTATCACACGATCCGACGACGAGTTCTATATGAATGAAAGTTTCGGAATAGCCTCTCGTCGGCCTCGCTGGCAAACAGACTGGAATAATACGATATCGCGTGCTACGAGGCCGCCCACGCTCCTTCAAATACATTAAAATGTTCAACCGCGAACTCTCGCGGCGGGGCCCCACGAGGCTCAGTTTAACGGGCATTATGAGACGAATTTTCGACGCCCCGGCGCGACTCTGACTTAACTGTGCGTGTGTGTGGGGTAAAGCGCTAATGAAAACAATGCATGAACGACAGTGGCATCCCGAAAAAAAAAGTGAAAGAGAAATCAGGGCGAGGCGTAAAGTAGGAAAAAAAAACAGATCACCATTGAGTGATCCTTCAAAAGAGTTATCGTTGAAGTGATTTTCGACTGTCACTTAACAATAGTGTCTTCTGAACGTCTGCGTGGCAGCATCCCGCACGAAAAAAAAAAATACATGCAAAGTATATTTCTAACATATACACTGAAAAAAATGGTTCGGGATTTACAATAATACTGTTATTGTTGGCCAGTTATAGGTATACTGGTGAAAAAATATTGCCCACACAGAAAATGCAGTAGCCCTTTTAGAAAATCCCGATTGCCGTAAAGTGCATACAAATATGACTAGTGAAGTATTTCTAATTCAACAATAATATCGCTGGTGAAGGCAAAGCAGTTTTGTCTACGGCGCCTATACTGCGCCTTTGTGGACGACACTCAATCGTCTGGCTAGCTTAGTCATTATAAATAGCTGGAAATTTATCGTTTTTGTAAATCAGCCATACTAACATAGCTCGCGAAACTACACTGTATTGTTCAAACAGCTGTAGTAGCTGATTTTTACATGCCTAGCTATTTCAACCATATAGTATGGCTGCGAGAATAACGTTGTGACACATAGCTATACTAATATGGCTCGCGCAACTATACTACGTTTTTGGAACACCTACAGTAATCTGTTAACGCGTGGTGTCTATGCCTCTGCCTCGCGCGAAAACGAAACCTCGCTACGCAAAATTTGATAATGAACGAGTTTGTGAAGAAGAAACTGAACGAACGGAATCTTGATGAGCTTATACCAACATTTGAAGGTAAGTCTGTTCTCACTTATCTACGGAATATGTAAAAAAGGACTATTTTTCCTGTTATATAAACGCCAATCGTATAACAAGCGAATTTTTGTAGGTTAGGTCAACTGTCATTTTCCTGCAAGGAGAGTATCATATGTCTCCGGGCCATGGATTCTCTCAAACTTCCAGGTGTGTTTCATTAGCTCTAAAAATCAAGTTTCTTTTGCAAAATATTTATGTATGAATATCATTATCGATAACAGATGATTAAAATAAATATTCATGATTATGAAACATATTGGCTGAATTTTTACTGTGACCCGAATATCCCCTACTATATATACTTACCTATACGAGTATAGGTAGGTACAATATCCTGTAATTTATCTATGTAAAATGAATTTATAATTCAGCCATATTCTTTTGGTAGTATAGCTGGTACGTCTACCTCGTATTCTAGCGTTTATAAAACAGCTCTACTAGTATTGTTGGTATACAAATAATTCTGCCTACACTGACAAAACTGCTATCTACGAAACAACATTGTATATGTTTGCTTCGGCTATAGTATGGCTGGTGTTCGTCTACCTCGTATGCTAGCGTTTATAAGACAGCTATACTATATAGTATGGTTGGCATACGCATAACTCGTGATGGTCAACTCAACCATACTATGGTATTGCTGAAATAGAGATACTTGTCAGATTCGCGGAGCTATTGGGTATATGTCTGTCATGACATAGTGGTATGCTTACGCCAACGATATTGTGTCAGTCATATTTGTATGGCTTTATTACCTAGATGGTATGGCAGTAGCGTATTTTCCCATATAATATGGCTGAAGCAATAATAATTATGGCTCGAATCGGGAAACTTTTTTTTCAGTGTATACTTGCATATTTTTCGCCAAAAGATTTAAATACAAATATCGTGTATTTGTTTAAACATATATTATGTTATTCAGTAAAATGTCATTATCAATGGAAATGTATTTATCTTGTGAGATTTCTGTATTTGATAATAATTATATTGTATTAATTGTCGTTGGGTAACATTTGATGAGATGATTAAGTAAAAAATGCAAATTATTCTGAAGAATCACCGATTATGAGGCATCTTTTATCGTAAAAAACAAAAAAAAAAAACAACTATAAGTGTGTACGGGTTACAAAACGGGAAGGAATAATCCAATATCGAGAGCAAACTGATTTTCTCAGTCATTGTCTTCTCAGGCTCGTTGATGATAATGAGTTTCATCTCTGAGAAAAGTCATAATTGTAGTAGCAAAAACAATGTCAAAGAAATAATAATCGATTCACTTGTGAACGTAAAATCGAACGAAGAATCTAGAATGGGCTTCGGTTCGTGATGGGGAAGTTGGTGCAAATTTGGACCAAGCGATAAATTTTGATGACTCGCGTTTATCAGGAATCTCACAAGTGTGATTATCTGCATAAGCGTGTGACTTTTTACATTATACAGAGAAATTACGACTGCCGCTATATTTTAATACTGAACATCGAGACTTTAGGATGCAACACATGGAAATTCGATTCGATCTGTACGAAAAGTTTTCCAAGTCGTATAATCAACCATATGCGTACCTTTTTTCCTAGTCAATGGTATAGGGGTCCGGGTGATTTTTCTGCATGTACACACTTTATCGGCGGAAAGAAATCAGGCTGAAATGATTGCTCATCGTTCTGAGAGACACGGTTGAGGTGGCAGCGCGAGAAACTAAAGTGTCTTATGATGTACATTTGTACCAGCGCGGAGGATGCAAATTTAAAATCGCCGGCTGATTTATCCGTAGCACTGAGTATTTTTATTATCCATAACTGCAAACTAACCTCTCAGACGTTCTAAATTTTTCGTGATAGTGATTTTCCAACTGCTCGTTAAGTTAAAAAAAAAAATGAGGCAAACAAATTTTACAATAATTCGCGAGTTGACCTTACCAGGTTGGTTCTTTGATGGCATGGAAGAAAATTCATTAAACTTTTTCCAATTTCTAGCATCAAATCGACAACTTTAATTGGACCAAGTCTCCGACCCCGTAGACTTTCGTTCAAGTTTATTTCTGATAGTGGTCCAGATTTCCAACTGAAAGATTTCTTTAAATTCCTTTCAGGAAAAATATTGCGATAAAACAGTGATCCAAATTTGCACCAATTCCTGCGTACTCGCAAATATTTAAGACTTGCATTTCACCGCGATTTTATATTGTCGTCTACAAGTCTGGAAATTTTTTTTTTTCATTTTCGGCCTACGAATACGATCGTTTTCATGATTTCATGTGCTGAACGCTGATAAGGAACGTAACGTAACAATCTTCATAGTAAATCAACAGTCGCGCTCATCAATGTTACGTCAGAGGAAACTTCGATATGCCAGAGAAAGAGAGGGAGAGAGAGAGAGAGAGAGAGAGAGAGAGAGAGAGAGAGAGAGAGAGAGAGAGAGAGAGAGAGAGAGAGAGAGAGAGAGAGAGAGAGAGAGAGAGAGAGAGAGAGAGAGAGAGAGAGAGAGAGAGAGAATCGAACATTCTTGTAGATTTAACCGAAGATACATAGTCATACGTTCTATGCCTAACCAGATAGAAGAAGGCGGTAAAACTCTGACGGACATTATAAGAGAGAGAGACAGAGAGAAAGAGAGAGAGAGAGAGAGAGAGAGAGAGAGAGAGAGAGAGAGAGAGAGAGAGAGAGAGAGAGAAAGAGCATAGGAGAGAAATTAAGAGGGAACTAAAAGTAAGCGCTTAAATGCGTGGCGTTGAGAAAACAAACGGAAATTGTATAGTACAATTGCGTACAACGCATACCGATGTCGCGATATATCTTTCACGATGAAAAGAGTCGGGAATGCATGTAAATCGATATTTCTAAGAGGCCTATACAAGAAGCAACGAACAAAGACAACAAAATGACAAGACAAAAAAAAACGTAAAGAATCTACCAATTGTCGTGATAAATAAAGTATAATAGTTAACCAATCAGAGATGCTTTAATTCTGCATTGTTAATTAGTGTCAATGACGCTTATTATCCCTCCGAACGCTTTCAACGCTGATTTACACACGGCAAATCATCGCGGTCCTGCCGTTCTTATAAACCGACAGGAGCAATTGAGCGAAAGTTTGAGAAACGTAGAACTGAGAAAAAGTAGATATGTGACAAAGTCTGAGAAATTTTTTTTTTAAGATCACGATCTCGTTCATTTCAACTAATTTTGCGCATATTACTCTCTCTCTCTCTCTCTCCTCTTTACATGCAATGCGAAGAAATTTTCTCGCGAATTTAGCATTCGCAGTGTTAAACGCACGTGCACTCGTTGTGTACACATCTTGCCGAGCTCGCGCACGCACGATTATTCGTTTGCGACACCCGGGCGTGACGTATATTTACACGGTGTTCGGCGGCGCGCGAACAGAAGACGTCGTCGCGATAATTGGCGAATCGACATGAATAATTCAATGAGAAGCAAGAAAAACGTACGCCCGATGGATGCAGTCTCAGCCGGGGGAGGATTTTATTTCAGAATCCTTTTCGGTAGATGTGCTCATTTGTCAGGAGGGACAATTGAGCAGTTAGCATATTGGACATAAAGATCGAAAATAATGAATGATGTTTAAATTTGCATCGTTGGCATGCAACGAAAATAGGTTTAAAAAAAAATAAACCATTTCCAGTATTGCTTTGAAGTCGAAAATCGTTTAAACCTTTTTTTCGCGACCTGGGACCTAAATATGACAGTAAAGCGTTGACAGTATACCGGAAATTATTTTTATTTTATTTAAAAAACCTATTTTCGTTGCATTACAACGATGCAAATTTCAACATCATAATAATGACACCTGGTGGTAAAATCTATAAATTTGATTGCTGTGCAACTAGCAAAGATTGCATTAACGCATTTGAATAATTAATTAAGCCGAAAGTAAACAATAATTTCAATCGAACAAAGGTTTTTGTCAATTGAGTAAAAAATCTTTCCGAAAGACTTGACTCTGAGGCATCTTTTTCGTGCAAAACTTTGGATATTTCTGTAAATATGTAGACGATTTACCGTCCATACGTCGACCGGTAGTGAAATTGGGATCGGCACTATATTCGATGAAAAAAAAAAAAAAATTCAATGTGAAATCGATTTTTGGAATAGTTTTACGGGAAAACGACTGTGAAAGTGTATTGTGAAGAAATGATAGAAAAATTGTATACAAATTTATTCGGTCAACGTGAATATAAATATTTTTTGTCACGGAAAAATCAAAAATAATAAATGCAGAAAATTGATTCGAATAAGCTTGAAGAGCTGAGGTCTGTATTGTGAGCTCAAAAATGCTTAAAATAATCATTTTAGGCCCAACATTAACAGACATACACTACCGTTCATAAGTATGGAAACACTCGCCCCAGATCCGAGCCACACAAGAAGTTGTATCGCTCTTTGAAAAATGAAGATATCTCAATTTTCCAAGCGGCGTTCTAAAAAGGACATATTTAGCTTCATTTACCTTTTTTGGAAAAATTTTTGCGATTTTTTTTGAGCCCGGTACGCACTTTGAAAGATGGTCATTTTTTGGCTTTTTTTGGAGGGTGGAAATTTTCCCGCATATCTTGTAAAAAAAATTTTTCAACTTTTTTTCCGTGAAAAACTTGAAGCGGGGAGTACAACCTTCAATCTCATTTTTTGGAAAATTTTTTACGATTTTTTTTCGCAAAGATATTCAACTTTTTGCAAAAAACGACCATATTTATAAGGGGTAGTCTCACTCTGAAACTACTGGGTTTTCGAAAAATTACTAAGAGGGTAAAAAGTTGCATACAATCATTTTGGATGTATCACATTTTTTTCAGAATTAAAAAAACAAATTCGAAAAAAAAAAATCAAAAATTTTTTTTTTCAAAATTTTTTCTTAAATCAACGAAATATTTTTTTTATTGTCAAAAATCGAGTCTCTTACCTCATCTATACGGCTTTTTCATCGAAAAAGCCACCTTGGGCCAGTTTGGAGCAGGGTCAAATGGACAAATTGATCGAGCGGATGCCACGTCTCGTCAAAACTGTAATCGCAGCGAAAGGTGGCTTTTTCGATGAAAAAGCCGTGTAGATGAGGTAAGAGACCCGATTTTTCACGATCAAAAAAATATTTCGTTGATTTAAGAAAGAATTAAAAAAAAAAAATTTTTTTAATTTGAAAATTTTTTTTTTTTTTCGAATTTGTTTTTTTAATTCTGAAAAAAATGTGATACATCCAAAATGATTGTATGCAACTTTTTACCCTCTTAGTAATTTTTCGAAAACCCAGTAGTTTCAGAGTGAGACTACCCCTTATAAATATGGTCGTTTTTTGCAAAAAGTTGAATATCTTTGCGAAAAAAAATCGTAAAAAATTTTCCAAAAAATGAGATTGAAGGTTGTACTCCCCGCTTCAAGTTTTTCACGGAAAAAAAGTTGAAAAATTTTTTTTACAAGATATGCGGGAAAATTTCCACCCTCCAAAAAAAGCCAAAAAATGACCATCTTTCAAAGTGCGTACCGGGCTCAAAAAAAATCGCAAAAATTTTTCCAAAAAAGGTAAATGAAGCTAAATATGTCCTTTTTAGAACGCCGCTTGGAAAATTGAGATATCTTCATTTTTCAAAGAGCGATACAACTTCTTGTGTGGCTCGGATCTGGGGCGAGTGTTTCCATACTTATGAACGGTAGTGTATATTACTGTCAGTCTGTGAAATTCGATATGCTGTCACCAGACTGGCACTTTTGTTTGCCAATCATCAGGAGAATAAAGATTATCGACGACCCCAAGGGAATAAAATGCATTTCTAGATTTAAAAAAAAAATGCATAATAAAATACACTCTGTTAATTAAATTCCACAGGTAAGCGAAATCAGAATCGGAGAGATGACAAAAATAAGAAAGGGTGAGAGAGCGAGAGCGAGAGAGAGAAAGAGAGAAAGAGAGAGAGAGAGAGAGAGGAAAAAAGAAGAGCGTGCTGGCAATACTCGGTCAATTTCACGCTCGGCGGAGTCTCGCGTCGGATGTCGCGGCTCGCTCTCTTACTCTCGTCCTCTCGTGTAATTTGTAAATCGATGCCAAAGATTAATGACACGACACGCCCAGATCATGACAGCGACAATATAGAGTGGCCAAGAGGCCGGAATGAAAGAATACGCAGAACAAGAAGGAAAAGCTGTTATCCAGCGTCTCTCGGGACAAGCCCTCCGTTTCCAACAGTTTTTTTTTTCTTTTCTTCTTTCATTAATTTTCCATCTCTCGCTCGTTTATAATTGCATTAAAAACGCGAACCATCTCTCTGTTTGGTCATACGTCCGCACCCTCGAGGAAGCAATCGTATTGAAAGCGGATTATACTTCCATGCCCCCCCCCCCCCCCCGCCCCCCAAGTCACCCCTCTATTTACACAGTTAAATCATTTTTAACGATCGTATAAAATTGACATCGCGGCGTTGTCATATCCCCTTAGTTGACGACTCCAAATCCTGGATCGTTTCGCAAAACAAACAAAAACTTTACGATGAGAAACCTTCGGTACAGGACTCTATATATATATACGATGACGAAGGCAAGAGTCGCAAAAAAAAAAAAAAATCATGTTATGAAGGTGCTACATTGCGAAATAGCGCCGTTGCTTCTGGATTACTCGGATGTATTTAAAGCCTCGCGAGAACGCGAGAAACGAAGACGGAATGAATCTTGAAAAAGCAGTGGCGAGTGACACCCGAGGTGCACTGTTCCAAGAGTACCGGATACACGACCTTGCCTCATGTGCAACATCTCGAGTGACACACATACACATACACAAATATATATACGCGTATGTATATAACGAGGTGTGCTGCTCTTACGATGTATGGTCACTTCACGCACTCTCGCGACTGTCTGACCAACGAAACATACTTGTCGGAGAAACGTCAAGGCTGACGTATCAGATTATCCATATATACGTATACGACTCTCTCGTATTTATGTATACTTATGCCAAGTGATATGTTTATATGAGACACTAGAACGGTGTTAAAATTTCAATAATCTTTATCCTAGATCATATGTATATCAGTCAAAGCCAAAGTTAAGGATGTTTTGCACTTTCATTCCCATCTAAAAGTACAAGTCATTGTGAATTTTATAGTACAGCCCGATTAGTTACAAATCAAACAAAAAAAAAATCAACGACATCGAAGACACCAAGGATATTGAGCTTTGAGAACAATAATGGTGAAAATTCATTAATAAAATTTTTCTTCTTGTTAACCAAATGAAGAAAACTTCGAATAATGTTTTGAGCCTGTTCGAAGACGAAAACGAAAAAATGCAATAAAAAAATAGGATATTCTATTTGAAAACCAAAATTTGGGCCTTAATGGGCTCATCAGAGGGACCCCGGACCCAAAAACTGAGATGCTCATCTGATGAACCCCTTCATATGCAACAACTCTTTTGTCCGAAACATTTTTCAATTTAATGTTTAGTTTTCGATATATTTGAGCGTTTTTTTTTAATGGGACACCCTGTATATCTGCTACAATGCGCTATTGACAAACTTGTGCGCCATCTCTCTAGCATGGCATTTGGGTTTAGTTCGGTTCAGTATCGTCTCCGTTAAGAAGGTTCACCAGGTAGGGCAAAATGCACAGAAAAATCTGCATTTCTCATCACACATTCTCTACGACTGTATATAAATGTGTATGAATTATTTGGGAATTTTCATCTACACCATTCACATGAAAATTTAGTGTCTTACGAGGCTCTTTCGACACGCGTTCTTATGGCGTAATAAGCAGAAATTTCAATTTTTGCCCCTTTATGATTCCGGAGAAAATATAAAGAAAATTAAAAAAATATATATTACTTCAATACAGTGTAAGTGAATAAAGCAGCATGACAAAAATCAGATTTATTCTCTACTTATGTTAGTTTATGAATGTTACTCAATGAACCCTCACAGAAAGGAGGGGATAAAGAGTTAAAGTCGAAAAAGACTCGTGTCGATGATACTTCGTACGATCCCCTGTATTTTTGATTCACGAAGACAAATTAGCAGTAATTTTTTGACTCTTCTTTGTTCTACGAAAACAATTTCATGGAATTTTTTTTCTTTTTTTTTTCGAAATTCATAGCTGTGTCAAATTTTTGTTTTACGTTGAGTAAATTTTTCACATACGTCGCAGGCCTGTGAATAGATTGTTTATTTGACATTTTAGCTCTACTCATGACCGTGTTTTTGATTAATTATTCGATTAACCATTCTCTCGATGTTATAAATCAACACGAAAATTTAAAAATATATATACACATATTTTTCTTAATTCGAATCAATTTATTCTTTTTCGACAAGAACAAACGATTATACGACTAACGAATGAGCTCTTATACCGGTGATTTTTGCCAGCAACAAAAGGCGCCATGCAAATTCTTACAGTCTGAAAATAATTTCTCAGCAGAGTATCCCGGAGCAAACTCTTTTCCAAATAGTCGTTGCAAAATCGTGCGCCATTGATATTTAAATTGAGGTGAAATCTCTAAGAAAAATAAGTGACACAAACTGTTTTGTTTTTTTTGTTTTTTTTTTTTTTCATTCCATGAAATTTTACCGATTATATAATTCATATACGCGATTGTTATTTCGTGCAAAGTTCTCTTCGTTTTTGGACTTGTACGGGGGGTTCACGTGTACAAAGGAGCATGAGAGTGACTCATCAGGGATTTTGCGTGTGAAAGAAATAAAAAAAAGAAGAAAAAAAATCGACGATGTACGAGTACAAACGAGGGAGAGGATCGTGAATAAGAGTAAAAGAGAATATAAATAAATTAATGTGAAACGTCGAGGGAAAACATTTGGACGAGATCTCTCGAAATCCTTTGGTCTTCGATGCCACCGAACTGGTTATTTTTATTCTGCTTATGTAGGTGCACCTTATATTTCGTTCGTGCTTTTTGTGGTTTGCCTTGAATCCTCGGGATTCGACCCATTTTTGGAAGGAGATTCGTCCGCCAGACATTATTCTTTCTCTGCCCACCGTTTTTTTTTGTCTTTTTATATTTGTTTTTCAATCGCGCACACACACACACACACACACACACACACATACACACACACACACAGCGATGAGAAATTAAGAAACAACGAAAAAAAGAAAGATAAAAAAAATGAAATAAACGTTTCTCAAAGTGAGCACAATTGTTTTTGTCCCAAAATTAATCGTCAAAAAAAGCCTCAAAAGATTTCCTCGAATTAACGAGAAGAGAAACAAAGAAATGTTAATTTGACAATTTTTATGAAAAACTTCACGATACTACGAATTCGTCGATTGCCAACTTAATTGTCATAGATCCAAAGGAAACATGAGCAATTGCCATATAAACGTTCAACGATCACAATCAAATGCGGGGGAGGAGAAGGGGGGGGGGGGATAGACGAGTTTGAGTCATCGCGAGACGAATCGAGTGATTCTCGTAATCGAGCTACGGGCAGGCACGTGTGTGTACTTTGAGCAATTATGGAGAGTGGGAAATGTGAGTCATCGCAAAAAAGCCATTTCGTCGAAAAATTTATATATTTACCGACTACTCCTGGGCTAATTGAGGGAAAATTTGATAATTGCTCAATTTCATATTCCGCGAAGACAAAAAAAAATTCATTGATAAAAAAGAGGCTCGAGTGCTGTCGACATATATATACATCGCATAACGAATGAATGGAAAGAGAATGGCTAGGGAGCGGTATATATGCGTTTGGTGAGGTCAAGAAAATTTGATACGTGGGCGTTTCTCAAATACGTGGGCGATTATTTCCTGGCGTTTATAAATACTTGAAAGAGTACTGTACGATTTGAAAATTCCTACTTTGGGTGATTTATTGATGTGAGCACAATAAATATATATATATATTCAAGGCTGCTTTGAATTTGCACTCCCATTCGAAAGTATAAGAGTCACTTTGAATTGCAGTAGAGCTCCCGATGAGTTAATAATTTTTAAAAAAATACTTCGAAGACATGAAAGATATTGATTTTCAACAACAGTAATGTTGAAAAGTTATTAATGACGAAATAAGAAAAGAAAATGTTTTTGACCCAATATTTCGAAAAATTATAATTCTTTAACGTGAACTGTAATATCTCGTCCTTTTTTTATCGAACACAATCTTCCCCATAAATTTGCCTTCATTGTTTGTATGGAAATAATTAGAAAAAATTGAAATTCTACGTGAAAAAAATATTTAAAAAAAAAATGTTATCCGGCAATCAGATTTTTTCAGTTTGAAGAATTTTTGAAAAATTTCATAATTTTCTGTAGACTCTAATCTGTATATGTTATGTTGCGAAAACATCAAAAAATTAACAACATTTTCTCCATTTTTCAACTATGTGTGAATTATTTTTAAGCCGCTAATTAACCCTGGAACGACAGACTGGGGTGGATATCCACTTTTAGGTATTCAAATCGATTTTTCACCAACTAAACTTCAATAAAATTGAATTTGGTCTTCACCATTCTCTTCTGTATGAAAAAACGAAGAAATCCATGTACTTACTTAATTACATTAATTATGTTGATTACATTAATTATGTAATTATTGCTTTTAGAACGATTTTATGAACAAGAAATGCGTGGGGAGAATATTCACCTCAGTGTAGTCTGACGTTTAAAGGTAGAAAAAATAAGTCTGTCGTTTTAGGATTAAATTCCCTATGTAATTAATTCGATTAATTGAATTACCATGATAAGGAATTTTTATATTCTTTATGGGATTGGAAGAAAGAGAGAGAGAGAGAGAGAGAGAGAGAGAGAGAGAGAGAGAGAGAGAGAGAGAGAGAGAGAGAAAGAGAGAGAGAGAGTGAGAGAGAGAGAAATGGATGCATTACGTGTTTTGCATTTTCTCCAAAACGATGAAAATTTTCAAAAAAAAAAAAAAAAAAAAAAAACTTTACTGCACCAAAACTGCCATTTGCATACCTACAAACACGACTGGACATGAAAAATATAACACGCAATTCATGCTTTAAAATAAAACACAGTATCGCGACTTGTGCGATGCATGAATTTTAATAGATTTGCGATCGCTCTCGGGCTCGTCATGATCGTCAAGAAAAATATTTTAATGCGACGCGTTACTTTAGTGCCGCGATAAGGGCAGAAGCGGATAGAAGTGAAAGAGACGAGAAAAATGTGGTGTGGAGCTTGCGATCAAAGAAAGCGAAGCTGTAATACGAAACGATAAAACGGCGATAGTAAATCCCATCAGACCATGTGACGGTTTCTTTCAACGTTTTCCCAGGATACTAGTCCAGTCATTCTAGCCAAAAAAAAACCTTGAAAAAAACCCATTTTATCAAATATCTCGTGATCTGTGCATCGTACGATAAAAATAGCAGAGACCTTTTTTGTAGACATTAAAATTCTCTACAACTTTTATAAGAAACTTATTCCTGTTTCATCACTATTTTTACTGTTACATCAACCGTTAGCTATATATTCAGTAATAACCATGTGTAGAAAAGTTTGCCGCGCTATAAATAAAAAACTACGCACTATACAGAAAAAAGTTCTGAACCAAAGTTATAGAGAATTTTATTATCTGCAAAAAAGGTATCTATAATTTTTGTCGTATGATGCATGGTTCACAAGATATTTGATAAAACGCGTTTTCCAATATGGCGGCTGAAGCTCAACTCCCCGCGTCTGGCCAGCTTGAGTTCACACTCAGAGGACATTCCTGAACCTTTTCCAAAAACAAAATCAATTCTGTAGAAGATTGCATTATGGATCTACTTTTTTTTTGCTAGAATGACTGGACTATACCCCAGCGACATAATGCTTATTCGTTTAATCCGTGTATATTCATAGGATTGAAGAAACGATCGATCGATTTTTTTTTTTTTTACAATTCATCGATAAATTATTGTTTTTCAATGAAACGAAAAACAATCATCTTTACATCGATATAAATCATTAACAATGATGTATTGGCCATACAATCATATCTAAAAAGTCGTGGCTTTTTGTCTCTCTGAATGAGCTATACATTATTCATTACTTTATTCACTTCAACGCGTGTAGCGTTAACATGTAAAAAAAGACATAAAGTTAAAAATTGAGCTAGTAAAGCAATGAACTCTCCCTCTTTTCCTTTCTTTTAATTTCACTCGTTTTTTCGTTGAAATTGAATATCGAATCTTTAGATTTTTTTTTTCATTTAAAACAGACAGAAGTGAATGTCAGAATCGATTCGTCGTCGCTTAACACTCGTGTGTACTAATTTCTTTGCTCGCGCGTGTGTGTCTCTCATCGCCCACACGTTTTATTCGTGACGAAAGGTAAAGTCGATCCAAACGGAAAGTGCCTTTCATATATAGTCGTCCTATACGTGCCAGGAGTACACACGCAATATGGGGATACAACAAAAACCTACAACCTACTTACGTGCCATACGACACACGTCACTTTTCTATACCACAAGACTCGTTTGGCATTTTTTTTTCCCCCTTTTTTCATCCCCGTCTCTCTCTCTCTCTCTCTCTCTCTCTCTCTCTCTCTCTCTCTCTCTCTCTCTCTCTTTCTCTCTCATATTTTCATCACCTTCGTTTTCCTCGTTTGAACAGGACAGACGTGTCAACTTGTGCAACGGTGCCTACAAACGACCCACACACACACACACACACACAATTTTTGCTCGACTTTCAGCAAAGCTCAGCGACAGGCTGTTCACCGCTTCGTCTGGTCAAAGAAACGCATGGAAAACCAGTCAGAAAATGATGTATAACTCCGTTCTAATCGAATAAATAATCGTCCGCAACGCCCCAAATCATATTTATTTATAGCTCTCATCTCGAGAGACACATTTGCAACGGGATTTCTATGAAGGAAACTCGCATGGCGATGCTGCTAACACCTCTTACCTTTAACGGCAAGAGTCATTCTGGAACTGGGCGTAACGACACAAATATATTGAATTCAAACCGCGGTCGGACGGAAGACGAATAGGAAACATTTTATTGGCAATAATTCACATCGTTGAAGAATTTATTTGACGGAGACGGATCCTGTCTGAGCGCAGTTATAGTGGAGAGTCGGGCGTACAGTTGGACGCTTTTTGTTTTTAATCGGCTTGTATAGCCTTTGTTCAATCATTCATACGTTGCAAGAATATCCCCATTCTCGCGGTATATATACCGTAACGAAAGGTTAGACCCACTCTGCCATCGTTAGCCCCGTTAGTCGAGTATGATGTGTGGCTTATAGAAGATTGGGACAGAACTGTATCAGTTGAAGGACTACCAGCGAACAAACGTATCGACAAAAAAAAATTGAGCTAAGGTAAACGGCCCAGTTTCTGACCCTGTCCCAGTTTGTGACCCCGACGGCAAAGTTTTAACTGCCATAATTATATTTTTTTCCGAACAATAATTAAATTATCCGTTAATTAAAGAGCGTTTTTCCCTTTTAATTATTGGACAAACATAATTTTTTTAATTAAATATTTTATAATAGAAATAAACCAGTGAACAGTGCGACACGCGTCTCAGTGGCTCTACAGCGATCGTGCTAGATGGTGATAGTAAGTGCGACGATCTACGTAAAATAGAATTTTGTTCGTTATCTAAGTATAAAACGACATAAAAGTGGTATCGACATCTTCAGCAGGAACCAGGCTATCGATGAGATACAAAATAATTTAACTTTTGATTCGATATCTGGTTAAATTCGTGGTGTCAATAACTACGACACAGAATTAGGGTTATGTTGCTGTTATTGACCCTCGACTTGTCACCTCTGCTGCGTCGAACCATTTTTTGTTTGTTTATTCTAATTTTCCGTGACATAAAAATTAATTAAATTATTAACAATGATTTAATTAGGAATTATTTATTAAATTATTAACAAATTATTAAAATGTGCGGAAATCTAGTATTCAAAATATTTGCTTACTTAATGTTGCTGATATATTTTTTTGCATTATTCAATCTTTCTAGTAAATATGTTAATAATAATTGTGAATGTTGATAGGGAGATTGTCCGTGAAATTACATAGGTGTCATGAATTGCGTCAAGGGGGTCATAAATTGGGTACACGTAAGGGTCACAAACTGCGCCAAGGGGGTCATAAATCGGGTACACGCAGGGGTCACAAACTACGACATGGATGTTTCTCTAGTGTCAGGAACCCCGGCAGCCGAGAAGCAATATTAAAATAACTATTATATTAATAAATCTTAATTATTTCCTTGTTCAATAGGTAAATCTCATTCGGGGGGCCTTAACGCGCGTGTTGAAACCTTTAATTTACATTTTAGCTATATCACGCGTCAGTTAATAGCAAAAATCTGACACCCCTGCTCTTAAAGGGTCAGAAACTGGGCCGTTTACCTTACCAGAAAAACTTTACTGCACCAGAAAAACAACGCTGCAAGATTATAAAATAATTAAATAACAACTCTACCGGAAATAACGAAAGCGCGAACGACTCTAGCAAAAAAAAAAAACAAAACTTTCTTGACAAACAAGTCTCCGGAAAACAAACCTACCGAATAACGCAATGAACTTATCGATTGGAAGTTTGCAGATAATGATTTACTGAATTCGATGATACCGACTCAGCAGCGCTGTTCTACCGCCATTATCACAAGAGTGATTAGCCGAAGAGATGTTGTCCGGTAGACTTGTCTTTCGGGGGAGTATTTAGTTGGTAGAGATGTTCGCGCTTTTGTTTTTCTGGTATAGTTTTTATTTGGTATAGTATTTTAATCCGGTAGAGTTGTTCTGGTAGGCCTGTTTTTTTTTTTTTTTTTTTGTAAATTTATTCGTCGGTAGTATAACTGTATAACTGGCAGAGTTATAAATGTGCCAAGGGTTGGAACAAAAATTTTGAAAATTTGCTGATATTTACGCATTTTGCACATTTTTATTTTTCATTAGTTTTTGCAATTTTTATGCTGCATTTTTCGGTCCCCGAGACCCTCGCAGAGTATTATCCGCAGCCATTCATTCCCAATATGCATCGCATTTTCACGTGGGCACAGGGAAACTGCGGAAAACATGGACGATGCAGTTGTGGCTTTATTTTACTGAGTTTACGTTATATAACTGTCAAAAATCGCACATTTTATCCAAATTGAATCGAGCAGTTTATTTGGGACGAAAAAAAATAATTTGCCTCGGATTCAAGTGTGCGCGAGTGAGAAAAAACAAAAATTGAGCACAGCAAAAATGTATGTGACCAACTCTCAAAGTCCGAGATTAATCGTCAATGTAATAAAAATTTAATAAAACGAAATTTGTCGACAATCAGTGCGTCTCTCCCGTTGCGATATCAAAAATTGCAAGAATACGATATATATCCGCTGTACGTGGGAATGTTATAACGATGTTTCGAGATGATTATCCAACGGCTTAGATCGATCAATGTTCTGATCTACGCTCACGTAATTAGCTCATGATTCAACCTATCCAATGTTTTAGGAGCCCATTTATCAGACAAGCTTGGATTCGATCTTCAAGAGATTTCCTTCACATTTCGATTCACCATCGGCTATCTCTCTAAATGCATATATGCACCCCGCGTCTCAATTTCCCCAATAGGTCAAAGTTATCGAACACCTCGCATTAACGGCCCCGAGAATTTTTCGATCGAATTTCTCATGATCCCATCGACGGGGGAACAGCACGATTAGTCGAATAGCAATTTCACACGAACCTCATATATACTGGCTTGGCGCGCTTTCTCGTTCGAGTATGAGAAGAATAAGAAGAAGAAGAAGAAGAAGAAGAAGAAGAAGAAGAAGAAGAAGAAGAAGAACAAAAAGAAAAGAATAAAAAAGTCTTCAAAGTTGAAACGATTTTGCTCTAGGATACAGAGCTATTGTAGAGAGTGAGCCGTTCAATGTACACAAAACGAAGTTTGTTTGGTGTCAAATTTAGCATTTTGCTCTTTTAGCACCTTCTTTTGCCGGTCTGTCAATACGATTTCACCGACGCGAGAATAGAGGCTGATGGTTCTTTGGACTTTACACGCGTTTGTCCGCGTGCCGATAAATAAGTCATGAAGCTCGAACGAGAATCTCCGATCTTCCTTTCGCCTCGACAATGAATCCGCGAAACTTTGAATTGTAAAACAACGCTTGCGTCATTTTTTTGTTATTTGGAAAAAAGAGTGGTCTGATCTCACGCGAACGACCCACGCCTCGTTACCAATTCAATAAAAAGGCTTAAACCCGCATCACATGGCACACGATGTATCGTGTGGATCAAGCCCTTTTCTCTTGCCAACAGACGATCATATCTTCGTCATAAGATTCCGCTGAGCCTGACTGATAATTAACATCGCATAATACTCGATCTGTCATATGAACGATACACGTCATTGAGATCCATATGGATCTTGTGACTCCGAGCCTATAGAGCTAGTATAGATTCGCCAAAAAAGGCATCGACCAGTCGATGAATATGTAAATTACGATACACCCGACGAGCTCGACTTGATTTCCTATAGCGGCTTGTCAAAGAAAACACTCGCAAGATGAAAATGATCCTGGAAATTTTTGCTCATAGACTTTTTAACGGTTCTCGAAAACTGGCTCCTTAGTATTACGATTACATTTTTTTTTTTTTAACGCGACATTGGACGATTTGTTCTTCGATACCACGATTTCATTAAGGTATTTCTAATTATAATTACCAAAAAAAAAAATAATGATAATGTATTCTCTTACCTTCTTCAAATGCTTGTTCACCCATTTCGTAAACGTCTTTTTCTGTATCGCGTCTCTTTCATCTGGAATCAAAGGAAGAGCAAAATCTTGAAAAAAAAAACATTCACCGAGTAGTTGTCCAATGCAGACAAGTAATTGTTCTGAATTTTGAAAAAAAACGAGGACTCCACTATACTGGCCCATCAACTGTCGAATATTCGTCAAACCCTCTTTGGGGTGGACTAATTATCCACAGCAGGACAATTTAAGCATTTCGAATAAGCCTACCAAGAGTTTACCAGACACATGAGCAGCGCCTAGCATGTCTACCCAGCAATGACACCTCTAACAGAATAATGCTTTCCCTAACATCTCTACCCAATTACGAATCTACCAGGCAACGACTATCCGTGGGCGTGACTGATGGTAAGCTACTGGCAAATTATCCTGGATATTTTTCAGATAATTTGCAGATAACGTACCACGAGCAACGCCGAAGTTTTGTTATCCTGGTAGACATGTAATTTCATCGAGGTACCCGTGCAGAAATTTTTTAGGGATACCCTAAGTCCGACCATATCCCGATCGGGATTGTCCATGGACTCCCCAAAACCGGTATCCCCATAGGAATCTATATGGTATCCGTCTCGTAATCGGATTGGTGGATGTGGCAAAATTTGTAAGTTATGGCGCCACTTTCTTTCAGGGTGTACCGATTGAATCCCAATCTCACGTTTGTTCTGAATCAGGATTTGTTGAGAGCTCCTCAAGACGAGTATCCTCCGATGATTTAATGGGATGATCGAAGAATTTTAATTTGCGAAATGCCCAGTCATATTCCGAATAAAGCTTGTTGACACATTATTCGATTGGCATAATAATAATAATAATAATAATAATAATAATAATAATAATAATAATAATGAGTAGTAGTAGTAGTGGTGGTGGTGGTGGTGGTGGTGGTAGTGGTCGTGTGGTGGTGGTGGTGGTCGTGTGGTGGTGGTGGTGGTGGTGGTGGTGGTGGTGGTGTAAATGCCATTATTATTACTATATATTAATTGTCATTACGTGTCATTTCATGATCGAGAACCTCCACCACCTTAACCACTTAGCAGTGTGGCGAAAATTACATTTTTGAGCCACTTTTGTGCATTTTTCATAAAAAAAACAAATTTTGATTTTTCATGCTCCCATCCCCTTAAACTGAAGTTTTGATAAAAAAAAGACATCATCGCGAAAAGGGTGCTTTGTAGCTTCAGTGGAAGCCGCCGCTCATTGGACTTTTTAAATTATAACAGCCACTTAACGTCTGTGGCGAACTTTTTGGAAGGAAAAATTTGAGACCTTGGGGATTGTACTTCAAATAAAAAGAACCTTCGATGATTCAAAAGTTGTAAAGGATATTGCTGAACGGAAAGTAGTTTTGTGCGCGGAATTTAATTCATTATTAATTGTAAGGATAGTTTCAAGCGCAATATATACTTTTAGTCACGATCGATAGACAATACCCCTGAATTTTTTCAGGTTTCGCCCGTCATGCGTGTGATTTTAATTATCAGCCGTTATTGTTAATTAACAAACAAATAAACAACGGAGTTCGTCCACTCAAAAGTTGAAACGCCATCGTATTTCAGGATCGAACGACAATACTCCTTAATTTTTTCAGATTTTTCTTGTCATGCGTGCGATTTTAATTATCAGCAGTAATTGTTAATTAACAAACAAATAAACAAGGGAGTCCATCCACTAAAAAGTTGAAACGCCATCGTGTTTCAGGATCGATAGACAATACTCTTGAATTTTTCCAGATTTTTCCCGTCATGTGTGCGATTTTAATTATCAGCAGCCATTGTTAATTAACAAACAAATCAACGAAGGAGTCAGTCCACTCAAAAGTTGAAACACGATCGTGTTCCAGGATCGATAGACAATACTCCTTAATTTTTTCAGATTTTTCCCGTCATGCGTATTCTTTTCTGAATTTTGGCTTCTCGCTACCGCTGCTAGCTTCAGCCTCATGTATAGTGTATAGAAGATATTTATAAAGTAAATGTACAAGCATTCGACAGCGTCGTGGTTAGAGCGTTAGTTCATTAGGTAAGCAGATAGGTAGGTAGGTTGTCCTTAAATCATTTTCCGGGTTAGCAAATAAATTTTCAACGACCGGAATCATCCTCGGAACAACAACAATCAATAAAAAATGTCAAAAACATTAATGTTCATAAAATATAATTTTTTTTGTCATTCATTTCGGGTCCAATACGCAAACGAACGCTAGTGAGACGTCGTCCCATGTAGGGTGATCCGTAGTGGCCAATGGTTGGCCGAAGCTCGATGCGGACGTTTTTCCGTCGAAATTAATTTTGAGCCTACCTGAGATTTTACCTGAGACCTATCTAACGACCTACCTAACGACCGACACTCTACCACTACGCCATTGATTCCTTATGAATTTATCGTATTTAAATTATATTAATGGACGAGTTCTAATGAAAAAATACTGTCTCAACGGGCTGGATAGAACAACGTGATATTCAGTAAAAAGGTGATATACAGTGAAAAAATGTATTCAATTGTTAGTTAACAAATGGGTTTCATAAGAACTAGGACCATTGAAATTATAAAATTCATGTGTAAAAACATGGAATGTGTGAACGGGACAAGATGGTGTCGAAAAGTTATAACATTCATGTAACCAATTTACTTATTGTTAGTGGACCTTAGTTGACAATTACATTTCTGAAGATCCATGTATAGTTTAAAAATTAATTGGCGAGTCTATACTCGGCCAAGCATTAGCCTCGTATCAACAAGCCAATGAGTGGCGAGTTAATATTTGGCCGAGTATTGGCCTCGTATCGGCAGACCAATAATTGGCGAATCGATACTCGGCTGAACATTGGCCTCGTATCGGCATCCAAAGATCGGCGAGTCGATACTCAGCCAAACATTGGCCTCTTATCGACAAGCCAATGCTTGGCGAATCAATACTCGACTGAACATTGGCTTCGTATCGACAAGCCAATGATTGGCGAGTCTATACTCGGTCGAGCATTGGCCTCGTATCGACAAGCCAATGCTTGGTGAGTCGATACTCGGTCGAACATTGGCCTCGTATCGACAAGCCAATGATTGGCGAGTCTATACTCGGTCGAGCATTGGCCTCGTATCGACAAGCCAATGCTTGGTGAGTCAATACTCGGCCGAACATTGGCCTCGTATCGACAAGCCAATGATTGGCGAGTCTATACTCGGCTGACTATTGGCCTCGTATCGACAAGCCAATGCTTGGCGAGTCTATATTTGGCCGAACATTGGCCTTGTATCGGTGAACTAATGATTGGCTAGTCAATATTCAGCCGAGCATTGGCCGACAATTGGGTAATCGATGATCGACCCGCCAACATTGGTCCGAGCATTGGCCGTTACCGCTCCATCGGCAAAACCTACATGGGGTAGGTTCAAACCCCGGTGTCGACGTTTTTTTTTTTTTAATTTTTTCTATGGCTCAGATAATAATAAACAATTGCCTATAACCTGAATTGCGGAAGATAAATATTTATTCGGGATTTTATATATATGCCAGATTAAACCACATTTTGATCGGGTTTTGACTGGATACCATAATTGGAATCCAGTCAGGGGTCCCTGTCGGATTCCAATGTGCAAACGTTACATTCAGTCATGGGATCTGATCCGATGACCAGCTGGATCCCTATCAGAAAATAGGGATCCTTCTCAGAATCCACCTGAATCCCGACCGAAATTTCTGCACGGGTATTAGCGAAAGCGTCATTATGGTGGAGATATAATTGGGTAGAAATGTTAGACCTTGCTCGTATCTGGTTAGAGTTGTAATTTGGTAGGCTTATTCGGAGGGCCAAAATTCTGGTACACAGTGATTGAATTGCATAGTGAGAAGTTTCGGATAGCCAGTATATCTGTTTTCGGAATTTTCGTTTTACAAAAATGATCGTGGAAGAATATCGAAACGGGCGTCTGGAACATTGCGGATTCCTGGTATTATCAAATGAAAATATTCCTTCGGACTTGAGAAACTTGGAAAAAGTGCGCTGCCGAGTCACACGACAATGATTCACGAGGTTTACGAAGAAATCACGGTCTGGTGTATTCCCGTTCATGCTGTTACAGCTGGAAACCGAGGCTAGGATTGGCCAAATAGTAAGCTGTGACCAACGAAAAAGAGAGAAAGAGAGAGAGAGAGAGAGAGAGAGAGAGAGAGAAAGATGGATGACAGAAGAGTCGTAATTCTTGAGAGACTTGGTCGCAAACCGCGCCCATAATAGTCATCGGGAGCCTCCAGTCCAAACTTTTCTTCGCGTCTTCCCGACGAGAGAAAATTGTATAAACTTCTTCGCATCTTCCTCTATATATCCCGCGAACTTCCTCTTTCGCGTGTATTTTATTGCCCCTATCCTTGCGCGCTTCAAACGAAAAGTGACGCTATAACTGTTCAACTTATTCACGGACATGTGTATACACAAATATACCGACGCTCGTTTGGATTTTATTCGTGCCAACGTTTCGGATCGCCGGAGAGAATTTTCATTCAGCGGTTTGTCATGTTTGTTACGTATAGCGCAGTTTGCAGAAGCCGCAGTTTTCAGAAGATAACGCGTCGAGATGAGTATCGTGTAAACACAGCCAAACACTCGGGAAATACGCGCGGTAACATACATATAATTCTGCATATATACACCAGCGAGAGCTGACTTTCGTCATTGGTTAGCGCTGGCATTCATGAAACCGCGTACAGTTAGCGGTGCTAACGAGGATCGAGGGACTTCCTCTCTCTCTCTCTCTCTATCTTTCGTAGTCAGTCTTTCAAGACCCCGAGAAATCTTTAACGGCCGCGGTATTAATCTACTTGACGAAATAATGGTTTCGTCGCGGGAGATTTAATGTCCCCTCGCGAACGTTTTCGTCGTAATGAACACGCGTTAATCACGCGATATGTTTTGATCCATTTGAAATATTTGTTGAAAGCTTCTAAAAACGGATTACCGAGAAGCTCCGAATCAAGAAGGAATAGAATCGCGATCCTTTGCCATATTCCCTCCATATTTGGGCATTCCTTTCTCAAAGCTAACGAAACTCTGCCAGAGAGGTCAGAGAGTTCATCGTATCAGCGAACCAATTGTCACGCTCTCGATGGCTCTTTCGTTCGCTCTTCATTCGTGCTTTACTCGGGGCTTTATTCGGGAAGAATAAAGGACATACGGGGGATCATCGTTCCTACCGAAAATAGCGAATGACATCAGTGCGTGGTCGAATAAGCGGTGGCGCCTTACGGTCGCTCGGTCTCATATAATATATCCAAGGTTTTTACCTTTCCCTATTCGTTTTACGCCTTCGACATCGAGGAGCGAAACGGAATGGCAAATAGTGAGAGGTACGTGTCGCACACGTTGTGTCTCCGGGAGATTCACTCTTACGCGGACCTTCCTGAGAGAGGTTCTCTCGCGACACTTCAACCGCAAACATGGTCGACAGTTCGTTCTGCCCACACGTTTTTTTTCTTTTTCGTATCTCTTTCTCCGGGCATGAATAACACCAGCATCGTCCACTCTGGACTCCCAGTTTGGCAGGGAGGGAAATACATTTCTTATTCTTTGCTAGCCCGAATATACACGTACACGCGAAACCATTTCGTTTCATCACATTTCTACGCGCAAGGCGCGCTTATTACCGTGTACTTCACGGGAACATGGTCCGCTTTTTCTTACGACCATAACACTTCCTTGGCTCTTCCGAAAAAGTCTCAACTCACCGGCTACTCGAAAACGCACTTTATGTTTACACCATCACGATTTCCATCTTTGTCCTTTCTCTCTCTCTCTCTCTCTCCCTCTCTCTCTCTCTCTTTTCTCTCTATCTTTAATCTGTAAAATGCCGCGCTTGGCTCAACAACATTTGCTGATGGGCAATGATAAAACGATATCGTGAAACCGCAAAAATTGAAATAAAACTCGTCGTAAAGTAGAGCCCATCATCGTGAACCATGGTACGCGAGAAACAATTTGCAGTTACGTATGAAAGATGCGACATTGACAATTCTATGGTCGTGACGAGAAAATTGCTCGCAGCAAAGAAAAAAATTGAATAATCGAGTATTTAAATTGTAAGGACATGAGTAACGTCAATGAGGCTCGCGAATGACCATATTAGCCATGCTTAAGAGAACAAATTAGAGAGAAGGAGAGAGAGAGAGAGCGAGATGTGCATGTCTGGTGAAACGAGATTTTATAGTATTATAACTCTAGTAGTATAATATGGAGGCCAGACGGAGAGGTTGGGTACGAACAAAAATCAGTTGACTAATGCGCTCCTGGCGTTAAGTAATAACCGCAATCTTCTATGACTGTAAATCTTATCTGTTGATTGCTCAGGGCCTCAAGCATAAACGTTTAACGGCACGTATATATGTTACCTAATACATATATATATGTATATATATTCCTATGTAATTCCGTGCACTCTGCATCGATGCATTTGTCGTTTCATCGTGAGACACGCGAAGTGGCGTCATCGATAAACAATTTTTGCGGTAACTTTTGTCCGCCATATTGTTTTTTTTTTAATCATAAAATACGTATATAGCAAGCTGTTTTTTTTTTTAATGGATAAAATAATTTTTCTTGGCATAGTAATCTCGACAAAATGCTCGAGAACCAATGAATGTCCGTACGATGGCGCCAATTTTTCGCGAACTATACGAAAAAGTTCAGGATACGTACTCCGCGTGGTACATGGCAAGCTCAAGTGCATTCTCAGACTGTCGGTGCACTTGATTTTCTCGAGTAACTTAAGAGCCGAAGTAAAAAGAAGTGAAAAAAAAAAAAAAATAGAAACGAAAATTTGCGCGCGCGTGGTTTCTGTCCGCCTGATGAGCCTCTGCGGGAATTCAAGTGCACTCTCGCACGTACGACTCAATGACGCGGAGGTTCTCGAACTGTCGGAGAATTTCTTCTTTTCAATTGCCTTGGCATTGACAAATTTAGTTTATAACTTATGCAGGTCATCGTTTTCAAGGACTTGGAAATTAATTCAGCCCACTTGGATCACTGAGAATTTCAGAAAACAATGAAGCGTGCTTAAAGAATAAACATATATATCTGTATACATATATATGTGGTTCACGAGAGTCGCCATGTATAATAAGCGTCTCGAATCCGAATCGTGGGGGTGAATAGAAACGATGCGAGTGATTATAAGGCGGTGATAGATAAAGTGCACCACGAGCAAGCCTCGAGTCCAATAACCACATGGGCTTAAATTGAGCTCGATTATATCAAGTATACCGTACGAATGACATAATAGTGGACATATTTACCAGATTAAAAAAAAAATAGGCATAATTGATCAACCAAAAAGTCTACTCACTGTGGTAGAACTCTAAATTTCTAATTAATATTGTTCGATATAGACTCTTCGTGGACTTTAAACTTGGTTGAGCTGTGGTAGGCTTTTCAGGGTTTCGGTAGTAATTGATAGATTTATGGATCATCGTGGAATTAAACAAGATCAACACGGTGTATCTAGGATATTGATTGTCTAGGTCATTGATCGTTGTTTAACGGTAGACAAGAATTTTCATAGTTAGTTACTATTGTAACATTAAAATAACATGATAAATGTCAGATTGACATTTTTTGTCTGGAGTCATCGACATGAAGGGGAATGATTTTTGGCCAAGCAAATTTTTTGGAGCTATCTATTTGACGAACAGTCTCTTTTGGGGTACTTCCCGTGCAGAAATTGAAGATCGGCAAAAGGCCGGACCAATATTGGACGCCGATCATACTAAGACGGCCCATACTTGGAGGCGATTGCTGGGACAACGTTGGCATGTAAGCCCGGGCGTTATGGGCCAGCACTGAAAACCTATAGAGGGCCGATGTTCAATACGAGAACGGTCCGATGTTGATGCCAAGCTTGGGCCGGTCGTGATTTACAATACCGACCCAGCATTGGTCAACAGTACTGTGCCTGAACTGGCTAGTAGTACTGGGACTACCCTGGCTAACCAATTTCCGAATGAAAAGCGCGGGTTAAATTGGCATAATTTATAAATTAGCCATTAGGAATGATCGATGAGCGAATTTAAAACTGTTATTCCATTATTTTTGACAACCCTGTAAATTTTGCAAAAAAAAAAAAAGTCATCGACCGGGATTTGAACCCGCGATCCTCCGCAGTCAACGAATTCAGCACTTTCGATCCTTAAATACTCATTAGAAAAAAAAATTAAAGATTTGGAGATTATTTTTTTTTACGAGTGTTTCCGGCTTCGTAGCCCGGACGTTTTTCCGTCGAAATTAATTTTGTACCTACCTGATATTTTATCTGAAACCTACCTAACGACCTACCTAGCGACCGACACTCTACCACTACGCTATTGATCCCTTATGAATTTCTTGTATTTAAATGATATACGAGTTCTAATGAAAAAGCATTGTCTCACCGGGCTGGATAGAACAGTGCGATATTCAGTAAAAAGGTGACATACACTGACAAAATTTATTCAATTGTTAATTAACAAATGGGTTGCATAAGAACTAGCAGCATTCAAATTATAAAATTTATGTGTAGTATAAAGTTTGAACAGAACAGGATGATGCAGAAAAATACAATATTCATGTAATCAATTTACTTAGTGAACCTTAGTTAACAATTACATTTCTCAAGATCCATGTATAGTTCAAAAGTGAAAATTGTTATATGGGCTTGTGAGACTATGTGCAAGACGATAGTAAGTGAAAATGTTATTCAACTGTTAATTAACAATTGAATTTTAAATAACTATACACAATTAAAGTTCGAAAATGCTTCAGTCTTAAGAGTGTCAACAGAACAGGATGATAGATAACAAAATTATTATTCATATAATTAATTTACCCTTCGTACCTCAATTAACAATTATATATCTCAAGAACCAGGTCTAGCTTCAACATGAAAATTGTTATATAGGCTTGTAAGACTGCGAACAAGTTAAATTACAAGTGAACATGTAATTTAACTGTTAATTAACCATTGAGTTTAATAATAATTATATAAGCGACTTGGCACGCCGTTGGCAAACCGAGGCATCGGTTCCAAATTCAGAGCCAACGTTGGATCGATTTGGCAATCCGATGACTAACCGATGCATCGGCCACAAGCTTGGAGCCAACGTTGGATCGACTTCGTACGCCGATGGCAAGCCGATGCATCGGTGCCAGCCTCAGAGCCGACGTTGGACCGACTTAGCAAGTCGATGCTAAGCCGATGCATCGGTTTCAAATTCAGAGCCAATGATGGATTGACTTGGCAATACGATGACTGACCGATGCATCGGCTACAAGCTCGGAGCCAAGGTTGGATCGACTTCGCACGCTGATGGCAGACCGATGCATCGGTACCAGGCTCAGAGCCAACGTTGGACCGACTTAGCAAGTCGTTGCCAAACCGATGCATCGGTTTCAAGTTGACAGCCAACGTTAGATCGACTTGGCAATCCGTTGACTAACCGATGCATTGGCTACAAGCTCGAAGCCAATGTTGGATCGACTTCGCACGCTGATGGCAAACCGATGCATCGGTGCCAGGCTCAGAGCCAACGTTGGATCGACGTCGCACGCTGATGGCAAACCGATGCATAGGTTCCAAGTTCAGAGCCAACGTTGGATCGACTTATCAAACCGTCGGCATACCGATGCATCGAATCCACGCTCAGAACCAACGTTGGATCGAATTGGCAAGCCGTTGGCAAACCGATGCATTGGTTTCAAGATCAGAGCCAACGTTGGATCGACATGGTATGCCAATGGCTCACTGTTTCTAACGGTTGCTGGGCTGAAACCAACGTTGGACTAACGCAAAAGGCCAATGGCTGGCCATTGTACTGGTAGCCAATATTCGACCAGAGCGAGACCGATATGAATTCGGATGTTGAGCCATGCCACGGGTAACCAATATCGGGCCGACGCCTACTTGTTTGGGAAGAACGGCAGAAAATCTGCGATTTCTGCACGGGTTAGGCGGGCGAAAAAATTCATTTTTTTTTCAAATCATAAGCATATATTTTTACAGAATAAAAATACAACAAATTTCAAAAATATCGATGCAGTAATTTTGGAGATATCTTGCTCATAGATTTTGAAAACGTGCTTCCCAGACAGCAGCTCTGCTGTAACTTCCATATATAAATGAATATTTTTGGACGAAAAAATAACTGAATGTTTTTCAAATGTTACTTTTTCAAGTACAAAACTTCGGTAAAAATATATGTGCTTATGATTATTGGAAAAAAAAAATTCTCAAAAATTGGCTCCGCGAAAAATGCCGTCATCGGGAAATTTTATCGTTTATAATATGGATAATGCAGCTCAAGTGTAATGTACGTATCGGCCAGTCGAAATACCCCGAATTATCACCGGACACCACACCCGACTCCCTTTCACTCATCATCTTTATCCCCCTCTCTATTATACCCTCGTTTATTTTCGATCCTACCTACATATATATACAACGAACACCCGTTACTCTTTCTCCGCGATCTTTTATCGTAACACAGCCGATCAACGTCGTCGTACACGCTCGAGCTTAATTCCTGGCAGTAAAAATCCCGATAAATCATATTAATCTCGGACGATTGCGTTCACACCCTGATTTTTCGTAATTGCATGAGATTCAAGAGCTCCCCCAAGCCCTAAACACTCCGAAGCCCTGCGATCACCAAGGGGCGTGCTTTGTATAGGGTCCCAATTTTTCGTCATAGAACTTGATGATACGATAAAAAGTTATCATATAAGATAATATTATGAGAAAGCGATGATAAGTTCGAAGATACGCGGACGGGAAAAAAGTAGAACTGTCGTTCAGACGAGCGACGATAAGAAGTTGGATATGCCATGTGGGAAATGTCGCGCGTATTCAAATTTTTGAAAAAACCGATTGAATGATTTTTGAAATCCGATTGTAACGTGGTACACTGTAAAAAATCAGGAGTGTCAATTTGGTGCGGTGTTAGTGGTTAAAATCTGTGGTGTTATCGGCAGCACCGTTCTGATATCATGGTTGACCTCGTACACTGTATATCGGTGTTAAGCGATTTTTCATCAAAATTTAACACTAAACCCAGTGTTTCACCACATCGCGCACAATTTTGTCATGAAAGTACACCGTTTATCTTCTGATACGACACCACTCTAATGTCGTGATTAGTTAAATCCGGTGTAAATATATGCTTCGAAGGCGCAGTTGAACTCACCGACTGAGTGCTATTTCAATTAAAATTATAATTCATTTCGGCAAACAACTTTGGAGATATACAGACTTAAAGAATGAACCCGGAATATTTATTAACGGCATGTTAACGCCGTTCTGAGCGAATATCTCCCGAGTGGCGGTGTTAGCTAGAAACGAATTTGCGTTGCACTTGTTCGGTGGTAATTTTTCACACATGACGGTGTTGCGCATATACTGAAATATACGACTTAATGTGTGAAATTTAATCGCCCAAAATAATCATACATAAATTCGTTTGGAGTCATAGGATACACCGAATGGTGTATGAGAACTCGTATACTAATATCATTTAAATACAAGAAACTCATAAGGAATCGATAGCGTAGTGGTAGAGTGTCGGTCGTTAGGTAGGTCGTTAGGTAGGTCTCAGGTAAAATCTCAGGTAGGCTCAAAATTAATTTCGACGGAAAAACGTCCGCGCTTCGAAGCCGGAAACACTCGTAAAAAAAATAATTTCCAAATTTTGAATTTTTTTTTTAATCGTTATTTAAGGGTCGAAAGTGCTGAATTCGTCGATTGGAGGATAGTGGGTTCAAATCCCGGTCAACGACTTATTTTTTTTTTAATTTACAGGATTTTCAAAAATAATGGAACAACTGTTTTAAATTCATTCATCGATCATTCCTAATTGCTAATTTATAAATAATAAACAATATTTATTATGCCAATTTGACCCGCGTTTTTCATTTGACTCCATTGACACGATAAATGCGTACAATAATAACGCACTGAAAGTGTGTTATTATAACACACTGTAAAGTGTTAGAATCCACTGTAGAATCCGTCCTGGTATCAAATCGGATGAACCGCAGTCTGGTGTCAACTATCAATACTTAACACCAGACAATCAACACCAACAGGTCACACAGAGCGGGCTGGACCACTATAGAATTCGTGAGCGGTGTTGAATTCGTGTTGAATTTAACACCACATTTTTTACAGTGTATATCCCCAATGGATAGAAACGATTCCCCAAATATTCAGGCGTAATGTTATCTTTTCGCTTGCTAAAGGATCTTTCAAGTGCATCCACAGCTCTCCCGTATATAGCAACAAAGGATTTCGTCGTCATCCATAATGAGGAAATAGTGTGTCTAACGAACATAGCGCGATAGATATAGATATAGAGTAGACGTACCAGTTGTGGCCACTCCGCATTTCCCTCGAATTTCTTAAAGTTTCAAGGCTATGTTCACTTCATCGAGAATAATATTTCGATATTCAAGATGTTTCCGGACCACTATCTATTGCTTTATTGAATATCTACTAATTAATTTAAACGAAGTATGACGGAATGTGTCAACGCTGAGCTATTTGCGCAGTTTTCTTGTACGGTTTCTCATATCTAAAGTCATTTCGCCCCATCAGAAATGTATATTTTATCAGTTGAAGTTCATTTTTCGGGTTATGATTACAAAAAACTGATGTCTCAGCTAAAATTTCTGAAAAATACGTGGTGGCCAAAAGTGGTACATTCAAAATGCGATTGTTCTATTTGTGGCCAGCTTATGGCCAATCCCAATTCAAAGCTTGGTGGCCACAACTGGTACTTCGGATGGCCAAAAGTAGTACAATTGTGGCCACAAATGGTGAAAATGACAGCTACAAGATAATTTCCTATTTTATTATTCTTCATGATCGGAAAAGGTTTTAAATGATAACAATTCGCATTGATTGAAATTCGCATCGTTGGAATGCATCGAAAATAGGTTAAAAAAAAAAGAAAATCATTTTCAGTATTGTCTCGAGGTCGAGTATCATTTATAATTTTATATCGCGACCTCAATATGCCAGAAAAGCGTCAGCAATACTGGAAATGTTATTTTTTTCTTAACATAAATTTTTTTTCGTTGCATTCCAACGATGAAAATTTCAACATCATGTTAATTAATGTTCGAAAATGCTTAAAGTGGCCACAACTGGTGCGTCTACCCTAGTAAGAGCGTATACCAAAAAAAAATCATATTTTAAAATTCGACATCTCAAAAACGCCTGCGAGTCGCCGAAAATCCTTTTAGGGGTAGTACTATATATTGTCAAACATAAGGTCCGTGCAAAATTTCAAACCGATCGGAGGTTGGGGCTTTTCGAAACTGCACCCCACCATCCGTCTAGGTTCCTATTTTATGTATTTCGTTACTTTATTAGAAACATTTTTCATTCGGCGACACTACTTTTATGAACGATGCATAGAATTTTTAGTTTTCTTCGAATCTACAGCATGTTTTGTATTTTATAGCAAAAAAAAACATTCAATATACTGAAATTATGAAATTTCGAAAAATAAAAAAAAACAACTACACCAACCACAATTCAAATTCCCGAAGGGAGAGGTCGAGTTACCGGGTAATCATGAAGATCAATCTTTCGTGCAATTTTACACGTAGAAACCTTGAAGCTTTTTGGAAAATACTATACTCAAAGGACACCAAAATAATGAAGCGTTCGCATAACTTAAAACTTTTTTCGCAGCCCAATTATAATCGATGCAAATATATTGTCGCATTTTTTTTTAACTCTCGCGAAATTCAAGCTACACCGATGAAACGAAATTCGATTCGCGAGGTTTCGTTCTCAGCTCAAGCAGGAAGATTCTTTCCGGTCTGAACGTAAAAATTTTGCTTACGAAGCTCTTGCGCAACAGTCAAAGAGAAAATTTCGTACGGTGCCACTGCGCGAAGAAAAATTTTATATGCGCTCGCGCGACAATTTTATTTTCATGAGTTTTCGAGATGACTCGATCCCCTCGACATTCCCCAGGTACGATGATATGATGATCATCGTACCCCGTTACGTGTGTTTCGAATTCTGCGAGCACGAAATATCACGCAGAAAAGCCATAAAACATCGCAAACGAGATTCTCATGCAATAAAGTTTTGCAATATAAATAAATACTTCATGCGGAGAATATGAAGAAAAAAAAACATTCGATCGGCGTAGAGTCTATAATTTATCATTATCCGTATAAGCCATACACATGTAGCACATGTTATGTGTAAGTGTATACAATGTACATAATATATATATATATTATGTACATTCCTTATATTCATTTATATATATATATTATGTACATTCATAATATATATATATATATATATATATATATATATATATATATATATATATATATTATGTACATATTATGTACATATCCGAAAACCAATTAACACAAATATAAACAATTTTTTTTCAAAACATCTTTCCAGAATGTTTTTCTTTAACAACTGACACAAACACAAGATGGGGGGTTGGCGCGCGAAGCGCGCAGGGGGGCGAAGCCCCCCTAGTATATATATATATATATATATATATATATATAATTTACGAACTTTATACACGCATACCCGCTAATTATGAATCGTGACCCTGCGAACTGGACACCTGCTCCTAGTAGATTAATTCACTCTTCTACCCTTCTCCCTCCCGCTCTCTCTCTCTCTCTCTCTCCCTCTCTCTCTCTCGTGAGTGCTTTATTTTTAGTTTTTTTTTTTTCGTTCTCTGGGGAGTCAAAAAGTTTCGTCTCAAGGACTCGTCGCTGCTCGAGGTCTTAAATCCTCGCGGCGATCAGGATAAGAAATAAAGTACGAATGAACACGAGACGGGAAAAAAATGTAAAAAAAGAAAAGGAAGGAAAAGATGTCGAAATGATCGAGGGCATGGGTTTCGCGATATTCGACGAGTTGCGAGACATCCCGATAATATTTCGGATAATGAGAAGAGATTCTCCGGATTGTCCAGGTGGAGGGGAACACGCACGTGGACGGTTTGGTAAATCGAGATGATCGGCAAAACTTCACGTAACAAGTGAACGTCGTTAATCCGGTATGTATATATTAATAATTACTATACTATTATTATAATATATTCTGCATGTATAACGTAAGGATATCACGTATCGCATTACGTAAGACGAGAGTTTTGTGGCACGACGAACAAGAGAGCACCACTCGATTCCAATATACCAATATCCAGTATTCATATATTTATGTATATATATATAATATATATATATATATATATATATATATATATATATATATGTATGATTCTGGCTCCCCATTGTGAATGATCGTTATTAACTCACGTATCACGTGTCGTGTGATATTGTAACTGTACTATTTGCAAGGCACCCGATAACCTCTTTGCTGTATCGATTCATCGCGATATTGGACGCACATGGTCGCACAGAATCGAGTTTAACTTGCAGAAAAAACAATTCATCCGCATACTTGAATGAAAAAAAAAAAAAATGTATTTGGATGAAATTATCTTTCGATCAAATTGAAACGAGCAATTTTAGTCGAATTGAAAATTGCGAAAATCATCGCTTCGATCGGTGATAAAAACTCATTGATAAAATTTCTCACTATAAAGTGGAGAATCGCGCGGTGAAACTGAAACTCGACCGAAAATTTGTTTCCAAGTAGGTTAAGGTCTCGTTGTCATTCTCGCTTTTTTTTCGTTACGGTTCTCTTTAATTAAGGAGGTTCACTAGGGTTTGCGGGAGGTGAAGAGGGTCGGCGAAAACCCTATGCATATATACATGGGCCGACGGCACTCCAGCCAACTATGGAAATCATTTATCATGAATCGGAAAATCATGGAATTGAGATGAATAAAGTAACTATAAATGCATACTCGATACCCTTTTTGACACGGTGTCAAACTGACAATTTTTCTGATAATTTTCTCTCTTATAGTTGCTATATATTATACGAAAAACAAAAGATCTCCTAATCGAGTGAACCCCCGTGTCAGAGCTGACAGATTGAAGGATCTCAATAAAATAATTCCAGATTTAATTGTTCAATTAATCCCAAATTGAATTTTATAACTATTAATTGTGTGACGTTCCATGGTGCAATTCCAGTGGCCGAAATTTGAATGGAAAAAAATAATCCTCCGAATACCACGCGAGCTTCAAAATTATCGGAATATTTCTCTCAAGATTCCCTGCTTACAAAAACGAACTCGTTAAGTTTTTCAGAAAAACTTGACTCGTTCGTTTGTTTGCAGGAAACCTATCGGGAAATATCCGATAATTTTGAAGCTCTTGTGGTATTATAGACGAAAAAAATATTGGTATGAGAATAAAAATAAACCAGCTGTAAAAAAAAAATCATAAAAAAGGTGATTTTTTTTGGCCTCCTAATTGACCCTAAACCCTTAAAATTCCTCCCGGATTGTGGAAGATTCGTTTAACAAACAGATTACCCGCGGCATTCAACTGTCATTTAGCACGAAAGCGATGCTCATCGTTTTTTCATTGATGAGTCACGCTTCTCGTGCCATGCCGATCTTCATCGATTCAGGTTGGGCTGCACAACGTTTCACACGTTCAATCGCTCAGTAAACCTGCCACGCGATCTTTTCTAGCGCTCTTTACATATTTTATACCATGAAATTCCCTATACCTTCGGATACATCTTTCGTCCTGTCACGTTGAAACGTGGATATTACATCGTTTAACCACGCGATAGAAAAACGTTCCGAGAGCGAGAGAGAGAGAGAGAGAGAGAGAGAGAGACAAAGAGGCGTTAAATGATCGAGGTGTGGAACGCAAAATGCATTTCCTCTTTCTCGCGCCGATCACTCTAATCATTCGACGATTAGCCTCTGATCTTTGCCAATAACACATTTTGTACTGCGTTACATTATACCTGAGACGTGTGTGATTTGTCGGTGTTATTACGAGACACAAAATTGTATTTACGATCGAAGGATCTTTTGAGGTCTGTCGAAACGAGCCAACGATTTCGTTTCAACAGTTTCATGCCATATAGGTGTAATAATAATTTTTTATTTAAATAAAAAAAAAAATATTATTCCGTTTCGTACGAGGACTAAAAAAGAAAAGAATTACCAAAATTGAGTCTATCGAGTGTGCTTTATTCAAACGTTAAACTTCATTGGAATGCGAGCAACATTATATGGCTTCGTTGATGATTTTTGTTTGAATAACTTTTTTTTTTAATTCTCTATTATCTTTCGTTTCCCTGGTGCCAAAGACTTGTCAATTTGCAAGCAGGTAAATGCAAGAGGCGAGAAGAAACGAAGGTAAATATTATATGAGCGTCGTGCCTATACGCAAGAACGATGACGTACGAGACTCCCTGTACTCGTAGACCACTATAAATGCATACAGATATTTTCGAGGATATTTTTAATTTGCCTTCTCGTGCGCGACCTTTGAAAACCTTATATAGACAAGATCAGCGTCACACGTTGGGAAAATGATTTTTTCGATTGACCGCGTATCCGAGAATTATCCATATCGCTGAGTCTATCTTTTTTATTATCGTTATTATCATTATTATTTTTTCATCGATTAGAGCGACCGTGCGCATGTTTCGTTTTTTTTTTTTTTTTTTTTTGCAACTTTTTCACGCAGCCATTCACGGACTCGAAGTCGATTAAACTTTTCGCTATAGCACCAAAATAAGATAATGGGCATGAATGAAAAACGAAAATTTTACCAAATCTCGTGAAATATATACTCATGAATTTTGAATATACAGTTAGAATAAAAGTGTTAAGTAATTTACAAAAAAAAAAAAACATATTTTTCGTGATAGTCGACAATTTATTGTCAATTAGCTGGTCAAATTTTAGCACATGCTCATAAATGATTTGTTACGTGTACTCTGGTTTATAAATTTTCGTTTTTATTTGCACCAACGAAGCTCACAGAGGAGCTCAGAGAGAGAGAGAGGAGGACAGAGATAAAATGTGACAGGTAGACACAGAGATCTCTCTCGCCATATAGCTCGTGTCAGTCGTCCTGAAAGCTGACGCGCGGTTTCCTCTCGCTGTGTTTGTCCAACACTCGGTTCTACTACTGCGCTGTACTACCGTTTGTCATCCGCGATGAATTTAAAAAAAAAAAAAAAAAAGAACAGAGAAGACAGACTAAACGCTCGCTACCGGCAATTAATTATCGAATTGAATTATCGAAGGTGCTCGATCGAACGATCCATACATTTGACGCTTCATTGACTCGACACGTAAGCGATTACTGCATACATGTATATATATAAAAATGGTCAGCATATATTATCATGAATTTTATATATAGATGCATGAGCTACTATGATACGTATCGGTCAATCGTCACGCTCGTACTTACACCCACGCATCCGCTTTGCCAGCGCTCAAATAATTACGTCATGAACAACCGATATTATTTTTTTTTTCCAATTATTATTCTTATTATTATTGTTATTATTATTATTATAAAAACGTGCATTTCACTATGGGGGAAAAAAAATAATACTTGCATCAAATTTCATTTTCAACTTAGTGTTTAATTTTCGTACAGACAGAATCGTTGAATTGAAATTGATGAAAAATGTGTTTGCGCAAAATAATATTTGCTTAGAAATTTGTTCGGAAATGTCGGTTCAATAAAAAGTGATCAATTGCATCTGCGTTATTACTTACTCTGATACATTGTAATTGATTACATGTATTTTTTTTTCCAATTATTCACGAACGAATCTTTAACGTCGATTCAAAATCTTTGAATAATTTTTTCTAATTAAAAAAAAAATCTCATACTGTAATTGATTTAAAAAAATTGTTTTCAACGTAGGAATTTAAAGAGGGGGGGGGGGGGGGGGGGCGAAAATTTTATTCAAAATATAAGAATAAAACCGGCACTTTTGGCGCAGTCAATTATAGTCATTTCAATTTTATAATCCTTTGAGCTCAAAAATACGATTTTTTTTATAACTAGTTCTGTATTAAAATTTGAAAAAAAAAAGTATTAGTGGTATGAAAAAAAATCCTACGATACATACCGGATAGAAATATTAAAAATAACCGTAGAAAATCTCAACAAAAATCGATCAATCAGCGTCCAATTAATTTCAAGTAGCAATTTTTGAAAACACTTTCTTCCAAGAAAACGTTCAACTGCTTTGACTTGGAAAATTTTCCCGATGAAATTTCTCCGGTATAGCGAAATAAAATTTTATAAGCAAAATAAAATTTCAAACCTAATTTGCCTGTTTTGACGAGTTGTGCGCAGTCGACTTAGCGAACCAATTGGAGAACGTTAATGATAAATATGGTACAATGTCCAAGTGACGAGAAAGTCATCAGGTGCTTCGCCCCCCCCCCCCCCCCCCCTGTACCATTAATTATTATTATTATTATTATTATTATTATTATTATTATTATTATTATTATATAATTATTATTATAATTAACCATCGAGTTAATTGGACATTTTCGCGTACGATTTATACGCACTTTATAGACGTTAAAGAGACAACGAATGCAGGAAGAGAGATATTATACACACAAGGGTAATGTTTACGCGTAATAATAGCAATAAAAAAAAAAAACGTCACGCACAATTTTTTATACCATACGCGTATAAAAATTTAAGACTGATGGATAAGCGCATGGATATTTTTTATTCCATCAAATTAATCCGCAGGGAACAATTAAATCGTCGTGACACACGGTATGTTAGTCAGCTGGGGAAGATGTTAATTATTTTGCGGGGGATACGAATTTTGCGAGCTTGAGTGTACGAAGTGGCCGATATAAACTTGAAATTTCGACCAAGACTTCGGGATAATTGAACATACACGCTTATTATATACACAAATATAACGACATCGTGCATGTATTTATTTTACATTCGAGACGGAATTTCTCGAGCGATGTGTCACACTGATGCATCGCCAGGCATGCATGCGCCAAGAGCTCGTAAGAGATCGCATCGCGCAAGATTCACTTTCGTCTTTCGTCTTGTAGAGACGAGAGAGAGAGGGAGAGAGAGAGAGACAATTTTTGTCATTTTATATATTTTGGCATAGGCAAAGTTTTATCGTTATTGTTGACAATGGCATTTTATTTGATCATTATTATTGACAATGGCATTTTATTTAATCGTGATTCAATCAGAATTGAGCAACTATCGTTACTTTGGAATAAAAAAATTGCTTATATTTTATTTATATAATTTATTTACCCATGAATTATCGTATAAAATGAATCAACGATATTTGCAATTGCATACGTCGACTCCATAATGCAGATCATTATTTTTGTAATGTTTTGTTTGTTTGGTTTTTTAATATTTTTTTTTTTTTTTTTCATCGAATACAAGAGAATAATTGATAATTTGAAAAATACTGAAGGACACTTTTGTAAAATAATTTATAATGAATAAATTGCAATAAGATGAACAAACGTTGTTAGGTTTAGCAAAGAGTATGCGAATTGAATCCAATCGATATTAACGATGGTAGTAAAAAATTGCAATATCGGAGAAAATTAATTAACGCAAGTTTGTTCTTGTTTGATTTCGAAGAAAAAAAAAAAAAAAAAAAAAAAAAAAACCCCGGCACGTGCCGAATCGGAATCGACGAATTTTCAATTCAATCGTTATGACGACGAGTCACTCGTGAGGTAATTAATGATTGCGTCACTCCATGAAAGGGATCGAAATAAAAAAAAAAAACGCGTTTTTTTCGTGCAATCGAGTCGAATTTAATTTCTCGCAGGCAGTAAGGATGAGTGAATAGAATGGAAAAACGAATAATTTATAAAATATGTAAAACTTCTTCACTTTAAAATGACGCCCTGGAATTGATTTATATGCAAAGACGTTTCGCGTAATGACACTATGTGCTGTTTTTTTTTAAGCCCGAAAATTTACGTTGATATGCACTAATTGGCAATTGAATCGAGTAAGCTCGTTGGGATGTCGTACGAAGAAGAAGAAGAAAACAACGAGAGAGTTTCGATTGACTTTAAAACAGCGTTATTGCAGTCTCTCGTTTTGTTCCCCCGGATTTGAAAGATACGCGACAAGGTTGCAAGGGCTTGGTTACTCGCAACTCTCACGATTCATTGGAGCGAATGAAACAATGACGAGAATTAAAAAAAAAATTACGACGAGCGAAGTTAGTCTTTGATGGATCGTCAGACAAACCGCGATCATTAACCCAATTGGAGCCTTTTTTTTTTTTTTTAAAGCAAGGATACTATACTTGGACCAAGGGACCCAACAATTTTCGGGCGACAAAAAATGGCGCGTTTTCTGTTCATTAAATTTTTAATTTTCAGTTCATCCAATTACCGAACAATTTTAGGTGTGACACAACCAAATTTTCCGCTCTACGAGATCCCGGTGCATTACAGCATCGAATTGTTTGATACCTTATCCCGTTTATTTGGGGAGGGCTATATTTTTATTTTTTTTATTATTAAAAACCATTGGGTAACACCATGCCAGGGTAAAAATTTTGAAATTCATGAAGGCCAAAAAAAAAAAACAAAAACAAAAAAATGATCAATCAGCAGCTTTTTCGAGCCGATCTGATGAGGGGCAAGAAAAATCTCGAGGGTTTCGCTTCGTTAAATTCATCGTTCGGAAAAAAAAAAAAAAAAAAAAAAAAAAAAAAAAAAAACGAAAAATCAACAAACTAATTTAGTTTCTATTCAAGCCAATCTACGTTTTAACAATTTTTTTTGTTATACTCTTTCGGATCTATGGATCTCAAGCAGTGTTTTCTACGTTCTATGCAGAAAATACATTCGCGAAAAAATCGACCAGCTCGTGATCCACACACCCTGGGATTTGATCCAAAAATTTTGTTAATTTTTTATGCAATCCCAAAAGGCAGTTTTTTTATACTTTTTCGCAAGCTATTATTTGATAATAATTTATTTATTCATTTGAATGAAACAAAAGGATTGACTCTTTAAGAATTTTCAAAAAAAAAAAAAAATCAAAAATTTTTAATATTCTTTCGTTGTTTAAAACTTTTTTGTTTCTTCTTTTATAGAACCACCTAAAATTCCCACCAAAAATCCCCAATCTTTTGCTTCATTCGGAAAAAATAACCATTGAATAAATTTTAAAAAAAAAAAGTGACTCTATGACTTTTAGCGTTGTAGCAACATGAAAAAAAAAAAATTTGGACCTAATCCCAGATGATGAGGATCACCTGTCAATTTAACCAGGAACAACCCAGATACATCGATCGACAAACTAAGAAGAAGAAAAAAAAAAAAACTAGAAAAATCTAACGAAGCAACGCACCTCTAATAATTCTCAAACGATCGAACTCGTGTTAATCAGGGCCAGACAAAAAAAAAATATTCTTCTCTCGTCACTCGTGAATCGAAAGCCAAAAAGAAAAAAATGAAAAAAAAAAAAAAAAATCTCGATCTACGAAGTTCGAGAAAAAAAAAAAAAAAAGAAAAAAAAAGAAAAAATCAAACGAGCTCTCTCACAGCGGCAGCATGTAAAATAATTTGCGCAGCATCAGCGTGACATACCGTGTGCCTCGATGAATTTGGCCCAGCAGCCCCAGAAAGCCTGCGAGCTACCGGTCGTCATTCCCAAACTCGTTTTCCTCAATTCCACGTTCTCGTTCACTCCGCTCGCACCAATCGTATCATCGTCATTATCCTCGACGTGATTATCATCGCCGAGGATACTCGCGATTTTCACGTCAATTTCATTATCAGCGCTCTGACCTTTGAACTTGGAGAGGGATTCCTCGTAGCCGTGCTGGGATCTTTGCTCGCGATGATGCTCGGCCACTGTGTCAGCCGGATCGAAGCCAAGTCTCTCCTTGTAGTAAGCCTGAGTCGACATCTTTTTTTTTCTCTCTCTCTCTCTCTCTCTCTTTTTTCCGTCCTATCCGCGCACTTCCGGTCTCCGCGAGGACGTTTTTCTCGCGCGAGATCCTCGATCTCCGGGCTCGGCCGATTTTTCCAGCTCGCAGATATCTCTAATCGCCCGTCATGGCAGCTCGCGTCGTACTCAAACAACGAGCCCCCCCCCCCCAAATCGAATGATAATCACTTTCGCGAGAGGGTGAATTAAAGAGAAAAAAAAAAGCGAGCAAACAGGCTTGAACGTCTCACGGGAAACGATCCCGGGGATACAGTCCGTTGCGTCAAAATGACGCCGTTTTATTTTGGTTTTTTTTTTTTTTTTTTTAATTTCTTATTTTTTCTGGTAGTCGTGGCTAAGGTCGTTCGATATATTTTTTTTTAATTTTTATTCTCTCTTTTAATTTCGTTCGTTTTTAAATTCCTCTGCACTTTCGTTTTCGTATCTGCAAAACGACGATCGGATATTCACGAACGTGTTAATTTTTTTTTTTTATCTTTCTAATGACGATGATGCGAAATTGATTAATTTCATATTTTTGATTTTATGTATCAAATGTCTTCTTTCTCTTCTCTTATACTTTATACGTTAATGCATGTTATTCGATCGTTAGTTACGTCACGGTTGCATTCTTTTATTATTATTATTATTATTATTATTGTGATTTTTTTAACGTTCAATTAGCCTTTAGGGAGAAAGATTTCGCAGCGTTATGGTTTAAGTAGAAATGGGCGATTGTCGAGTGGATCGGAATGATTCTCTTTTGTTTTGTTTTTTTTTTTTTTTTCGTTGTTTCCCCGACAGATTTTTTCGTACATCTGTTATTCGAGGGATTTCGAGTGATTAGTGCACGTAGCTTTGATCAACGTACTGCAACGTTAGTCGATATATCCTATGCAGATAGGTATAGATTTATTATGGCGCTTTGTTTTATGTGCGATGTATAATCCGTTTCGCGACGAGGATCTTTTATTCATGAGAGCTTGTGGCAGATTCTTCATATCAGCGAAAGATTCTCGCGGATTTATTTACACATACGCACGCAAAAACACACACACACACACACACACACACGAACATATGCATATGATATTATATAATTCATGGCACTTTGAATTCTCGAATGGCTTTTTTATACTTTCCCGAGGCCTCTTTAATCCATCGGTCGACTTTTCATTCTCGCCCTCGATCTTTCACGTGCGCGACAAACACTGTTCGAGAAAAAAAAAGGAAAAAAAAAAAAAAACTAGAAAAGAAAAAAAAATGAGTAACAAAGTCTCACGGTAAAATATCGATAGAACCACTTCGGATTCTTTGCTTTTTGGTTAACGCGAGAGATTTTGCGCGACTGAATTATTATTATTATTATTTTTTTTTTTTTTTTGCGAAACACCCGACAAAGCTTGATTAACGTGTTAAGTCGATTAATAAATACGCGACGATGGATCGTGAATTAATTGATTAACGTCGAAAAGAGAAAGAAGCAATGAAAATTGAATGATGAGAAAAAAAAAGTTTTCTTCGAAAAATAATGTTCGGGAAGAGTGGAATTCTATATCGCAATCCGATATGATGATGGAATGAAAAACGTACGGAAGAGTGAAGCAAACGGTCGATAGCTCGCCGACCGGCTGACAGACTGACTGACTGACTAACTGACTAACCGACTAGAGAGCTGTCTCGATGTGTCTGACGTTAAGCCGGGTCGACACGAGACTGAGGTTACCCGCGTAAGATGTGACGCTGAGTAGCCCACCACAGGCTGAAAACGATTCACACGCATACGCACATACACCACAACGGGACGAAGGGGATTGAGAGAGAAAGAAAGAGAGAGAGAGAGAGAGAAGTTGGTTCGTTTGGTTGCTTGAGATCGGGGAACCCCGCATACGGTAATCGGAGAATGTTCCGAGTGTGGGTGTTGTTCCCTGAAACTCGTGTTTCTCGTCCAATCGTGGCAAAACGTATCCACCGAATGATCCACCACTCCGCAATGATTTGATATAAAAATGACACACGAACAGGCCACCATGAGTGCGAGAGATATAGTGTTGAATATGACGTTCCCATATTTTTCTTTAACGATTGACATTTCGGGGGGCAAGCTCTAAGCACAGAGCTTCGTTTCCAGAAAAAAAAAAAGCTTCGAGAGAAAAAAGCACATAGCGGAGCATCGTCTGAACAGAGCTTCCGCTCTGTTAAAAGACGAAGAGTATGACGCTCTTCTCTTGCACGAAATGTAAATCCTTTACGAGAAAATATAGAGAAAATGGATTTTCTACCGACTAAGACCAGATTTTCCATGTGCGAATGGGGAGAGAGAGAGAGAGAGAGAGAGAGAGAGAGAGAGAGAGAGAGAGAGAGAGAGAGAGAGAGAGAGAGAGATTGCGCGGATTATCATTGAATTTTTTTCGATTTAACTCCGATAATTTCTAGCCACGAGCTTGGCCATGAGAATCTTTTACTTTTCAGGTGTTGAGTCACCTCCAGAAAAGCGACAAATATTTGAAAAACTATTTTGAAAACTTTCCACAAGTCACAGCTCAATCATCTCAGTCCGGTCTTACGAATGTAACTTGAACACAGAAAGAGCCAATGACGTAAATGTTCATATTTATTTACTTATTTATTTATTGTTCATGTCCAAGCTTGTAACAATGGTCGATGTGCACATATCGAATTATATTTGTAAGAAGATTTTTAACGAATTCACCGAAGGAGATATTGAATAATGTTCGTTGTTCAAAAATCAAAAATTCAATGACTTTGAGTTTCTGCATCGCGAGTTGAGCTTAGCTGACACGTATACTATTAAAAAATTTATTTGTCGATACGGATGGGATGTGGATACAACCGGAAGCAACAATTTTCTTCGTACGATCATATTTTTTTTATCGATAATTGAATCAATTAAATTGATTTGATTAATTAAAATACGAAATATAATTTTTTATATATCTTAATTCAACCAAATGTTCAAACTCAATAACGTTTTGGTTTTACAGTCACATCCAAAAATTAGGGGGCAGTTTGAGGAAGGGTTTCAACAATGTTTTTTTTTTTTTTTTTTTCATGAACAAACTAAATTATTTATTCTTCCAACGGTCTACGGCGAGTAAAGTTAACATGGAAAAAATAAATATGAATTAACGTTTAGATTCAATGAGAACTTCAACTTTTTATTTTTTCATGAAAATATTTTTTGATGTTCGAATTTTTAATTTCGTTAAGATTATCCAAACGTTGAAATTCGATTCAAGCCCCCCACCCCACAGATGTTTAAGGCAGAAAGCAGGAAAATAGGATTCTTACAGGTATAACAACAGTCTCAGGTATACCAATGCTGATTGTTCGTGTAATACCCGAAGACAGAGAGGGTTCTCTTCTTTCATTGCATATGGCCACACAGGATTATCCTCGTGGAATTTGGAACGAGGTGTATGCCTAACGGTAAAAACGTGCTGGCTCGAATTCGAAGGGGCAAAAACGACATTTCCGAGAGGGGGAAATGAGCCTTGGAATACACGCGCGCACAGCTCACGAGCAACCTGTGGCGTTTCGCATACCTGTCGTAATAAGGAATATAATATCCCTTTCGGCCAAGATTATTCGCAATTTTCGTATAATATACTCCGATCCCGGGCGAGAAAGTTTAGAACAAATTCATGATATGAGCGAAGCAATATGAGATTGTGAAACTCTTGATGAGAGAGAGAGAGAGAGAGAGAGAGCCTCGTCGAGACTGGCGTTTTTTCCCCCTTTTTGGCAAATAAAATTTCGACTCTCTACGACAAATCCCTGAATATACGAGAAGAGGTCCCCCACCCGATTAACAAATACATTTTGCCACGAATCGAAAATTGACCTTTTTCACGACGTGTGGGACAAAGAACGATGAGTTTTGGGTTTCGGAGTAATTGCCCCATGGTTTGCAGAAAATGTGAATTTATCGAGAGGTTAAACCGGAAAAATATCCCATTTATTATCTTCTTTTTGCCGTAATTAATAATTATTCTGAATTACTCACGATGTGTTATTATCTTCAAATTCCGAAAAGACCATAAATTTTTCTCAGATTAGTTTTACCCAAATTGGATTTCTCGGCGATAAATGCGTCGAAGTAATTTTACGAAAATTAACGAGGAATCGGAACGATTTGTAAAAAGGCTTTGCGCGAAAGAAAAGAACATTTTAATCAAATACTCATTGATGCAATAATAATAATTGTTTCGTGCAACAATCAGCGTAGGTAAAATAATTAATTTTACGAAAAAAAAAAACTCATTAACTCGTATATATGCTAACATCTTAATAAATTGAATATCAGGTAATTGAGGTTTGTCCGTATCAATATTAGTGAAAAATCGGGAAGAAATATTGATACCTGGCCTTAGGCAATATGGTTTCTGAAATCTCTCGCAAACATTTAGATGTCAATTTTTCGTTTAAATCTTCATATATCAATGTAAATTTATTTTTGCAACATTTCCGCATCTCGTTTTGATTGATATATATACACTGTGCTTGGTACTCGGAGCGCGAGAACTCGAGGACGGATGAATGCTCAAAGTAACCGGTGGAATAAATTTAATGAATGAAGATATATACGATGCTGGAGCGTATATAGCGCGCCCAGACATTTGTAGAGAACTCATGTATCTCACGAGAGGGAATGATCTCGCGAGAAATTCAGCTCCTGGAGACTCGTCCCAGAAAAGAGATGGGCATAGAATGAGAGAAAGAGAGACATATGGAAGCTCTCTTGCGACTTGAGAGAGATGGTGGGTAATGGTCGAGGAGAGAATGAAGAGAGAAAGGAGAGAAAGCAAGATAGAGACAACGAGAGTCCGAGGAAGTGACATAAATAGAGAATAAGAAGTCCAGATCTATGTATAGATACGCCGAGAGAAGGCGTTCGTCTGGTTTCTGACCGGGGCTAGAACAAGTACACCTATGGTATGTGCATATAAACATGCGCTCGCAAAGTGCATATACCTGCATTTTGTGCGATAAACAAAAAATTGAGAAACTTCAATAAATCGGACCCCCCCCCCCCCCCCCCCCATTCGACAGACGAACGCCATTCACGTGAAAAAACAATTAAAAATCATTTAAACAATTGAATTATTATACGGGTGGTTGTACACGGTGGAATATTTGTTTATTGGCAACATTTAATTTTCCGTTTATTAGAAATAAATAAAAGTTGCAGTTTTTTTTCTACTAATATTGACATCTAACGAACAAAAACACGAATGGTGCCGAATTTTAATAAATATTTCACGATGTACAATCGTCTGTATCATAATTATTTATTTTGTAAGACATTTGTAATTGTATTAAAAATAATTACGAGCACACGTTAGAAAGGTTTAATATATAGGATTTTTGTTTTTCACTTTATACCTATCAATTTTTCATTTTAACCAAATTATTGTTCAACGCGTAAATTAAAATACTAATCTTCATTACGAGAGAATGTATAATCTAAAATATTCCGAAGTATTCGAAGCAAAAAACACAATGATAGTTTCATTTACAGAATAATTATTCAGGAGTATGTTCGTCGCATAAAGTCATTTTGAATGATTTCTCATTGGACCATCGCACTGCTCTCGACTTTGCCTTGTTGGAGGCAACACACTATATGAGCCTCCTCGCATTTCCCGGCTTGCCGGAATTAGATACGAATAGAAAATAGGATAATGAGAGAAATGGCGAAAGCAGGACGGAGATAAAAAGACAAAAAGAAAGAGAGAGAGAGAGAGAGAGAGAGAGAGAGAGAGAGAGAGAGAGAGTAACACTGCACTCCACACCGTAAAGTTGGACGGTCGTGCACAGAGTAAAGAGTTGCAGTGTATGCGCTAGCTGCACGGTTGCGTGCACACTGCAACCCAGGGCAAGAGAGACAGAGAGAAAGAGAAATAATACCTTTTTTTAACTCTTCTATATGGATAGTGACTTAGCAAGAGCCGGGTCCACGGAAAAGCTCTATAATGCAAACGTTCTGTAATACGCATAACCGCGAGCAGACAAATACGAAAAATACACACACACGAAATGAAGATAGAAAGAGAGGAAGGGAAAGAGAGAAAGAGAGAAGAGAGAGAGAGAAGGATAGTGCTTATATACGCGAGAGATCTTATGGTCCAGGAGAGCTAGAACGAAGGCAAGTTTAACGAAAACCCGATGACCTCCGTTGGATTATCTCCTTACCCTCCCTCTGTACGGCAAAACATTCTACTCCCTTGATGCATAAATGTAAGATCATCTCGTCTCCATGGAGTTGCATTTTTTTTTTTTTTCAACAATGTCGTTACTGTCGGTGCTCAATGCTGCTTGGAACGGCAGTGCCGCGTTTCAGCATACAGAACTCAATTCAACGCGGAACAAACTCTGCTCTAACAAACATAACCTCGACGAATCACGGAAAGCTTTTATGAGCTAGACTGGATCTATACTTGTCGCAGGGGCTACTTGGCCCATTGGCGATATCTCCAATTTTTTAATAAATGAAAAAAAAAATTATGTAACCCCCCCAAATGTGTCATAGGAATCGGAAATAAAAAATCGTCAAAGGATTTAGGACACACGCCACATTAATAATGTTTAGTTGGCCATTTGCAACCGAAAATAATAGCTTGGTTATACCAAAATGAGTTTTCATAGTTTATCGAATTGGATTCTCTAGAAAAAAAACGTACTGCCGATTAGCATACACTCGGGGACTTGTAACAAAAAATTCATGCGTCGGCGTTGGACATGAGCGGAAACAAAAATCGTTGAAGAAATATAAACTCATTGATGAGTTTATACTTATTGATCTTTTGGACATGGGAATCCGCGAAATCATACCCAAAACAAGCTTATCAGACTAATCTGGAGGTTAACGCAAATATATGTGAGAAGCGTCGAAAATAGGGGGCTCCGTTTTGTGGCGCAAAGGCTCTGAAATGGGTACATTAAGGTAGTTCTATCGTGGTAACTAATCCATAAGATTTAAATTTTTTTTTTTTTATATCTTCAATTTTAATATATTTATTCATTTCGCGAAACGTCAATGCCCCTTATCGACCTAATTACGGAGAAATTAATACTTGAAAATGCCAGTTCCTCAAGGCAAATTTGCTTCGGTATATAGAAGAACCGATTTCCGGTCACTTTAAAACGATATATCTTATCGAAAATCCAAAAGATTCTTACAAAAAACGAGACTTAGATTCATTAAACACGTAAAAATCTAACGGGCCTAAAAAAAAATATGATTGTCGACCAATTTTTTAAGCTATACTGATTTTAATACGAGCATCCGGGTAGTGATACACAACTTATGGCATAATGTCGTGACGGTGAAAAAATGTGGCAACGCGATATCGAAACGAAAGCGGTATTTGACAAGTCGAACAACATAACCTCTCCACGTCAACGTCAATAGAGCGGGCGAGAGAGTGAGAGGGCACGAGAATGAAAAGAGAAAGAAAACGCAACGTTGCCACACGTAAATATCATACGAGATCTAGTAATACTTGAGTCGTTGCAATTACTATTTTACTAGTTACATAATTATTTATAATAAACCGTTGATTAATTGTATTCACCTGGGTAAGCTTATTTAATATTTATTAATTTTAACCCATATATCCAATATTTTTAGGAATCATCATTTAGACATTTATAGCTAATTGACTAGTCTGCAGCGATAGAACTACCTTAAGGAAATGCATCGGCGAATTTTTGTCTCATTGTTACAGATTCCCAATGGTTCGCACAGTATGGTCACTCGAAAATCATAAAACTGAATTACATAAATTGATACGTGAAATAGCTGAATTATAATTTGTCAGTGTTGGACAGATTTTGATGCATTTGATGAAAAACCTATTCACAGATGATGCGCGATAAATAAATAAATTTATGTACTGTGTGCTGTAATATTGTTTTAGTGCTTGCGTGGTCTGCGATAGCTTGAACATACTCTCATAGGTCGAAGGAGTTGCCAGAGAAATTCTCGTGGTATTGCTCTACGTACGCGAGCTGAGGTTAAAGCTCCAGGGTGTTATAGTATATAGGCTCGTTGTCATCGTCGTCGTCGTCGTTGTCTCGAATGCGTTATTATAGTGGGAAAAAGAGCCACAAGCGAGAGCGAACAGTGCATAATGTGCAGAAAGCTTATAGTCTCTTCGTGGCTGTACCCGGAGACTTCTGCGATGCTGCAGCACGTATAGAGCAGAGAGACGAAGCTTGAACGGCTGCCAATTTGCAAATTTATGGACTAGGAAAGAGAAGAACAGGACTATGCGCCCGGCAGAGATTTCATACCATCTATTTTTTTTCTCGTCTCGTCTCAGCGCGTTCCTTTATATTTTCTCCGGGTAAAAGAAAAAGTCTTACCCTCGTTTATTCGTAATAAAAAAAAAAAAAATGAATTAAGATCAGCTTGAATTTATCTTTATCATGTTATCTGGAATCGACTTGATGTCAATTGAATCAAAGCTCTCTAATTTAAAATCAAATTAGTTTACGAAAAATTCAATTATCCCGTATACGTCGCGTTAGTAAATTTTCATAAATGAAGATCGTGAAAAATTGGCGAGAGCCCCTAGTTCAAATTTATCACCTGGTACTACCTATACCATTGGTACGACCTTTTCTATAATTATTTCTATAAAGGAAAATTCATCATTGGGGAGTTAATATATATTTTGTCATTAACGAAACTGCGAAAGAATTCGAAACTCCAGAGGTACGAATACGTATAAGAAAAGGTAAGAATCGAGCAGCGCCATAGAGCGACAGAAACTAAATTTAATTTCCATATGGCTCGGAGTGTTTTTGTCTAGGTTCGTTCGGCAGCTGCGATTCTCGCAGCTGGCCTCTCCCGGATATTTTCTCTCTGTATATACTCACTTGTAAATGGCCACTGTCCACGTGTGCTTACAACCCTTCACCCTCGTTCAATCGTTACGACTAACCCGCGCTCGACCATACGGTAATGGCTATTTTCTACTATACCTTAATACACGTGTGTGTATATATATAGAAACGAGAAAGAGCAATAAGAGAAATTGCCAGTACTAACGTACTTGTTGTGTTGTGAAAGGGTCAAGTATGACTTTCTCGGAAATATCGACACGAGACGTCAAAAATTTCGTGATTTATCGAATGGAATGGTGAAACTCGAGACACAAAAGAGAAAGAAAAGAGAGTGCAAACGAGTGTAACGATGATTTATAATGTGAAAGAGCTTAAAGAAGAAAAAATAAAACACTCAATATGGTGATGGATACTTGGAAGTGCGGGAGCTCCGAGTTACTCGGATACATCGCGAAGACACCGTGTACCACGTGAACAATGCATATGAAGACTTGTCTCAATTACATTACTGTGGGATAAAGTGACTTCTCATTGAGAGATCGAATTAATTCATCATTCAATCGTGCAAGTTTGCGATTCATGATGCAGATATAAAGCCAATTGAGATAGAAGTGCTTCCTATGAGTCAAAATAATAATTGATGAAGAAAATTAATAAAATTATTGTTACAAGCTTTTGTGCAACAGCCGACAGTAATTACGTTTTTTCCGAATGTTTTCAACGTATATAAAACCATCGACGAGCAATAATTTGCCAATCAGTTCATCGGAACGTTTGAAAATCGTCATGTCCATGGCCATAAATGAGTAGGCTCAAAAATTAATTTAAAAAAATTGTTATATTGTAATTTAAAAAATGAATGAATTAAATATGAAAAATAGCGGGGTTATATAATTTAAAAAATAATTATTGGATATCTAATAAAGAAAAACTTGGTGGTCGCTATTACCTTCTTCTACCCTGCTGTTTGAAATAAATCGCTATAATTGTTGTTTTTTTCCTTTTTTTTTTTTTCAATCCTAACAACGCAAGCTTTTCGGATAAGTATGAGAAAGAAACATTCGGGTGGAATCCGGCCGGGGTGCATTGAGTTTCTCCAGTAGAGGACAGAGCATCGAGAACAAATTGACGAGAGAAAATTTGACGATTCCGGTAACGAAGAGAGATCATCAACAACGTAAAGTCTTTTGCGAAAAGGGAATCGAGAAAAACCGAATCGCATGGTCGTGTAACGCCTGAGCCTCGGAGAGCTTATGCAGCTGGATCGTTGCAACGGAACGACTGCATTCTTGCGCGCCGGACCTGCATAACGGGTCCAAAGTCCGCAGGTCCCTTCGTCTCTCTCTCTCTCTCTCGTCGATCCCTCTCGCGGCTCTCGTCATACACAGCGAGAGAGCGTGTGCGTGGGGATTCTGCACGGGCGGTAGGTACTCAAAGAGTCAAGAGATAAAACGAGATTTGGAAGTAGCCGAGTGTTCATTGATTTTGGGGGAATGAAAAACACACACACGCACACACACACAAATATTGTCTTTGACGAATTTTTTTGGCAAAATTTGAAGCCTGAGATGGATCGAAACAACAGTCTGAGCGATAAAATAAAATTAAAAAAAAAAAAATAATCCTATTGAATTAATATTGACATTTGATTTGACTCAAGACCACGTACGAGTTTCAGACGCGAATTCGTCTCTTCAAGGAGAGTGACACTTTCATGGAAATCTTATTGGCCGTCTCCAATCGAAATTTATATCGACTCCAATTATTCATGAGGACCACAGCAAAAGGTCGAATGGACCGGGCAGATTGAAATAACCAAAAACTAAACTATCAAACGCGATTCATGAATAATCATTGCCGAAAAAAATTAAATTGTAATCTCTTCTATCGAATAATTAAAAAATTATTATTCATTTCCTTTTTCCCCTAATGAATGTCAATGCATAATTTTAACCTTCTATAGAATAATTAACAATTATTATTTGTTTTTTTTTTTCCCTAATGAATGTCCACGCATATTTTCTTCAAGTTATTCCCAATTAAATTGTCAGAAATTGATTGTAAAACTTTTTAAAAATTTTGTCTATTTAAAATATTACTTCAGGACCACACAGAGAGACGCGAGAGATATAAATCATTTGTACTGAAGACACAGCGATCGATACCGAATGTATATTTTTCGATATTACATGGTCGAGATGGACGAACCAATAAAAAGCAAATATAACAAATATATTGAGGCACATCGATCGATGTATATTCGTCTTCCATCGTTCCTATTTATTTATCTTTCTCGGTTTCATGGCACTTTGAGAAGAGATGCGGAGAGATAGAAAGAGAGAGAGAGAGAGGGAGGGATTGCTTTTATGAGAGAAAAAGCTCTCGAACGAAAAAGCTCGTGCGGGTTGTTGATCTCGAATAAACGAGGTTTACAGGCCACACAATCCCTCTTTCTCTTTCTGTATTCCCGAACACCGACCTACCCCAATATCCGCGAGCTTGGCGCGCGCATCAACGACGTATAACGACGTCGACGACGAAATACAAACGAAGAAATCGTCGTTTCATTGCTCTGCGGTGCGCAAATGGACCCAAATGGAATGTCGAACGTGCCTAGACGTTTTCTTAACCGTTGAGCGTCTATTTCGATCGCGAGAGAAAACGTTGTACTCGATATATATATATGTACTGATGATCTGCTGGTGTGGCTCGACGGCCACCCCGAGTACAAAATCGATTCTTGGCGCTAATGGCGTGACCAATGGGAGGCTGATCGGTTCCGCTGGTGTTCCCGAAGCTAATACCACAGAGAAAGCGAGAGGAAGAAGGAGAAGAAGAAAGAAAAAAAGAGAGAAAGATAGAGAACAGAGATCTTTGGTTCCTTTGCAAATGAGATATTTTTGGTTTGATGCTCTCTCGCAGTGGCCTTTCTCGATCGTTATTCGCGGCCTCGTTTATAGTACAAGAGCTCGCGATCCTCGCGAAGGAGAGGTATTTCGACGCCCTTGAACCGCGTTTCGACGACCACGACCCTGCGAGAGTGCAACGGCAATGGATAACGAACCGATCGACGAGAGAATGCACGATCCACTTGGACGCTTATAATATACTCTCTCTACGATAACGGACCGAGAAAGCGCAATTTTTTTTGTTCCACATTTTTCATATGTTTCATGTCGAAAACGCAAAACGCACTTCCGCTGACTTTGATGCTACGTCTAGTAAAACTAAATCGCAGGCTATCGCAGTGAAAAATCGTATCGATATATATATGCTGCACGACAGAGGATAACGATAAAGGGGCGTACTTTCATCGATATATATTTTATAAATGTCCGACGATTGTCTCTTTATTTCAGCAAACGTTGATTCATACGAAGACATTGATTAATCAAAGTCTTCCTATGAATATTAGAACAAAATATTAGTGATTTACGCAGTGATTGTCATGGAGCATAGACGATATTATTTTGTGTATTGCAAGATATTTATTTGAAATCGAGCAAGTGGAAAAAGCAAGGGAAAAGTGCATATTTAGGTTAGTGACGACTGTTCGCACGTCATTGAATCGCGGTTGAGCGGAGAAAAAGAAAAGACCATGATAAGACGATAAAACGGAGGGGTGTAAAAGTTGTTTTACGTTAAAAACCACCTCTTTTCGATCGGACTACGAGTAACTGGCTTTAAAAAAAAAAAAATGGAATTTGTTAATCGCAAATGAAAATTGGAAGAATAATTGTGAAACGAATTAAAGTCAATTGAAATGTACGAAGATTCGATCGATCGAGAGATGAAATATCAATAAAGCTGAAAGGACAAAAGGGAAGAGATAATAAATTTTTTGCGTATAACACCGATTTTGGTAAATATGCGGATCGATGCTGATGAACTCGCCTTTGCGGATAGAAATTAAAAAAAAAAACATATATAATGTGTGCGAGTATTTTACGAGCGGGGGTGGAGGCGCGATTGCGTACACACGTGAATTGTGAACTGTCGACGGTCATGGCGATCGATCCTTAAATGGTATGCCGCGAGGGAGCCTCGTAAAAGTACGTGGGAGCCAGAAATGTATGTTTGGCAAGTGGTATGTCATACAGTACCATGGAGAAAAAGGAAGAGAAAGAGAGAGAAATTCTGATGGGAGCAAAAAAAAAATCGGCAAGAGGACCGATCATATGCTGAGACGCGACGCTGTCGGCGCGAATATCTGCTCGGAAAAAGGTAGTCCAAAAAGACCAAAGACCGCGAAATAGAGGATAATAGCGTCAAGAGAACAAGTTAATATTGCGCATGAGAATTGAGCAATAAAATAAAGAAAAAAAAAATCAGCGAGTCCATAAAGACGTGGTTCGATGACGGAGGATTACCCGAAATAATGGAGGACATATAATGGAGGAGGGAAATGAGACGTTTTCCGATAGAAAAGAAAAAAAATAATTTTCAACATTTAAGGAGTTTGGACTTTCGATCGCTTTTTTTTCTTCAAAAATTCGAAAATATTAATATACGCTTTACTGATTCAGGTCAATTTTGTGTTCATCGAAATCGGTGGTGAACTTAAAGAATGCGGTTTGTTTTTTTTTTTTTTCTATCTGTATGTAAATTTTTAAAACTCCCGAAAAAAAAATAACTAATATTTTTGCAAAAAATTTGCCAAAATTCGGAGTTTTTCCTTTTCTTTTCGCGGCTATACGAGAATCGCAACTTCCTTATTTGTTAGGAAATCTCGCGATGATTACGAATTTAACGTTCTTATTATCAAAAACTCCAAAAAAAAAAAAAAAACTATATCTATCCAAACATCGAGAGAGGGGGACACGAATTTTTACATCATATTTACTCTTACACGAAGCAATGCATAAAAATGAGAAGTAATTTATCTAAAAATTATATGATTTTCTTTATTATTGGCAGTGCGAGAAATTTTCCATGTATATATGTTGGTGAAAATATGTGAAATGTGTCTAAAGGTCTCGAGATACCGAAGTATCTTGGAGCAGGAAAGCAGATTCTTGCCCTGCTATGACCGAACTAGTTCACCCACGCGTTCCACCTTTCTCGAGACACACACACGCGAAATTCGAGCGACTGATTTTACTGACAGATAAATTTGCTTTATAAGTGCAACACTCTGAGACTTCCCCCCCCCCCTCTCTCGCTCTCTCTCTCTCTCTCGTCATTCTTTTTTTTTGTCCTCTCCATCCATTGAAAATCGTATCGCAATGATAGACAATTCAAATTCGTTTGTCGAAAAAATAAAATCAAAACGTTTCTATATTTAAAAAAATTTATTGAAAGAAAGTCGCTCTGATCTAATTTTTTAAATTTATCTTCGAAGTTTTGTTTTTTATTCATTTCTTCATTTCAACCTCAATTCAAGAGAGAGAAAATTCAACGCAACTGTTTGCAAGTGAAAATAATGCCTCGAAGAAGCGTTTGTACGGTCCAACAATGCATTCTTTTCCATGTGCATATGCATTTTATTATTTTTTGTTGTTGTTGTTTTTTTGTTCATTCACAAGCCCGAAACTCGTTTTGTGTTATGGATTATTCAATGAAACGCGATAGAAAGAAGGAAAGTCACGTTGAATAATTATCATCGTGGTCATCCCTCGCCTACATATGATTCAGAGATCGAGCATTACAAATCCTCTCTCTCTCTCTCTTTCTCTCTCTCTCTCTCTCTGTGTGCCTTGAGAGTCAAGAGTATATAATATAGTGTACATAATCTACTGATATAATAAATATACTCCGAGATATATGCGTATGGGTATGCGAATCGGGGCGTCATTCCCTTCTGGTCGGGATGACCGAATATGGCGCCCGCCGCGAGAGAAAGATCCCGTCCCATACGGCTTAAAAACAAGTATGCGTGGTTATATTGCCGAGGACACGTTACAACAACCGCGTGTGTGATTTTCACAAATTTCTCTCCCACGAGTGATTATCAAGCCGGTTACTTATTGTGTGTGTGTGTGTGTGTGTGTGTGTGTGTGTGTGTGTGTGTGTGTGTGTCATTACGAGCTGAGAAACGTGGTGTACCATCAATAAATATCTTTATATATATTATATTTATTTATATAGATATATTTTTCCATAAGAAGTGTGCGCTTGTATGTGCACTTGGATTGCACATTTGGTGCATTTACTGCAAAAGAGTATATATGTGTGTCGCTGAGCTGGCAACGATGACGTATCGTGATAATTAACGCCCGAGGGCAATCAACGAGAGTAAATGCTCGGCTGTTGAGTGTGCCAGGCACGTAGAATCGAGTACACCGGGAGATGATTGCAAGGATGCAGGGAACTCTGTAGTTCGTGTATATATATAATATTTGTAAATAAAATCGAACAGAAAAACGAAGAAATGACGCAGAGAAACTTGAAACATCGAGAAATCTAAATGTATAAGAATCCATCGAAGCTGAAGACGAACACGTCATGAATTATCGAATTATTAAACAGGAACGTATACGAATATTTGTTAATTCTGAAATTAAATCCGTGACGCTCGTTGAATAACGAAACTTTAATTTTCCCGCAATTGATAATCACAAATAGACGTTTTTTCCCCATTAATTAAAAAAAAAAAAAAAAAAAAAAAAAAAAAAAAAAAAAAAAAAAATGGGTCTACGGTAATGGGATAAATTATTTAAAAAATTATCATATTCGTGGACAATGTGAAAATCTATAATTCCCAGTAGATTCTTTTTTTTTTTTTACCTTCGTGTATGTTATGATGTATTTCAAAGTTCAATGGTACAAATAAAAGTCTTTTATAATCTCTGTTATCGGTCACAACCGGGCGAGATTCTATCGATTGCGTATTTTCCTCGTTGCTGATAAGACAAAGTGAGGTTATTAAGCATACATGGCTGCATGTGTGCACATATAGGTGTCAAGATTGTCCCACTGCGGCCGATAAATAAACGTCCGAGTCATCGATATTTTCGGTCGTAACTTTCGATGGCACCGAAAAAAAAAAATAAAAAAAAAAAAACAATGTCATAACGCAAAATTCAATGACCCATCGAATGGATTGATTTGATGCGAAATTCATGAGCCACACCGTTTAACGCTCGTTGCGTTCTCGCTCAAATAAATTGACCAGAAGCGAACGAATCAATTATCACTTTCGCACAGTGATACTGCGGAAGAAACAAAAAAGGGCTCACCCATCACGATTAAATTTATATGCATCTGCAAGCCCCTACTACGACGATGAAATTCTCAAAAAGCCATAGAGAGGAAAGCGATGACGTGATCAATGTATGTCATAATATCCGCGCTCCGTGTGGGTGTTTTACAATATCGCACATCCAGAAAAATGTGGCAAGTTGAAATCATATTTCCTTGAATCCAATCAATTTCTATTTGCCTTGACTAGATGGTTATCAGAATCGAAGTAACAGGTGCAATTTGGTACGCTGCGACCAACGTAACTCTTAAAGTCAGTCGCAATCGAAGAAAAAGTTCGGTTGAAATGACGATAACATTTCGTTGAAATCAAACGCAATGTCTATTAGGCCGAGAGAATCAAAGAAATTTAACAAAATGAAAATGGACGACCAACCGGAGCGAAGGTACTTTTTTTTTTTTGCCGATACACGCACATATTATATTAGAGAGCGAATGAATAATAATACTGGACGAAAAAACCAACTGGACTCTAAAGTCAGGTCTTGAAGGTACGAGAAGAAACGACACGCACGTGGGAGTTGAGCAGAGCCAGAAACGATAGGAGCGGAACCAAGTGTGATTCCAAATATATAAGAGTGCTACGTGTGCATGTTAAGCGATCAAAACCACCTACACTTCTAGCGATTGGAAGATAAAATATCGATAAATTATCCAGATTTTTGAAGAAAAAAAAAAAATAACTGTCGAATGCGAGGAACCAAAGTTAGTCTAAAATTTAAAAAATTATGGTTAGGTTAATTGTTTCTTCCTATTGTTATTCCGCATCCTCATACTCGTACATCGAGAGGATGGGTTAATACCTACAAATCTACAAAATATGATCCACCCCGATGTTTGTCAGACTGAATTTTCGTTAAGGATTCTGCCCCAGCTGAAGACGGCGGTCAAAGCTTGGCCAAAAGTGGCCCAAAACCAGTGCGTGTCTGCCCTATCTCAACATTGGAGAAAGGAAGAGTCTCTGCGGAATATAAGGACCAAGGGCATTGGAAAGGGGGACTCGAAAGAGCTTCTATAAATATACAATATACAATATACCCGAAGAATGTATCGAACTGCTATTCACGAAATCGAAAGTGCATAAATAATTCAGTTGACCGCGTGGGCTAGGACAAGAACTCTGGGGAGTTTCGATCGGTGTGTGTGTGTGTGTATGTGTGTGTGTGTGTGTGTGTGTGTCTGGGTTACCTCGATCGGGGAGCACTTCTAGGAAATCATAAATACCTGTCTTCTCGTAGAGGGCGCGGGCAAAAGTGAACCGAGAGTTAAAATCGCGCGGACTCGCGCAACTCGAGTGAGCGCAGAAACGGGCTCTATAAAGAGGAGATGGTGCAAATTTGGACTACCATTCCGCTTTGGTACATTCACGCTATAAAAAAAAAATAATAATAATCCCCAAGTCGAAGAATCAATGACCGGTTAATTTTTGGACTTTCAGTTGATTATTAGGTTGTCGAGTTCAGTAAAAGGCAGATGTGGCTCTCCGTGTGAGCGATGTAATGGATAATGAAAATTTTTGTTAACTATCGGAGAAATGGGAATTTGCAGCGATGAGCAGTCATTAAACCCAGATTCTTTTAACTCATATACTGATACATGCTGTAAAATTCGCCAGGACAAATTGGATTTTGATGTCAGAGACGAAGTCACATGCCGCGAGGTATAACGCTGCTAATGAGTCACGCAAAAATGTCCGACTCGAACAATAAGAGATCGTAAGCCCGAGCTGGCATCAGCTGCAGCTGGAATCTCACTCTTTCAGAAAACAATCATTGTCCTTTCTCTTCGCTTATATCCTCGAGATGAAGAAACATTTCCGTAAACATAGCCAACACTTTGCAGATCAGTATTGAAGCTTTACTCAAACACGAAACAAGTATAACTCGTCCTTTAGATGACTTTTCGACGCTTATACCAGCCCCGGTGGCTCGTTAAGGCCTCTGGGATTGGCCACGAGAAGCGTGACGATCGAACGTGTAAATTAATTCACTCTAGTACTAGAGGATTGCTTGATTAAAAAAAAAAAAAACGTTCGTTGGATGGATAATCCAAGTTTGAGAGCTTTTACAAATCGATAAACCGAATTTTTCCAAGTTGAACCCCAAACATCCGATAGTTTGGCTCAATCGGTACAATCCTTAATTGAAATTTCGCTACATAAACTACAAAGTATACACTTTAAGATCCCCATAAACTCGAGTGATTGAAATTTATCGCCTGCTGGTCCATATTCGCACCAAATCCACTGTATACGCGCAGACGATGTCTTTCAGCGTCAGATTTACCGTGGAAAAGATTCAAAGTGACGCTGTCACGATTTCAGGGTATATACAGAGTGTGTGGTGTATGATACACGGACATTGGTTACTCCAACTATATATACGTTTACGCTGATGTATCTGTCTATAAAATGTGTATTAGTTGCTCCATTGGGCGTATAATGCCCGAGATCGTAGAAACTGAGAATAGAGGAGACACGCGTCAAGCGGCATTAAAACTCTCGAGTTTTTACGGTGCTCGAAACGTAAGATAGCACGACAAGCGGATTACTAAACCCGAAAAGGAGCAAAAGAGTGCCGCGAGATCGTGCCAAATTGAGAAACCGCAACACTGGCAACCTCACAGAATAGCGAGAGAAACGCCAACCCTGTACATGTATAAATTTGTGTGTGTGTGTGTGTGTGTGTGTGTAAGCATATATGTACAAAAGTCAATGTAACTGCTTCTGGTTCTTCGTCAAAGCGTGTGTGCTCCCCGACGACGACTCTCGGTTTCAGTATATTTGCGCAATTCGCAATGAAAACGACTTTCTTTTAACCGCCTACCCTCTATGTAGACCGCGAGAGCTCTCTTATACATGCGATCACACTATTGGACATCGGAGTCAACGGCGCAGTGCCAATTACTGACCGTTTAAGCGTATTGAACACAAACAGATCACCGTGGATATCTCGAATATAACAAGGTATAATTATTAAACTGCATGGCATCCAGGGACTTTTGCGATGAATATTTCTAGCCCCGTGATCTTAACGTCTTTTTTTTTTAACTCTCAACAGGGCACGCTATACTTCGATTTTCACGAGTGAATAAAAATCTGCAAAGGTCCTTTTCAAATTCAGTCGCGAATTGTATTTTTTTTTTTTTTTCTAGAAAAACGAATTAAATGCACTTTGGATCGTTGCATACGTATTTTTCTTTTCAAAATTTTTGTGCAAATCAGAAACGGGTTTTATATTTTTAAATCGAGATTGAATGAACGCGCTTTCGTTTTATAATATTTCAAAAAAAAAGATCAAAGTAAATTGATCCCATATTGTCTTTGCGCGAATTTTTGATTTTTTTTTCCGTTGAAGGTTGCCGGTGAATGCAAGGCAAAAAATAAATATATTTTTTCAATAATATCGAGTTTAGCACGGTCTAGAGGCCACGTAATAGTAGTTATATTTCCGTCCAGCTGACGGAGAAACAATCGATAGGCATTGACACGTTTTTTGCAATCGTCTTTAGCGCTATACTCTACGGTCTCTCGACGTGGCCTCCCTCCCGTGTATCGTACACTCTTTTTTCCACATTGAACACGCGCGACGTTAAACCGCTCCCACTCTCGAGAAAAAACAAATTTTACAGCACACAGTCTTCGATGTAATTCCTCAAAGTAATTTCAACATATTATGTCGTTAATCACTTTTTTGGTCAAGTAATAATCACGAGGAGTTGCGAACGCGATTTATGCCCTCTGGCGGTCGCAATAATCCCCCAAACGCGTAATATTAGTACTTTCGTCCCGAGGTCAATCCTACAGGCTCGTAACATATAACTCGGAGCTGTGTCTAATCCTCGGGAAGGATCAATGAATATTTCAATGACGATGCAGGGAAGAGAGAAAGAATTTAAAAAGAAATTATTCCGCAGACGTGACATTGTTATGCAAAATTACGTGTGAACAGCATGTCGATGAGTTAGTCCTTTCAGAACTAAATTGGACTTTGAGTCATCGTACGTGAAGTAATTTCTTATTGCAAAACTCTTCGCTTATTTTTTTTTTAAGAACGTAATCTACAGGCTACGATTTAAAAAATATATATTTTATACTGAAATGTAATTTGCAAAAATTGGCGGTCAAGATTTTACCGTTTCGTATAGTGAGTGACGTATCAGTTGGCCTGCAGCCACCTAACTGTAAATTCTCCGGTAACTGCATTTCATAAACACAAAGTATAGTACACCTACCTCTCTCTCTCTTTCTCTCTCTCTCTCCAATGTAGGATACTCAACATCCGACAATCTATGTGACATATACATGAAATATATACGTATAAATACATATATATGAGTACATATAAATATATAAATGTACAGAGACCTTACAGAGTACACGGGTTAGGCATTCCATTATTATCTCGGCGATCCAACCACAGGATGTGGCAATAAGCAAGAATTAACTAAGGTAACCCTTGTACTTTAGCACCTTTTGGAGAATTTTGTGAATTGTAAATATTTAAATCCTGAAACACCCACGTTTTTTTTAAACTGCAAAAATTCAGATCACGCTGGTGACTTTTTCCTGCAGGAAATTTCCATTTTAAGATCGCCGTTTCAGCATAAGATATAGGGAAAAAATTAGCGCGCACCACAATTTCAATTGAAAAATCAACCGACTTAAGTACTGTAGAAGTGATGCATTAAATGATCAATTTGTTCGCGAAATTGTGAGCTTTCGATAGATTGCATTTAAAAAAAAGTAGGATCGCGAGATGTTTGCAAAGAAATTTCGAATTAACGATCAGCACAACTCAGTGAGCTTACAATGTAACCGATCAGCTATACTTTACTGCGAGAGTTTTGCAGTGATTCATGCGAATTTTAAGTATTCATCGTTGTCAAACTGTACGCCATTATTATCCCCGTACTTGATGAAATTATGTTAATTATCAAAATCAATTATCAGTTATGTAATCATGCGATATAATTATTGGAAGACTTCCAACAGTTTTTGAAGCTAACCGAGGTGGAATGATTCAACGGAGTAGTCAAGAAGATGATAAATCATCGAAATCACTTGATAAACATTCATTCAAGTGCTAAAAGACGTCTCCGCAGTTCGTGCAAATTCTGACAAGTACTTTTATGTATTATTAGAATTTTATAGCTATCTCCGACAATTTTATTCCTAAAATAATCGATCAACATGACAGTCTGCCACAGAGACATTAAAGGCATGGCACGTTGTCTCGTTGAAAGCGAGCTCATGCACTGAATGTATGAATGAACGACTGATTGGGCATCCCTATTAAAAATATTCCCAGCGTCAGCAGGCAGTAACGAGAGAATTTACCGAGAGAGCATATAGTCACGAGATATCATTGACGAAACGTCTGAAAAATTGGAAAAATTTCTTTCGACAATCCTTCCATGAGTAAGCCACTCTAATCAAACTTTGTTCTAATCCAACGAATGCTTCGTTAACATAAAAAAAAAAAAGAACAAATGACAATCGAGCAATGTAACCATAGTTTTTCCTTCGTACCTAAATTCCCTTTCAATCTTTTATCCACTGAAAAATTATTGATAATCGACGTTGAATAATATTCGCGCTTCAAGTGAAAATGGCGTCATTAAAATCAATAAAGTGCAAGCAAATTATGTATTAAAAAAAAAAAATTGATTCAGTTCATAAATCTGCATACTTTCTCGATCTTTCTGCCCAAAATAATGCCGTTTTATGAATCAGAAAAAAATGGCCGCGGGGATCGTTTAAATGTTCGTAAAAATCCATGATAAATAAAAAGCCCCTTATACGCGCACGTTCACCGTTGAATTCAGCCGGCATTTCGAAAAAGCTGGTACACGACGGTGTGTTTACTATCATTCGCGTATGTGGCACAGCGGAGATTGTAAGTTCAGAAGAATGATAATAAATGCATAAATATACATGTAAATCCATCGTGCACGAAGTGACCGGTGTAGTATTAATGATAGCTGGCATATGTACGAAAGTCTCCAAGCCGTCATTACACTACTATATAACGTGTAGGAAAAATGTAAAACGTTCGCGAGGCGTGGTGTCGATTACACACAAGAGCGAAAGATCGAAGAAGAAAAAAAAACATACATGATACGTTGGAAATCAGCGATCGTTAAGGCTCCTATGTGAATCGTTGTGGACGTGAAACATGCCCACGTGGAAAATGTACATAAAGTACGAGTTGACTTCGCAAAGATATATATTTAGTATTGAAATCAATGTAATTTATAGATAAGTGTCCCGCGACGTTTGTTTGAATCGTTCTTTTTTCTTTATCAATAATATCGATTAAGAATTGATTACTACGATGATACAATCATGACGAGATATTTTACGATTTATCGATATACCACTACGTGGCAATATATATGATTGGAAATTGCAGCACATATTTGTACAATAAATTGCAATTACGTTTACTCACATATTCTCGAATGATTTAGCAAATAATTATTATAAAATAATTTTAAAAAACAGAAAACTAAATCTTCGGCAAGACAAAGGGTGTCAAATTTTCTGGGTTTTTTTTTTACAGCACACGATAATGGAGGGGACAAGATGAGAAGTAAAGTTTGAGATTTAAAAAAAAAATCGATGACTCGTAAATATCGATTGAGATCGCAATGACGACTTGGATCGATTTGTTCGAAATTTTGTAATTTTTCGAGTCGCGCGCGCGAGTGAGAATAGTGAGAGGCACGTTGCGTGTGTGTGAGCTAATCGTTGGTCGGACTGACTATAATAATGACAGTGTATTCGTAATTCTCGAGCGTTTTGTTTCTCGCGTAGCTGCTAATTACGTGCCACAGTCTCCAGATCGATAAATTCGTCACAGTACCACGTTAATAGCTCGGGGAATAATTTAACGACGGCAAAAATAAAATTTTGTAAAACTCGTGAGTTGTCTTGCATCGAATTTTCCCCGGAGCAGGGAATTATCAACGAGGAAACCGACACCGACAGCGAACGAAGCAAACAAATTTGCAGTCTCGGGACAATATTTTTATAAAACGATATTTGTCTTGGGAAATTAACCTGGGAGTAATTATAATCATTGCTATACGACGAATTTGAAAGTAGAGGATATGGAATTATGTCAAAAAAGTTAAATTTTTAAATTGAATTTTAATTTTTCTTTCCGGAATTTCATTCGACTCTCGATCTTCGCTTTAAATTGAAAAATAAAGAAAAGATCATTCACTGCGCGAAGCTATTCAACTTTTTGCCGAGGAAATAGATATTTCATATGAATAAAAATATATAAATTAGAGAATTTAAAAAAATAGATTTTTTGCCGAAATAAATATGTCGCATTATAAAAAATATATTTTCGCAAATAGAGGGAGACCGAGGCAAAGTGGGCAGCTCAGCCGAAAATTGGGGGGAAACGAAATTTTACTTTTTCAAACAATAATAAATTCGAAATTTTTTTTTCTGGGAAAAATTAATTTTCTCGGAGAAAAACTAACTCCAAAATTTTCGTGAATATTCTTTTTGCAATAAACCGAATCTATACCTGGGCTGGAAAAGTAGTACCGAACGACTCTCAGACGCTCCCGCAATAACGTTCATACATAAAATTTAAGAAATGAAATTGGCATTTCTCTTTATATAAGTACACGAAATAAATATTCTAGTGCACGTAAAATTCTCTAACAGATGAAAAAATGAATTATCTTATATTCACGAAAAATGAGCTATCGCTTCTCGAGAACCTTTGAAAAATCATTTTATCGATTCAAGCCTGGATTCGTCATTTTAGCTCGATCGTCGCGGTTAAGAGACACTCGAGGGATCTTCTCTCGAAGTCGCGTTGATAGCCGATAATCCGAGGAATTATTACGAGGACGCTCTTACGCGAGACCCTATAAACTGCGACTCACGATTCCTTCTTCGGAAATAAAAACGACTCGTTCACGAATGTTAATTAGCCGCCGCTAATTATCAAGATAAGCCTCAATAGCTCATGTCCATCGAGCACTAGCGTATATTTAGTATCGATTGCGGATTATAAAGTTAGGTTTTTTATTTCCCCGAGAAAGGAAGAACCGGCGGCATTTTTTTTTTTTTTTTGACGAGTATTCTAATTTTTACGCCGCGGTCTTGATAAATTTCAAAAAGCCCCGAGATTGGGAGGGGGGGAATAAAAATGTCACGTGGCGCTTCAAGAAACTTTTGGCGAGGGCAAAGTGACGTCAAATAGACGACAAAGTGGAAATTTTATACAGTCGAGGTGAGGCGCGAAAACGAGCCTGATGAGAGATGGGGCTCTCGTATTCTCGTATAGACATTTACGCGAGAGAAGGAGCGAGGGCAAAAATAGAGCTTCGATCAAAAATAAATAGTCAAGAGCTTGTTTCTCTCTCTCTCTCTCTCTCTTTCTCTCTCTCTCTCTCTCCGGTGCCGACAAACACGAGGACTCTCTTCTCGTACTAAATTTAACGAAAAAATTTTACCTATCCAGGCTAAAATGTCACAAACTTTCCTTTACTCCAAAAATAGAAGAAAAAAAATGGATTCCATGTATGCCATAGACTTTGTACACCGAAGAAAAAAAATTATCGTTCAACGAAATGGGACGATAAGGCACTGCGAAGTAAATTATTCATTAGGACGACGAATTTTTTCGCTCTGAAAATTCACTGCAACAGCCCATAATTCAGTTGAACGAGTACTTTTTTTTCTCAAGCTCGTGAAAGAAAATATTTCGCGGAAAAAAAAAATTCTTTTCGCTCAGTCACAATAAAAATAAAAAAAAAATTTTTTAACCCACACGACTGTAAATAAACAAAATTCTCCAAAGAATGAACAACATCTCATATTTCAGCTAAAGAGATCGTAAAATAAAAAGTATGAACTTGAAAAAAAAATGTATTTTAAGGGAAAATTTATATGAATAAGGATAAAGCTTTGACGTTAATCGTTAAAGTCTTACTACCGTTCTGAGTCACGAAAGTTTATAGTGAAAAATCCGAAAGACATGATTATTATTGGTAACGACCATCAAATTACGGTTATAACGGCAGTTACATATTTGTAAAAAATCTGCAAGTCACCAAAATCATGGGAAATAAATATCGAAAAATGTCCCATGCACACAGACATATCGTCGCTGACCCAAATGAATTTCGATTAAATTTTCATTTTTTTTTTTAAATATCAATTTCGTAAATGCCACCGTTCAGTCCGCCAAAATGAACCGTATCGGAGTAAATTGTCAACTCGCAAAAGCGTTGAAGAAAATACGCCGAGAAAAATTGTACTTTCGGTCCCCGTTATTGCAGACGCTATATATGGGGAAAATAAAATTGACAACAAATCTCGTCAAATGCAACGTCGATCAATGAGCCAGGATCGCATCAAGCTGACGATAAATTGAACATGACTTGTGATTGTATAGTCTCGTGGTAACCAAAACGTAAGTTTGAGCGTGAACGATCATAGAAATAGAAAATTCATGTATAACGTGCACGAGCGATAAGACGAATCGTCGTCGTACACACATATGCTCATCCAAGTGGAGTTCGTTGTAAAAGTCGTCACATCGCCTTGACAGACGATGGGTGAACTCTGGGAGCGAAATAACACGTGCGTGTGTGCGCATGTGTGGGTAAAATGTAAAAATAAAGGAGAGGCGAGGTACGAGAGGGGCCTTTACGATTATACCTGTCGGTTATCTCGAACGTTAAAAGAGAGAGAGAGAGAGAGAGAGAGAGAGAGAGAGAGAAGTGAAGGAAAGAGGGGTTCAGGATCGTTCAAGTGTATATGTACCGGTATATTTCAAAAACGGTTAAAGCCACTGTTGCCCTAGAGTGAGAAAGACAGAATTATATGGTTTCCTTTTTCATCCTTCATGGGTCTCGTTTAACTCGAGTCACGCGTGTCAGGTCCCATGAAAATTTTGGAGTATATAGGGAGCTCGGATGCGTCAGGGACCAGCTGCAAGTCGAAGCTATATACGTTGGTTTAAATTATTTTGGAATGTTCGGATGTTCGTCATTGGTCAATGATGACCGATCCGATCGATCGAATTTTCCTAAAAATTCTTGTCTTTCAATAAAAATTCTTTAATCATGATTTTTCTATCGAACGCCTTTCAATGAGTCAAAGAAATTCCTTCAAATTTTTAACAGTGCTTTTTTCTAATTATCTCGGCATCATTTAAATTTCGAAAAGAAACAAAAAAAAAGATAATATTATGGTTTCTTCTAACCGGTCAAATTTTTTTTACGAACTATTATCAATTAATAGAAGGCTGTTGAGTATTCATTTTTTATTCTGGATAATGAAATTGAAAACAAATCCTCGGAGAAAATAAGAGACAGGTGCCACTTATTTTTCGAGGAAAATTTTTTCCACGCCATGTACGATCTCCAAATTTTCGGAGTACGTTACTTCGATAAACTCATTCGGTGTTAAAAACACGTCTATGAAAGTTTTGGATATGAGAATTAATCGATAATCTTGATAGAAAATTATTACTGATGAATGAAAAATTCTGAGCAATAATAAATATTAATTTCCTCGTTGAGATGCTGCAAATAAAAACTTTCTTACAGAAAATGAGGATAATCTTACGATCTTGATGATGAGAGTTCGAAATTTTTTTTGGAGTATTTAAAAAAAAATGATTTCAATGTAATTTGTTTATATAATTGAAACTCGATATTTCGGTGAACAATAATAATAATTATTATTCACCGAAATATTTATTCAAAGATTATAAGGCTCTTGGAGCGCTGCAGAGAATCACTGATCGCTCGAGAAATCCATTCTTCGTTATTAACAACTTTGCGAAAATATTATAACGTATCTTCACTCGTGTCAACCTACGTACCTTCACAGTTCTCCAAGCATTAATTCTACGTAAGAAAATTCCAAAATTCCTCAAATCCACGGATAAATCAGTCGAACAACATAAGACTGTGTTGTTATTACGTTTTTCGGCACGAATTTCTTCATTGATTCGATGAATTTCGTCATACGAACGATGTCTCTCGATTGTAAGCTTGAAAATCAATAAAGTTCGAACCGCTGTGTGCACGAATGAAAATAATCCGAAACACGGAATTAACGACAGAACAAATATCGTCGAGAGAGATCAATATAATTCCACGTACTTCGAAAGGCTTTCAAAAAGTCCCCCATTTTTATTTCCCCTCTGCAGACGAAAACTAACAATAAACGATATGCCAAAATAATTGCCCTCTGTCTGGAAAATCATTCAATTTCCCCATGGAATGACCCATATGCACGGGTATTCCCTGAAAGGATGAAAGTCTCAGGGAGAAACGGATACGACCTGCGTGTGCGTCGCGTCGTTGACCAGTATAGGGCTCCGGTATAGGTCGAGAAAGGTCCCATATATAATAACCACCAATGGATACACATGCACACAGGTAGGTTTTAATACCGGTACCCCGAGAGCGGCGACCGTTGGGGCCCCACGAGAGTGAAAAGACGGTGGGGAGGGGAGGGGATCGGGAAGGGGAAATATACTCTCAAAACAAAACGCGAAGGAGAGAGAAGGATGGTGAATGAGGCCCTCGGCAATCGCCGTTCACCCGGCTTCGATGTGCCGGGGCCCTCTGTCTCCCCGATTGGCTTTTGCTTGTGCTTGCCGAGGAATTCCACACGGTATATTTTCGCTCGTATCTCGCGTTGCCGAGAAATCTCCCCGCGGTGTGACTCATACGCGCGTCGTTACAGTCTTTACTGTACCTATACGACACGATATCAGACACGCCTCCCCCCCCCCCCCCCCAAGCTCACCGATCGTGGATCAATTCGTCTATTATCACGTGCACGACTTTTAAGCATTCAAGGCCTCTTCGTGACAAATTTTATCACGAGATATTAATAATAACAATGAAGTCATTCGATGGGAAAAATCCAAAGTTTAAATCGATGATTGAGAGGGAAAAAAATAACTACAATCGTATCTATCGATTGTCCGATACGACCGAATTCACTAGTATAAAAAAAAGAAGAAACTGATATTTCGCAATGCGTTTTTTTCTTTCGGTTGCTGCGATTCGAAAATTCGATTCTTGCCCATGTATTGACGATGACAGCCAAACTCACCGGATGCATGAAATTTTCATTCCAAACAATGTACTTCGTTAAGACGTCTGTCGATTTGCGTACTTTTGATAATCATTACGACCCCCCCCCCCCTCTCCTTCTCTCTCTCTCTCTCTCTCTCTCTCTCTCTCTCTCTCTCTCTCTCTCTCTCTCTCTCTCTCTCTCTCTCTCTCTCTCTATCTCTCCCTTTAATTCCGATCTTCGAAGAAAAACAAACGACTATCTTACGACTCCCGGACGCGTTGTCATTCAAGCTCTCACGACCGTGCGGAATTTCGCATTTTAATGAAAAAATCATTAACGCGCTACCGTCACAACTGGTCACGTTTCGATTCATCGTGACGGCATAGCGTATCGATCGAAATGACGGATCGGTAAAACTAGCAAACCGACGACAAGAACCCTTCTCCAGACCATCAGCCAAGAGGCGATTCTCATCGTGAAAAACAATACTACTCGTTTTTTTACCTTCCCCTTCCTCTCTCTCTCTCTCTCTCTCTCTCTTTTATTTCCTTCACTCTACTGCGTTTATTATATGTCTTGGGGCGCTAGATCGTCGTGTCTCTGCGAAGAAATTCCTTCGTCTGCATGAACCGCGGAGACCGAGAAAAAAAAAGGACACGGGGACTCCCGGTACAGGCGCGAGAACGCGCTGAGAAAAATTAACGGATCTGACGCCAATGTCTCGTTTCGTTTCTTCCCCCGAGGAGAAGACAACGGAAATGAGAGGGGGGGGGAGGGAAGAATCCAAGTTGATGTACGTGAAAAAATTTTCACTGGCGCGCACTGTCGCTCACCAAAAACTATGACACCAAAAGCTCCCTCTCCTTTTTCTCGATGATGTCGCGTTGATGACAAAAAAAAACAAAAACAAAAAAAAAACGAATGTTGACGGAAATATTGAAATTTCTCTTGTATTTACCGTGGATTTTCGGGTTTAATTTTCGTTTGTTTTCGTTTATTTAACCATATTATCGTGTCGGTTCGTCAATACTCCGCGATCGGCGAGAAAAAAAACGCGCATATGGCGAGGAGGAACTCGCGGATGTCGCTGCTCCGCGGTGTAGAGCACGTCGCCTCGCCGCAGACTGCGGCAGACCTGGACGACTGCCGCCCACCCAGCCGGCTGGTTCACTCGATCTCATCGCCACGCGCGTGAGAGCAAGCGAGACAAGCGATGCATCGTGATACTTCGAGCTGGGAACTCGAATGAGAACCCAAGCGTCCACGTGGGGGAGAGAGAGAGAGAGAGAAAGAGAGAAATAGAGAAAGAGAGAGAGAGAGAGAGAGAGAGAGAGAGAGAGAGAGAGAGAGAGAGAGAGAAATGGATAAAAGTTATCCCTCAATGGCGGAGCCCCACTTCGAGGTGCTCACAGCTGCGCTGACTGAGCAAAACACGCGGCTCTTTTGCGCCTATTCTTCGTGACACCGGTGTATGCCCGATTGCCGATTCCCAGGCGCTTCCATTTCAATTTTTTTTTTTTTTTTTCTTATAAATTTTGACTTTTTATCGGAATTCGGGCACATTTACATCTCCATCCTAAAACTTCACTACCCAATAATATCTCTACCAGAATTTAGGCTCTCAAAAAAAAAGCCTATCACCAAATAAGTACAATCGGAAATGTGCAGCGTATTATAACATCGCTATATACCGAGGGGCTATTCACTCTTGAAATCACTGAACCACCCTGGTCTTAAATCAGAATTGAAATCACTCGAAATCGGAGCAAATCACATAAAATCGGCGTTACTCAAACGTCGTTGAAATCACTCAAAATCAGAATTAATTCACTAAGAATTGTTTTAAATAGCGTGAAATCACGTCAGTCAGGAAATTACGTCAGTCAGGAAATCACCAGAAATCACGTAATATATGCAGTATCTAAAAAGTTTTTTTTTAACGGCGTTGCTACTATCAAACTACGCCCACTAGAACAAACCACACAAACGTGCTCTAAAACGCATTTCCTATCGAATGATATAAAGTATCAGCATCGACAGCAACATAGTTTTTAGGTTCTTGAGCGAGACCCGGCGAGGTCTTGAGTCTCGTCTGAAACTGATGTGAGTCAGTCTTGCACTGATTGTGTGCTTTTTGCGTCAAACTTGTAATATTGTTTGTTGCAGGAATGTACGACTAATTTTATTCGATATTTTATTCTTTTCTTTTTTGTTTCGTCGTATGATATCACTGTAGGCGTTATACTCGTATAAAATTAAAACATAATATCGATTAGTGATAATTGGGTATCTTTTCGATCTGTCGTCTCTCGGCTCGCCTGTTTGATAAAATTATTGTATAAACTGCAACGCGTGCAGATTAAATCATTTGAATTTTGAAATATTATAAAATTTCGTGAGAAGCAAAGCAATTGAAGAAATAATAAACGTCACGAACTTCTTTATTCAATAATTACGTTACTTAATTAATTTCATTCGTCCAATTTTAATGGGATCTTAGAACAAAGAAAAATCGTGTGACATTGAATTTTAAGAAAAGTCTGAACTGTGGGCTGCGCAGGATAAAGTAATCATAGAGCTAAAAAAACCACTATTGCTGCGCATCAATCTGCTCTCTTATTTAACGATATCTTCACCTGATATGTCCATATTAATTCAGCGTTTTATAAACAAATAAAAAAATTATTTCAACTCTCAAATAATTTTTTTTCGATCCCTAAGTGACACCGCACTTGACCCTGGTATACTGTGATTTGATGTATAAGCGATAAATAATAAATAATTCCATTCCACGTGCTTTCAGTGATTTCACAAATGATTCGTTCAAATTGTGCGAAATCACTTGAAATCACATCGACTCGCATGTATTTTAAATTCACTTGAATCATTATTGAAATCATGTGAAATCGACTTCACTTTGAAATCACTTGTACACTGCACTTGGTAGTGAATAGCCCCTCGCTATATACCCAACAAAATCTCTATACTAGAACGAGGCTTTCGCTAGGATCTCCGTCAAACAACATCGCTACCCGGGAACAACTCTCCGGCGTGGCTAATGGCAAGTCGACTTTTGGATAAAGCAGTATGCTGGTCGGTATCAACACCGGCCACCGGTAAAGTTGCAAACGGATTTTCAACATCCTACAGAATGATTTTCTCGAGTCCAGTAATTCCGAACGATGACTCGTGTGGCTCGTTTATTTAATATTTAATTACGGCCAGAGCCACGAGCCACCATTCGGAATACACAAACTCGAGAAAATAATTCTGTGGAGCATATGTTAAACATCTATTTGAGACTTTACCAGCCGACGTTAATACCGGCAGCTTTTACTGTTTTATCCAAAAGTCGATTGATCGATTAAACGCCGGAGAGTTGTTCTCTGGTAGTGATATTATTTGGTAGAGTTCCTAGCCGAAAGCGTTATTCTGGTAGAGATGTTGTTGGGTAGTTATGTTATTACGCTGTATATATTTGGTAGACTTATTTTGTGGTAGGCTTGCTCGGAGAGCATAAATTCTGGTAGAGATGTTATTGGGTATAGTAAAGTTTTAGGGTAGAGATGTAAATGTGCCGAAATTTGGGGTAATTTTGAAAAATTTATCGGCCAAAAAACTATATGCGGTAGATCATTTTCGTATTTGGTTGATGTATTCTGTATACTTTCCTACTGCTGTGGATGAAAATTTTCAGTCAAAGATATTGAAAATTGTGAAAACCAGAAGGAGCTGACGGGGGGAAGTGTACGCAAAAGACAAAAGTTTTGGGGGACGAGTGCATAAGAGGCAAAAAGTTCCTCATGAGTTAAAAATATAAGAATGAATATTGAAATAATGTCGGGAATTCGAGCTTTCGCGATGATTGTGAATATTTTCGAAATTGGGCTTTCACATTTAAGGAGGGTGTTAGGCCGAGGGCGACAAGGGGAACGATAGGCGCAGCGCGAGGTGCGGGGCAGGTTGCGCTTTCGGCATTAGTTTAAGGTAGTCCTTGTGGAAGACTAGACATGTGATCGACTATTTTAGCAATTAAATTGTCGCTGAAAGCTATAAAACCTGATAAAACGTAAAAGTAGTTGTCAGAATTTATAATTTTGTTCAAGATAGTCCTCATGAATTCATGATTATCAATGCTGAACATTGCACCGGCCAATCGCGCTCTTATGCGATCAGCTAGCTAATTTTAATCAAATCGGTTCACCGCCATATCGGATCCGCCATTTTTAAATTTTGTTTTGTTTTTCTTTACTTCAGACAAGCTCTCAGACCTCAAAAAATGTTACTTTGACTGGAAAATCTTGCCATACTTTTAACTTCGGAGAGCACCCTGGGCCATCTTGAATATCGAAAATTCTTGAGTTTCGAAATTTCTTCGAAACGAATTTTTTGCTAGATAGATTTTATGCAGATGAAAGAAATAATTATGCAGATGACTTGTATGATTAATAATAATTTTCGATTGTTTTGTTGAGATATTGACAACAAAGTTACAACACCGTGGCATCAAAGGCTTAATCGATATGCTATACTTTACCAAATTATATATTTCTGTCGGGGAGAGAAAAACTTTTACTCAAACCTTTTTCTTTTCGTAAATTCGGTCGAAAACACTTTTACTATTTTTGTTTTTTTTTTTCCAAGTCGCTCCCATACGTCTTCCTAGCAATACGAGTATTCCAGTAGAAATTAAAAGTAATCGCTAACGAAGTGAACACACACACACACACACACACACCAAAAGTTAGTTATCAAACCAACTGCGCAGTTAATGTCCCGCTGTGTTTTGTCTGCGAAGCGGCACAAACTACTCACCGCGGTCTTTCATACGCCGGGCAGATATTAAATTAACAGGTAAAACGAGTCGCGAGAAGGAATGCTCGCGTTATTATTTGCCGTTTTGTCGTTCCCCTTTGCTCGCTGAGCCAAGCACTTTTTCTTGCCGAGGGAGCAAAAAAAAACGAGAAATTGTGCGCGTATTGAAAAAAAAAAAAATTTTCAAAGAAAAAGCTCTGCCCCACACTAATCGTAATTTTCGTTGATGTGTATATTCTTTCACTGACGCTGAAAAAAATCCTTCGGCATTCGATTTCTCGATGCATCCATATTTCGATCGTGGGAACATTCTCGTCGTAAAAAAGAATAAAGACTGAAAAGAAAAGAGCGGAAGGAATTGACGACACGCGTCGTTCAGGACTGAAGCAATTAAACTCATCTCGTCTTTGACTCGAACGTACATCGAAGAGAAAAATCACGAGCAATTCTCGTTTTCTCGTCGGAGGGAAGAGAGAGAGAGAGAGAGAGAGAGAGAGAGAGAGAGAGAGAGGGGAGTGAATCTTTCTTGGAAATTCACTTTGAAAATGTCTCTTGGTCCACCGCACCAGCGACGCGCTGCCCTCGTCACACACGCGCTGTCGTCATAAAAAAAAATTTAAGGGCCCGAACGCGAGGAGAGTAAAAAAAATTAGCATACCCGAAACGTGCATGGCGTCTCGTGTTGAGCGAGAACGCTGATACAAATGGAGGGTAAAGACACTGATTGAAACTGACGCCCGGGACTTTGCTCACTCTTGTAGCCATTTCACCAAACGACCATTCACAGCAGCCGCCTCTGGCAGTGGAAAGAATATATAGAAGCGCCCGTGGAATTATGAAAGGCTTTAACTGTCTCGGATCATTTCAGCGGTAGCGAGTCTTATGCTTTTTTTTTTCATTAGCAGAATATATGGTAGATTTACTCGTTTGGGCTTATGCCGAAGAGTTATGACGCTGAAGCACGAATTAATGTGCATACTACAGTGTCATTTTTTTTTTGTCAAATTGAAGATGATTAGACATGATCATGATAATTGGGACATGTTTTCGTAATTATCGACTCCATAAAGATCATTTTTACCGGGCCAATATACATTAACGCGGAACAGTAAAATTGATCAAGTGCAGGATTCATAATCCATTTTCCCATTTCTGTCTATATTTAAAAAATCTCGAAAAAAAAATTCTAGTTTATTTTAATGGATTTGGAAGTCGAAAAAAAAATTTCCTCTCAAAAGTAATGATTCAATATTTTTGCACATCGACACTCAGGTAAAGATTCAAAAAAATTAAAAAAAAAAACCATTCTTCCAATTTTTCATCGTTAGTTTTAGTTATACCGTAACAATGACAAACGATAGTCAAATGTTTTAAAAACTATAGACCCGTTTATATATCTTGAAGTAGTCAATATCAAATCAGTTGAATGGTAGTCATTTCTTGATATTTCAAAAATAATTGTAGCCGCTTTTAGCGTTTTCGAACATTCATTTACGAACAGTGTTCACATTATTGCAAATTCAGAATTGAAAAAGTGATCGATGTATCCTAAAAAGTACACAGAATCGAATTGTTATCATTTAAAACCTTTTCCGATCATGACAAATAAGAAAATAGGAAATTATCTTGTAGCTGTCATTTTCACCATTTGTGGCCACATACTTGTGCTACTTTTTGGTCATCCGAAGTACCAGTTGTGGCCACCAAGCTTTGAATTGGGATTGGCCATAAGCTGGCCACGAATAGAACAATCGCATTTGTATGACTTTTGGCCACCGCGTATTTTCCATTTATTTTAGCTGATATGTCAGTCTTTTGTGATTCCAACCCGCAAAAATAAGCTTTAACTGATAAAATATACATTTTGTATGGGGCGAAATGACTTTGAATAATGAGAAACCGTATAGTCTTCTCACCTCGGGATCCCTTAACACTTCTGACAAGAAAACTACACAAACCGCTCCAGCGTTGACACATTTGGTCATATTTCGTTGAAATGAATTAGCAGATATTCAATAAAGCAATCGATATTGGTGCGGAAGCATCTTGAATATCGAAATATTACGCTCGATGAAGTGAACGTAGCCTTGAAAACTTTAAGAAATTCGAGGGAAATGCGGAGTGGCCACAACCGGTACGTCTACCCGACTATAATTTTCAACTACGAACGTATGTCAAGTTTTTAGAGATGCGAATAACAATGAATACCACTCGATAATTATTTCTAGGTAATTATTATACTTTTTTCTATGGCGAAGTTTGTTTATCAGAAGAATATACTCGAACTACTGCTGACTTCTCCAAAAGAACACCTAACTTTTCAATACTGTAACTCTTTCATGATTTTCAATGATTCTACAGGCGCGTTATAAATGCAAAAATGAACGCAGTTATCCAAAAAATCCGTTGACGAAAAAAAAACACAAAAACAAAAAAAATAAACATCCCGAAGTCTTTCCCGACACTATATATGTAACTTTGGACACTTGTTTTTTCGCCGCCTAAAGACGAAACGAGGCTTTATCGGCACTTATACGATCACTTACAAACGTTTTTTCTTTCTCGATTTCGAAAAATTATCAATCTACATTCGAAGATTAGCATAATATAATCAATATAATTGGATGATATCATAATTGATATCCATAATTTTTTTAAATTTAGGCAAATATCGTTTTGCTAAGCATCCCTGTCCCTGTGAAGCTATTCTGCAAATTCATTCGATTATAATATAAATACATCGATAATAAAAATACAAATGGAAATATTTATATATTTCGACACCATACGATAGTAAGAAGTTCTGAAGTACGAAATTAAATAATGAATATGCTAACGAAGCGAGAGAGAAGAGAAAGAGAGAGAGAGAGAGAAAAGCCAAGATTGTCTCTATCGTACATAGACACGTGAAATGTTACTTGGGACTTTTGAAATTCCTAAAGTCACGATTCAGGAAACGCCAGACGTCGTGATAAAGTGTACAAGCGACGGAGCGATACAGTTTTTTGGCAACTTGTGAAACGGCCAATGTCCGCGATTATCGTTATAGCGGGGTGACCGTGAGGCCAAAAACGTTTATATGCCGAACCCTCCGAGGATGCCGAAAATTCTCGAGTTGCCAACAATCGTACTGTTTAATTTCAACATTCGGGGGACTCTGATGGTGTCTATTATATCGTATATATATAAAAGCGATTGTGTGTCTGGACGTCGTCCAGAAGATGTGGGGAGCGTGCATTTCGTGCGTAATTTCGTTCGGGAACGCGACGACGCGGTCTTTGCCCACTTGTCAACGTGGCCCTGGACACTTGATGAAAAAAAAAAATAAAAAAAAAATAAAAAATTTACGAGAGAAACTCTCGAGTATTCGCCTTCGGGCCGAACAAATTCATTAAACGATCTCTTCAAGCTTTTATAATAACCGTATAAGATAAGTCCTCTGAAAACGCGAAAATTATCATCGTTGCTACCAATTACGACGAATATACGTCACGAAATATATTATAATACAGATTTTTTTTTTTATATTTATCCGTAAATAGAGATTTAAACGTGAAAACGGTTTCGCAGCTTCCGAAGGCAAACTTGTTGGAATAAATTAGCGGGCAACGACGTGGACGATTGAAACGGCGAGAGAGAGAGAGAGAGAGAGAGAGAGAGAGAGAGAGAGAGAGAGAGAGAGAGAGAGACTTGTGTGTCTCGTCGTTCTTTTACTTGATGCGGGGATACATATATATTTATATAATACACGGTGTGATATGATACAGAGTGGACATTTTAATCCTCGGAGAGAAAGGTCGAGCGAGCAATTAGACGAAATCACGAAAATTCGTATCGTATTACGACAATTAACACTCTCATAAACTTCACGTTCAATGAAAATATATATTTTTTTAAAGTTATTTTTAAACAAATCTCGTTCTTTTTCGTCAAATTTTCAAATTTATAGAATTTTTTTATTGTCATTTTCATGACAATAAAAATGTTTAAAAAAATTAACTATTTAATCAACGTATATAATTTATTGATACTAGTTTACGACGATGCCACTATACCAATGTCTTTGAAATATTTTTTTCGTTATGGTGTCTCTCTATCTTCTCTCTCTCTCTCACTCTCCTACATTGTCCTTGAATTTTCATTAACCACCGCGGTCGTTAATTATTTTTTCCATCGGGCGATAAGTGCGTACGAGAATCGGCCGATTATTAAGCGCAACTAATTCTCGAGAAGCGCGAGAAACGATCGTGAGAGAATTTCACAGTTGGTTTAGTTAACTACGAGAGGTCTCTCACCGTTAATTAATCAACCAAACCAATCGAATATTAAACGTCTTTTAAACGTTAAATCGCAGAATATCCCTACAAAATGAATAATATTCACATTTTTTTTTTTTTGTTAATCGTTGGTTCGACGCGTCGAAATTATTCAAACAATTAGCCTTTTTTATCTTTAATGATCGTCCACTTCGACTGGGAGTTAAGCGCTTAATTAACGACAACGGGGAAACTCTGTAGATCCGCGTCTTAGCTCATGTAACCGTTCGGCGAAGTCGCCAGCGGAGTCTCTGACGTGTTTGTACTCTCCCCGTTACGAGCGAGACACGTGTGTTCTTGAAACTTCACCATACATGCATTATTCCGGGATTTGTAATTAACGAATTTGTGCGGTTAAATCATATTGAAATTCATTAAGATACTCTAATTATTCCTCTCGAATGGATGTCTTTGTTCATTCTCACTCAAATCGAATATCTCTCACACGACAATGAAATTCCCTTAAGCATTAACATCCTCCTCGAGTCAATTAATTAATACTCGCTAATGATTGATTAATTTATCTGCGTTCGAAACTAAATTTTCCTTTTGCGACGAATTAACCTCCATAACGAATCATCGTTGGTGCACTTTGTACCGAAGAATAAGCACGAGAGCACTTCATTAACATGGCACTCGGTCTGTTTCTCGCTAATGTCACACTTCACCCTTTACAGAACGCAGTAAGAAAGAGATGAGAGAGAGAGAGAGAGAGAGAGATGAATGAGTGATCGTTCTCGGACGCCAGAGATGCACATATGCATAATTACTCGACTGAGGTAGCCTCCTACTTTATACCAGGAAGGAACTGTTTGGGCATCCCAAATTAAAAAGAGGCTTCAGAAAGGCTTCCACGATCATATCAGATTGCCACAAAACGTCGATGATCGCGTTCAACGAATCGCAGAAAGATTGCTCCTAAATTCACTCAATTTATTTCATGGACTTTATTGCAAGGATTTATTATACCGAGAAAAATGAAAAAAAAAAAAAAATAAATATTAGTATTTAATAATTAAATATTAAATATATTCGAGTCAGATAGACTTCTAATAGGGTTGACCATCAAGTTAATGATTTACTTGATGGCCAGTCTAGATACGGAAAAATTGTTAAATAACAATTCGTAATGACAGCACATTTACAATTCCACCCGAAACTTCACCACCCAATATAACTATCAGAATTCCAACTCCTTGAACATCTCTACTCAATTACAATTCTACAGGATAACGATTCTCCGGCGTTGTAGCTCACGGTAGAGTTACCCACAGCTCACTGTGTTATATACAACAGCGTACACTTGCCATCAGTCACACCGGAAAATGTTTATCCGGTAGAGTTGTAGTTGGGTAAAGATGCTCGCAAAATCCTAATTCTGGTACACTCAGAAAAATTTATACAATCTATACAGTTGAATAAGGGAATAGAAATCACTGCAACTACTTGGAATGTTCCGTTTTGGCATTTCGTATCGTTCGAATAGCTAAATTATTGTTCGCACAGCCAAAATAATTGCTGCTTGAAGTCATACATTTATTTATGTCATTTTTTTCGCCATACTTTTCTCTCGGTGTAGGGACCCCAATTGGATAGACAAGCTTAGACGCTCCTCGTGTCTCGTGTAGAGTTGTCTCACGGTAGAGATGTTTTCTTTAGAGTCACTGCAAGGGGAATTCGTACAACTTTACATTGTGTCGAATTTTGCCGCTAGAGTCGCGCGGGGAAACACTCGAGGCACAATGGATAGAGTCGTAGTTGGGGATTTATAAAATGCTTTTTTGTACTTTTCTCTCGCGTTGAATATACGTCTGGGGATTTTTTGCGTTTTTTTTTTTTTTTTTCTATTACCCGCGGTCATCTGTCGAGTGCACTTTGCCATTCGTTCTCAAAGATGACCATGGATCAACGACGTTCATATATAGCGTCCTCGGCAGCGATCAGAACGAGACACGAAGGAATAAAAAAAAATAAGATGGCCATTTGAGAGGGCGAATTCTCGAATCGTCATTCTCGTACCACTTAAGATTTATATGCAAGTGAATTCACGTCGTCTGTGAGTTAAACGAACAAACGAGCGTTTATTTGTCTCCCCCCCCCCCCCCTCTACTTCCTCTTATGGTTGCTCGAAATAATAAGAATCTGTACACGTTATAACTCGAGATCACGATAAATTCGTCTGTTTGAGCCGAGAGCGAAGGAAAGAATAATATTGCGAAAAAAAAAAGAAAGAAAGATGAAGATCAACTTTTGCTGATGAAACGTGACTAAATCGTCATTTGGATTCGAGCAAGTCCGATGTCTTCAATTTACGATGGATTTTATTATTATTATTATTATTATTATTATTGTTATTATTATTATTATCGATGGCGAGAAAAGTTGCGTGGGGAATGAGAGTTGCGATCGTAAAATTTCGCGCATCAGCAGCGGGTCATGAACTCCAGACGGAGCGAGAGAATCGGGTCAACGACACACGCACACACGCCGATCGGGTGCTTGCGCGCTTTTTTTTTTTTGCGTCACTTATTGCCTTTTTGTTTGCATCGCACCGCAGTGGCGTCCACGTGGGTGTATACTTCATTAAATTACGGTAGGCTCCGTTTGACGTGCATACAGAATGCACAAGTATAGACGTGCAATCAACTTTTTCGCACGAAAAACACGCTGATCACGGTGTTTCCCCGCGCGATCCTCACAGTTCGAGCTCTGCGCAAGGTGCGTCAACGCGGATGTGTTTTCTCTTGTACGATTGCCGGAAGTCAAACTCAAATAACTCAATGAACCGCTGGACTAGCGAGTTCAATGCGAAAATGATTTCCTCTCTTTTTCATCTTTTCAACCCATCCTGATTTCATTTCGCGCTATAGTTCTCTCCGAAAATTGTCAACACACGCAAATACACATGATTCGATTTTCTCAAAACTTGATCCCAAATGTTTAATTGGGGATTGAGGTTCAAGAAAATTGGATCATATCTAAAAGAAGGATTTATAGAAGAGGAGGCGCCAATATCCATAGAAATATGTCACGATTATTTATATATTTCATTTCATGTTTGTCGATTGATCGAGAAATATTAATAATTCAACTGGTTTAAAGACTAAAATGAATCTTTAAATTGCCGAAAATTCATTTTTATCTCTTTTCCATGTGTTGGTAAAGCATTGAGATGCATTTTTTTTTTTTTTCGCTATATGACAAAAAATTACATTCATAGACGAAAGGAATACGCGTATACGAACGATTTGAGCATTTCGCCAGGTGTGAAAGGGTTTTTGCGATTATTTTGATCTCGTCTAGCATTAACTTTCTTTTCACAATGCTCTCGTAAAAAGAATAAATAAGAACCACATTTTTTAAAATATTCTGCACGACCTAAAACTGCAAAAAAAATCTCATAATTCTGGACGCGATGGGGCTATTTTATTTTCATGAAATTTTCACCAAAGGTATAGTTGAAGATGAAACGAAAGTATAAAGAAATGAAAAAAAAAAAATACTTTTATCAATTATTATCGATACGAGAACCGTGAATTCGAGTTACAATTTTCATTCCGTATGAGTGCTCCATCACTAGTCAGAAAAGAACCATGAATATTGAAGCTCGAAACTGCAGCTCTTTTCTTTATGAATTAAAAAAAAACTATTTTTTTTAATTTATAATTTACTCGCATTTCATTTTAAACTGAAATCGATAAAAATTGGAAAAAAATAAAATAGCATCTTCGCGTTCAAAAACAAAAAACGAAAGTAATTATTTTTTTTTCAATTATACTTCTTCATATTTTTGGGCCTCTAGGAAATTCTTCAAGAATCTAATTCTAATTCGTGTAAAGAAAATTGCACATTTCTGCCATTGAATTTCACTGGTGAAAAATGTTTTTTTTTTGTTTTTCGTCAAGATCTTTTCGTCACGGGTTTTACCAAGCAACCTCTGGCATGCTGTCAGGAATATTGGGCAATAATTAAAAAAACAAAAAAGATGAATTTTTTTCCTAAAAAAATTACCCAACTTTTTCTTCGCGGAAAAAACTCTTTGCGTAGTCCATAACTCAAGTATACGTATGGCCGGCTACCTTACAATGGAAAATAGCGTTATAGTTGAGTTGATTCGAAGTGCGAAAAAAATATATATACAAAGTTGTGTGTTCGAAAGGAGACGCACGATGCATAACGCGTGTGATGCATAATATGAGACCGCCGACAGTGCACCGAAGACGATGGGAATGAATAAGACGAGAGAAGAGAGAGAAATGTCGAGACCGTCACGTAGTCCCCAGACGGCCATTATTAGCGCTATCAAAGCGACCTGCCTCTGCTACTTTATCAATGGGAAAGACGAAATGATGATTTAAAAGAAAAATAATCTAACACAGCTAATTGGAAAAAAAAATCAATGAAATTTCCGTCAAACATGAGCGTATTTGATTTTGGTGTAAGTCGAATCAAATTTATAAGCCTCGGAAAAACAAATTTTCGAATTTGACAAATATTTCGAATAAAATAAAAGTCTTTGATTCGCATAAATTTTACGTAAAACAAAGATTTTTTTTTTTTCAACCAATTCTTCAATGACGATCGAATAAATCTCAACTCGTAGCACATAATATTTGAAAAATGTTACGAAATGAAAATTAATTCGAAGCAAGACAAAAAAAAAGTGGACAACCCCATGACGACTCAGTGCTTTTGAAACAATTTCGTCTACTTATTATTTTTTTGTGATCGTAAAAAGAAAAAAAATTAAAAAATCGATCGAGAAAGTGTCTCTCTCTCTCGGCAAGGAATCGTTCAAGCGATCGAGGTAAAAGATTTTGCGATCCAGGAGAGGTTGGAGCTGCGTGTTACGACTGTCGATTATATATTCTCCCACTCGAACGATTTCCTAACTGTACAAAAATCTCGGGCTTTTGAATATACGGTACTCGAATTATATCAGGGTGGATATTCCTTATCCAAGTTCAGTCCCTCGTTGCAGCGAGAAGCGCTAGTTTTGTCACCAAAAAAGATCGCAGGAGTCTTTCGACGAGCACATTATATAGCGCAAAATTCGCGATCATGTCTGTGACAACGACGTAAGATTTTTTTTATTCGCGGTTCTCTGTATTTTTGTTGTTTTTTTTTTTCCCCGAGAGTCATTAAGCTGAGATGCAACAATATATTTTATTTTCAATACAATGCAAATCGAATTTTACGATCATTCAGAACGAACGTGCCATGCTTGGGGACACCTACGGAGACACATTTGAATCGTCACGGACTTTTAGGAACTACACGTAAGTGAGTTTAACGGGGAAAAAAAAAATTATCTTATGAAAAATTAATAATATCATTGGAGTCCAGATGAACGAAAAAATCCAAATGATCGAAATGATAAAATATAGTTTGAAGAAAATTGCAATATTGATTGATTCAGGCAACGAAGACTTTGTATTTTAGTATATAGAAAAAAAGGGAGAAATTGAAATTTAAAAGGAAAATAGGAAAACAACTTTTGACGGGATATTAAATTTATCGGTGAGTGTGTGGCAGGAAATGTTATGTGGCACATTGGAGGGAAATGAATGAGCTATCGAATGTTTCTACTAAGCACAACTCCATCGCTTGGTGAAAAGAAAAGAAAAAAATTTATCTGAACGACATGGGCCCATTTTTGCGTGTTAACCTCTTCACTGGCAAGGACGCATATATGCGTCCTAAACTGAAGTGGACATTTCTGGCAAGGACGCATATATGCGTCCAGTGCCAAAAACGAGGATTCAGGATGGTTCTGGTGCGTGAACGACCGTCTAAAGAGGTTTTTTGGGTCGCTGAACACGAATCTGGTGTGAAATTTTTAAAACTTCAAATGACTGATCCAATATGGCGGACCGAAAATTTTGGAAAACCGGGAAAACAAAAAAGAATTTTTTTTAAAATATATTATTCCGGCTTTCTAGAACCTCGTAAGGATGTTTAACACTAACATTTCCATCCAAAAGTCAAAATCATTGTGAATTTTAGTGGATCCCAATGAGTTAGAAAATTAAAAAAAGAAAAATTCAACGACACCGAAGACACCAAGAATATTGAGCTCCGACAACAATAATATTGAAAAGTTATAAATAAAGAATGGAAAAAAAATTTTGTGAACTAAATATTCAGGAAAATAATTTTTTTTTTTTTTTTTTTAATATCTGATCTTTTTTATTGCATGCAATTATTCTCATAAACTTCCCTCGAGTTTTTGTATGTTAATAATTGAAAAAATTACATTTCTCCGTGAGACAAATTTTGTTTTTTTTTTCTATCCTGCAATGAGATTGTTCCATTTAAATAAATTTTGAAATTTTTTTTTTGTATTTTTCGTTAAATAACCCGTGTGCCTGATAAATAATGTAAATGAAATTTACATTATTCAAGAATTTGAATTTATATATTCAGTCAATTTACATATTAAACCAGTCAGTGAATGAACGAGGAATTTTTCGAGGGTAATCTGTCGACTCTGTGTGAAGAACTATCCAAAATTCACGTAATTATATCTTCTAATTTTTTGTGAAAAATCCCCTAAGCACACCGCATAAAGATCATTTTCATTCGCCAGACGAAAGCTTCATTCACGCGTATGCAAAATTATTAGATCGAAATTTAAATCGATTGGAATTACGTTCGATATCCGAAGAAAAAGTTACGGGATGTTGATAGCACTGTCATGTATAAAATTTATTGTAGTTTACGATTTTATCTCGGCATACCTGTCAGAGATACGTGTCGCAATGCAGCGAGCCTCCGGCAGCCTGACTGGACAAGTGCCCGATCGATCGCTCGACAATTCGAGATACATATCCGAAGAGACAGCACACTCTTAAAGTATACAAGCGCAATTACGTGTCCCGAGTCTCAAAGTATTTTGGATTGTGCATCGAGTCACGTAATAAAACCGTTTTGCCAGTCGTTATAAGCCGTTTTAACTTAACTTTATGCATATATATATACACTTTGTCCTCTCGAGTCCAGAGGAAGATTCTAGTTTTTTTGTTTCTGTTCTAATTTATTTTTTCAATAATTCACACATAATCGCAATTAAAAAACTCTCGTTAATGCATGAATAACGCGTTGCAAACAAAAAAACAAAAGACAATACGAAAAATAAGATGTGGACTTTTTAATTTTTTTCGGACGTCTCGAGTTGTTTCTTTTATTTATTATTGACATATTAAAAAAAAATCGTAGCTATTTCAAATTTTTTTTTCAATAATCTCGAAAATTTCGAATTGATTTCCCGCGTTCGCCTGAGGCGCGCTCTCGCGGTCAATTCGCTCGAGTTCGAGGAGCGAAGACTATCGCCATCTGGTCGCGTCGACTCAAACGTTCTGAACGAATCAACGCGCGAGAGAGGGAAAGGTCGAATTCTCTCAGTGAGTTAAGAAGATCGCTCGGTTACCGTCCCCAAGCCCGTTTTACACTGGGAAAAATAATTGTACGCTCGATTGTTCTGATAATGCCAATGACAATTATTGTATTTTTTTTCTCAATTTAATGTTTTTTTTCCTTCCCTTGGATGAACTCGTCGTATTTTTTTTTCTTGCATAGTCAGGGAAAAGTTACATGGGAAAGAGTGTGCGAAAAATGTAGGGTTATAAATTTTGCACAATAGCCACGACTCGAAGAAAAATTTAACTCAAAGAGCCCTAGATTTGATAATTCAAGAAACAATAATTACTCCGAGTAAAAAAAATGGTTGCCTCATCCACTATAAAGTGTCGACGTGTCTTCAAGTGTTTAGGGGTTAATATACTTCGTGTTTAGGGTTAAAAAAATGTCTCACAGCATTAAAATCCCTGGCTTCCTAATTCCATGTCTTCTTTTTTTGTTGTTGTTTTATTCTGTCAATTTTCAAATAAATAATTGCCCACGTTATTGAATAATAATTTTTTAAAAATGAAAACATTAATTTTCACCCTCAAATTAGTCGGTTTTGTCCATCCAAAACTGAGTTCACTGAGAAAGAGAAAGAGACTCTCAATTTATTGTGTCTTCTAGCGTTAATTTTTTTTTCGGGCTACGCTTAAAAAATTTATTACGAAATAAAATGAATCCTTGATCCAAAATATTTTGAGAGAATCGTGAATTGTATGAATCAATACCGTTGAACGAATGCAGTTGATGTACATATTATGCGTTATGACAAGAACGGAATTGTATACGACGATCGATAAAGTTTTCGAAGAAAAGTCCTCCTCGTCGGCATTGCTATTATGACAATCGACCCCTATTTTTCTCTTCACCCTCGCTGTCAGCTGCAAGCAATGGTCACCCCTGACCACATCCGTATATACACAGTCCAAGTATTTTTATATTCGTCTTTACAGGGCTGTACACGTGTGTATAGAAAAAAAATACATAAACCTTGGAACAACGATCTTGGGGTTTCAAGTGCATGTCTTTCGGTGAATACAGAATTCATACAAAGTTGGGAATAGGACGAGCGCTACCCTTCTCATTCGTGGGGTGTCTCGTTCGATTTCTCCCCTGGCGTCATATCGATTTCCCGAGTTAAAACAACGGAGGAGATAGAGATAGAGAGAGAGAGAGAGAGAGAGAGAGAGAGAGAGAGAGAGAGAGAGAGAGAGAGAGAGAGAGAGAGAGAGAGAGAGAGAGAGAGGAGAGAGAGAGAGAGAGAGAGAGAGAGAGAGAGAGAGAGAGAGAGAGAGAGAGAGAGAGAGAGAGAGAGAGAGAGAGAGAGAGAGAGAGAGAGAGAGAGAGAGAGAGAGAGAGAGATTGCCGGACTTTGTTCGAGTTCGAACGGCTGTTCGCCCAAGAGCCTCAAATGCAGTTAATGACTTTTTGACCACAACGAAAAATAGTCAAACGCGAAATGTACTCTTTAAATTAATCATTATCATTATTTTTGCAATCGATTTAACATTTTTACTATAATCCAACGCTTTATAAAAAAAAAAAAAAAAAAAACAGTATTAAATGACCGTTTGAAATTGAATGCCGGAAATTTTATCATGCAAAATATGACTTTATGAATTTTTCATCGTTCCTCACTAGTCCAGTCATTTGAGCCATTTTTTCTGCAATCTTCTACAGAATTGATTTTTCTTTCGGAAAAGGTTCAAGGGTGAGTGTAAATTCAAGTTGACTGTACGCCGCGGGCTTCAGCCGCCATCTTGGAAAACATATTTTATCAAATATCTCGTGAACCGTGCATCGTACGACAAAAATAATAAAGACCTTTTCTACAGATAATGAAATTTTTACAACTTTTGTCTTAAGCTTTTTTCTGTATAGTGCATGATTTTTTATTTATAGCGTGGCAAACTTTTTCAAACATGGTTATTGCTGAAGCGTACAGTCAATGGTTCATGTAACAGTAAAAATGGGGATATTTGGAAAAGTTTGCAGCGCTATGAATGAAAAACCATGCACTATACAGGAAAAAGTTTTAAATAAAAGTTGTAGATAATTTCATTATATACAAAAAAGGTCTCGAATATTTTTGTCGTACGATCCACGGTTCACGAGATATTTGATAAAAAGTGTTTTCCAAGATGGCTACTGAAGCTCGACCTCCCATACGTCCCGCCAACTTCAGTTTACACTCAAGGAACACCCCTGAATTTTTTCCAAAAACAAAATCAATTTGTAGAAGATTGCATTATGAACCTAATTTTTTGGCCCCGGTCCCCCAAGTATTGGGACTCATTACCCAGACTCTTTCCATGACTTTTTCATTCGTCCCCGCGAGCAAGTTTACCCTGCTGCAAGCGCAGCGCCTCTTGTCCCTATACTCTGACGCATTTGCACAAGGGCACGGTGAAACCGAGGAAAACCCGTGACGGTGCGGATCGTCACATTTTTTTCCGAATTCTCTGCTGGTCATGTGGTAGTAAACGTCAGTTAGGAGAAGCAAAGTCTCAAAAAAAAAATTGCCTTTTCTCGCTGTATTTATAAATTGACCGATTCGAAGATTTTTTTCAAAATACAATAGAAGAATCTTTGTACTGCCCGAGTTGCGCCAGAGAGCTTCACAAAACAAACCATGAGTACCAATCGAATAAAAACAACAACAACAGCAACAACAAATATTTCACACATAATTATGGCTTATTCCATGTTATTCATAATATTTCTTTCACAATAACTATCAGTGGTTATATTTTTGAAAAAAAAGTAATTCCACTCGTGTTTAAGCATGATAGAAAGCAGAATTTCATTTAGATGCAGAATATAATAGCGGGAGGTATGCCTGAACTTTATACATAGTCATATACCAACAATTTCCCTGTCTCTACAATTTCTTTAGTTTGAGCAACGATTTTCTCGTTAGTTTCAAGTAACCACGGCTTGGGATCATAATTTATACTTCGGTGAGGAAATTTCAATAAGACAATCTGCTCGTATTATACACGACTGATTGATGGATCGAATGACTTTTGACGAATTATGAAATAAATTGAACCATGCGAGCACAGAGGGTGGGAAGGGGGAGAAAAATTGTACATATAGTAGGTGAGCTCGGGCATCGAACTGTGACCCCCGAGAGCACCTGTTGCAACCTCCACGGGCATAGGCTCTCAATGAAAAGCGAAGAGAGTCAACTTTACCGCAGAGTAAAATCCAGCCTAACCTGTCTCTGAGAGAGTAAGAAAAAGAGAGATAGGGCGGGGGGGGATATAAAGGTAACCATAAACCGACCTGTCCGCGAAGCGTGGCGAGATGGACGAAGAGACGAAGAAGAGGAAGAAACGCAACTTGCTTTGCAATGAAGAGATTCATCGAAGGGCCGCACGGTTTATACAATCGTGTGCTTCTCGTCTCGTGCTTATCATAATATGAATATGCATGTTTCTCACGCACTAACGATCCAGAAACTTCGGTTAAACAGGTCTTTACGATACACGCGAGGGAAAAGACTCTCGAAAGGGGAATTAAAAATGATTTTGAGAAGGAAAAAAAATGAAATTTACTTGTAAGGGCGGGAAGCCACCGTGAGGGTGTCTGGAAAAGGCTAATTCGGAATTTTTTTTATTCAAACTTTCTTCCTGATCGAAACATTGTTTACATATTTTTTTAATTGCCGAAGAAAAATGTATATAACAATACGATAAGCTAAAACTTCAAATTTTTTTCTTACATTCTAATGCTAAGACGGGGATTTTAAGATAAAAATTTCTTGCGAAAGCAGTCGGCAACGTGATCTGAAACTTTGGAGTCTTAAAAAAAAAAGTGTTTCGGGCTTAAAATATATTTCCAATTCACGAAATTCTCGAACACTTGCCCAAAGAGTGACCTTCATTAAAATTCAATAATTTTTTGTTTCTGTGATATCCTCGTGAGAACGAGCATGGCGAACTTAGCGCGACAGCCATTGAGAATCCTCTTAGGTAGTATAAATAAATCGAAACGAGAATATAGTCACATGGTGTAACGCGGGGGAATATTTCAGAGGGGAGTTATTTTCCAGCAATTTAAAAAGAAAAAACAAAATAAAAACGAATATTGATCAATTAAGACAAAAATTCTTCGTACAGCCTAAGCTCGCGAGACCTCGAAAATTTAATTAATTTCGCGAGAGTTCCGCGAGAGTCGCTCGTCGCGGCTTATTGACTTTCTAATTTTCGTGCTCATCGATCGGTGACGATCGAATACATACATACTAATATATATATGTGTGTGTGCGTGTGTATATTTATAGGAAACTAATTTAATTGGGCGAATCCTGGTCATAACGGTAAATCGACAATATTCACGGGACAGCGAAAGGTCTCGATGAGATATTATAAATAACACTGTCGATGATCCAATTGATCTGACGAATAAACATGCTTAGTGTACCTGACGCGATTTAATAAAATGAGTCAGCGGACTTAATTAGCCTAGAGAGCTTATTACAGTGCGTATTTATGACATAACGAGAGATTCTGTGCCATCGGTATGAACACGAGAAGTCGATAATATATAGGAACGATATATTGTTATAACACGCTTAGGCACTGTAAGCGATAAATAAACGCGAGTAAGAAAAAAAAATCGTCTACAAACGAAAAAGAAATTGATATCGATGAAATTTAATTTTCGTTCAATGAATGTTGTTTCGTTCGATATAATTATTCGTCAAAGTCACGCAATATTCATAATTTTATGAACAAACTTGTGGTTCATTTTGTTTAATTGTAGAAAATATGTTTTAAAAATCGATTCCCCGCATGAATAAATCCAAACTAGTAAAATTTACTTCAAATATATAATTTATTTTATTTTTACTTTCATCAGTGAACATTGAAAATGAAAAATTGAAACTCGATAATTTTTCAAAAAATAGGAAATTTTTAATAGTTTTTCATTATACGTGAACCTAAAAAATTTAAATCACAGCCCCGGGAAATCGTAATGAACTTAATGTTTAGTTCTCATTTTGACAAATGTTATTCTGCTTCATTTTTCTGAACTAAAATCTCAAATTCGACGATAATAATAATTATTATTATTATCATTATTTATTCCACATCCAACGCAATATTCTTTAACATCGGGTACACATTCTTTTCCAAGTGTGGGAACCAATTTTTTTTTCCTAAATTGCTGGACCACACACCAATACCCAAAGGTCACTCAAATATATACAAGCTACCTATTTCTCATAATTAATGGAATTATTAATCCCGTAATGAAGCATCTGCCACAAACATCCTGAATTAAAAATGAGACGATTTTTTTTTTTGTAACGGCAACGAAGCACCTGCGCGATGTTCGTGTGATATATAATTAATCTCCGTGACTCATCTCATTAGTCAGAAACGGTTTATGTCATCATATTTTCCAGAATTTTCAAGACAACGGTTTCCAAGTTATGAAATTTAAAAGAAGGAAGAAAAAACCTCACGACGTCGCAAATTTTTCATTTGAATTAATTTTAATTCGAACGCTTTCATTATATACATAAAAAAAAAAGATTGTTCGTACAGAAAAAGTACGAAAAAAAATGTTATCGATCATCGTATTTGATTCTGCACCAAGTTTAACGAAATTTTCTCTGGTTGATGCAAGAGTACAACGATTTTTGTTCGGATGAGCAAATAACACTTTCGTTGGGAAACTACGCTCAAGTTTTCTGACGAATTAATTTTTTCCACCCAAGTGTCATAACCCTCAAACCGTCGTCAAAATATTCCACAAATAAACATATATATATATACACGTGTATGAGTATTACCTTCTTTTCGACACTTTTAATCCGCCTCTGTTCCACACACAAGCGATCTACAAAAATATGTTATCGAGGAATTGCTATAAATTATCGAACGAGAGACTTGTTCGAGGTCAACCGAGTACACGTGTGTACGTATGTGCGACATCATACAAATGTTTGCCGAGCTCTCGCGAGGTCTCGTTGTGAGGATAGAATCGAGAAAAAAAAAAAAAAAAATTCAGAAAGAACGAAAGAATTGTTGGTGTACCAGAGCGCGTTGTTCCGCGGGCGCACCTGGCAAATGTGATTTCTCGCGAGAGGTTAAAATAAAAACCAGCATATATTTCTATACAAACTCGGGACATTTATGAATAATGGTAATAAAACGCCCTGCGATACGATGCACTGTTTGTAATGTGCTTCGAGGGCGTAATACGAAACGCGAGGATGCCTCTCGTGTACAATTATAATTTCTGCTGGTTCGAATGAGAAAAAAAAAGACAAATTTATTCCTCAAGATCGTGGGAGTGTTTTTTTTTTTTAATTTTAATCACTATTATTATTAAAATTATTATTTATTTTAGTCATTTGATTTGTTTTATGTATTGTTTTGCGTATCGATTGAACAACGACGTTACGTATACCAGCTGTCCTTGATGAGGATGCAAATGAGAAACTCGAACCACTTAGTCAAACTGCATATAGTTGCGGTATTATAATTATTATGATCTCATGAAAGTTGTCGGAATTTTACTCTTGATACTCGATATGGCGTAGTAAAGTGAAAGAAATAGAATCACTTTACCATAGCTGGCTCAATGAGCAATTGCCATTTTAAAAAAAACCGGGCAACCCCCAGCTCTTAAGGCATCTTAATCATTTTTTCCATGACTCAATTTTTCCCAGGAGTCTTTTCTTTTTTTGGGTTAACGCTCTCCAACAGTGAGATGTCGGCAGGAAAAAATTGAATAAACCTATCGTATGCTGGAATCCTTTTTTGACTGACAGATCTTTTTTGGCTACGACTATCTCGAGGAATAACGCACGGCGCAAGGCTTGAGAACACACAGTCCACATTTGCCCCGGCGTTCATCGAAACACCCCGTGTTTCAATTAGCCCCATATATATTGCAATTCACCCAAGTATTTCGCGTGACTCGCGAATATTCCGTCAGTCTTAGTGAATATTATCGGACGATGATCGCGAGTTTTCAGGTCACACGACTCGAGAATAACCGAATCAGGTCACGTGTGCTGGCAATAAGAACGTCTCTGTCGCCTTCTATACCGAGCAGCTCAATTATACGGGCCTGGTTAGTGAGAACTATGGAACTCTCTCAATCTTTCTCATATTCAGAAGAAAAACGAGATCAAGAGCTCTCGTTTCTAAGCGATCGAAAAACAAAAAAAAAAAACTGATGCACATAGCGAGTCCTTCCGTTTGCTCCGGGAAGGATTCTCATCGTCTCGAGATTATGAGAATCGTCCTTCATGACGCACGCAGGAGTCGCAAAGTCTGAACAAAAACCGTCCGTCATTGATTTTCTCTCGTGTATTCGACGAGGGAAATCGCTCGCTCCAAGAATTTTGGAAAAGAGCGCAGGTCAAGACTTTTCGTTTGCGAAATATTTCGCGAGTCTGCGAAGGAAGGATAAAATCTGGCAAGGATCCATATCGAGCTTTCCGCGAGAGAAAGAGAGAGAGAGAGAGAGAGAGAGAGAGAGAGAGAGAGAGAGAGAGAGAGAGAGAGAAAGAGAGAGAGAGAGAGAGAGAGAGAGAGAGAGAGAGAGAGAGAGAGAGAGAGAGAGAGAGAGAGAGAGAGAGAGAGAGAGAGAGAGAGAGAGAGAGAGAGAGAGAGAGACTCTTGCAGAAGGAAGTGACGCCAAAAGATCGAGATTTATCGTTTTGTTACGTCCAAGTAGGAGCTACCGTGTAAAAAAGTGGAACAGATGAGTTTACGAGGTCGAAAGGAGCTATGAGAGGGAGAGTTGCCACTGTGTTGAATGCAGAACGCTATAGTGAGAGTCAGAATTACTTGAATACCATGTTTTCTTTTGCTATGAATTTCAATAAAAAAATTGAACATTTTTTTTTTTTTTCAAATCACGAATCGCCGATATACCCCGAGTAGAAGATTGTTTGGGCATCCCAAATTAAAAAGAGGCCCCTTCCAGGGATCAGCAAGCCAAACTGTTACCCAACTTGACCCCGCGCGAAGCTTTGTTGAGTATGCAAGTTAACCTTATCCAAGCTTGCCCCAATTTGTGCCAAGGTTGGCCCTAACCGGGGCTCAACTACCGAATTCACTTAAGCCACGTCCGGTTTTGAGATGAAAATTGTTATATAGGCTATGAACAAGGCAATAAGTGGAAATAACATTTAATTGTTACTTAATGAATCTATAACAACTACGGGAAATTAAAGTATGAAAAACGATATCTCGTATCTTCAGAATGTGAACAGGATATAATGATGTATTGAAAAATTGTAACATTCATATAATTTATTCAACCTTTTCACTTTTATTAATGATTGCATTTCTCAAGAACCACATGTTGGTTTAAGAATTAAAAAAAAGGGCATATAAGCTTGTAAGACTGTGAACTAAGAAAAACTAAGTAAAAATGTTACTCAACTGTTAATTAATAATTGAGTTTCATATTTTGTACTGCAAGACAGAAGTTATTATGAAACTCAATTGTTAATCAACGGTTTAATTATATTTTCACTTATTATCGTCTTGTTCACAGTCCTACAAACCTATACAAAAATTTTCATGCTGAATCTAGACGTGGTTCTTGAGAAATTTAATAGTTAATTAAATTACAAAGGGTGTATTAATTGCACGAATGTTAATTTTTTTTATCCATCATTTTCTCCTACTTACAGTCTCAAGAGTGAATATATCGCAATTTTCCTACTTCAACTGCCCACATAATTGTTATGAAACTCAATTGTTAATTAACAGTTAAATTAACATTTTCATTTAGCATCGCTTTGTTCAGAGTCACATTGGCAGGACAAAGTGGCCCAAGTGTGACGGCATATATAGGGCCAAATGAAAAGGGGGGGGGGGGGGGGGGACAAATCGACATTGGCCCAAGCCGGACGACCAAACTTGGGCCTCTTGGCCTTTATCAGCACCCGCAAAAAAAAATTCCACACTGGACACGTAAATGATAATTTTTTTTTCTCGAAGAACGAATCATAATTTGTTTTATTTTTTTTTAAGTCAATATTGCTATAATTAAGCATCCTAGACCCTTTACATTTAATTAAATCATTATAATTTTATACTAATTGCACACGTAAAAATCGATTTTTAGACGATTTATGACAAAGACGAAAAATCGAAATCGTACAAATATATTTTTTATGGGGACTCTGAGTATCAAGTGTGAAGACATAAAACGCTCATTCGATGGACGAACAAGTGAATTTATACCCGGAGTAAATGTTTAAGAATCTGGAGAGACAAATGACAAAGTAATTTCTTGCATGAAAAAACTCATCCAATCAATGGTCACGGTATTAAATAAGAATGCTATGATTTATATATTTTTTTTTTCACGTTTATGGCATAACTACATAAAAAGTTACGAACTCGGACTTAAAAGTCCGAGTAAGTTACGGCATTTCCGTATAAAAGCCAAACTGTCGGAATTGTTGGTAAATATCCAGCAAACTCGGCAATTGGGTCGAGTAACGGATGAATTTGAAAGAAAAAGTCGGCTGTAATCGATTCATAGATTGAATAGGGTCGAATTTATCATTCTGAAATTATTATAATTTTTCGTATTTATATGTTTATCAATTTCAAGTAATAACGTGTAATTATTTTGCGAGATAATACTCATTAGAATAATATCAATCGTCAAAAGCGAATAGAGGGGGCATGATTAAAGCGATTTATCGACCCGATGAGTCAAGAAGCTTAACGAGGTTAATGCGGTTACAACACGGTAGCCGATTGCTCTACGGGTGTATAATTGCAAAACAATTATACGCGGTAAGCCTCGCGGGAGCTTTGAAAAGCTATCTTTACCTTTCTCTCTCTCTCTCTCTCTCTCTCTCTCACTAATATATGGGTAATGGTTCACGTGAAAGCTCTTCCCAAGAGCCTCCACAGTTAACTCTGAATGCTCCGAACTCACGCAATCTCTCCCCGGTGGCTAAACTCCGGATATGCAAATATCACGAGTCAGGAGTCATAGTTAACGACACATGCGAAATTAGTTCAAATCTAATAATCAACTCTGAACTTTAGAGGCGAAATTTTTCGAATGCTCTCCTCATATTGGCGTAAAAATTAACATTATCTCTGAAAATGGTTTTGAAACGAATATCTTCGACAAAAATCTTACAACCCAGTGCACCGAATTATCATAATTCATCGCTAAAGCAATTGATTTGGTTTTCTCTTTTATATAAAAAATTGTCAACAGTTGAAGAGAATTTTCTATCACTACCGAGGGGCTATTCACTCTTGAAATCACTGCACCATCCTCGTGTCTTAAATCAGTATGAAATCACTCCGAGAGTTTGAAATCAGCGTGAAATCACGTCAAGTCAGGAAATTATAAAAAATCAAGTAATATATATATATATGCAGAATATAAAAGTTTTTTTACGGCGTCGCTACTATCAAACTATGCCCACTAGAAGAAAGCACACAAATGTGCTCTAACGCGTTTCCGATCAAACGATATCAGTATCAGCATCGAGAGCAACATAGTTACTAATTATTGAGCAAGGCCGTGCGAGGTCTTGAGTCTCGTCTTTAATTGAGCCAGTCTTGCACCGATTGTGAGCTTTTTGCGTCGAACTTGTAATATTTTTTGTTACATGTATGTACGAATAATTTTATTCGATGTTTTATTCTTTTATTTTTTGTTTCGTCATACGATAATCCACTGTGTCAGCGTTACTCGTATACAATTAAAACATAATATCGAAGGGTGAAATTTTCTTATCTATTCGATCTGTAGTCCTGTTTGCTCGTCTCTCGCGGCTCGCCTGTTTGATAAAATTATTGTATAAACTGCAAGACGTGAAAAATAAATCATTTGAATTTTGAGATATTACAAACGTACATGAGAGGTATAAAGCAAATGAAGAAATAATTAACTTCTCGAACTTCTTTATTTAATAATTACGTTACTTAATTAATGTAATTCGTCAAATTTTACTGGCATCTTGGAACAAAGAAAAATCGTGTAAAATTGAATTTTAAGAAAAGTCTGAACTGTGGGGCTGCAGGTTAAAGTAATCATGAAGCTGAAAAAAAACCACTGTTGTTACGCATCAATCTGCATTATTATTTAATTCAGCGCTTTGTAAACAAATAAAAAAATTATTTTAACTCTCAAATATATATTTTTTTTTCGACCCCTAAGCGACACCACTCAACCCTGGTATACTGTAATTTCATGTTTGAGCGATAAATAATAAATCATTCCGCTGTACGTACTTTCAGTGATTTCAGAAATTGTACAATTCGATCTAATCGTGAGAAATCACTCGAGAAATTACACGAAGTCGCATGTATTTTAAAATCACTCAAATCATTCATGAAATCGGCTTCACTCGGAAATCACTTGTGCACCGCACTTCACTCTTAACTTTCAAGTGAATCGATATATAATGATTTCAGATGATTCGTAATTGAAAAATAATTTACAATATCAAAACTTTCTCGGTAATGATTATCCACTACATTTTTTTTGTAGCATCATTTTGGGTGCGGGGGTTTTTTTTTTTTTAATTAAAAACTTTCGTTTATACTCAATTGAAGCGGTGTCGATCGAGAGCGGACAAATTGTTTTGTCGGATACAAATAAATTTCGCTTGTAAATACGTCGAGAGCTTTATCGCGCGTTTGCAAAAGCAGTCTGCACGTTTTTCGCCTCGAGTTCGCAAAACAAGAAGGACAGCTGAACAAACAGAAATTGTAGAAGTCACATGAGAACATTAATCGAAAACTCTTTCAGTCTCTCTACGTGCTCTGTAAGATTTCGTTTCGCTGAATTCGATGAAGTATTACATAGTCTCGCTAGGAATGTGTTTTTTATTTTTTTTTTTTTTATTTTCAATCAGAATTGAGTTTGTTTATTTCAAAGCCATTTTTACGTTCACAAAATTTTAATTTGTGAATAGCGTTTGTTCCAGCAGAAAAAATTTTCAAATCCGAAATATTTGACACAACCTTTTAGTTCCATCGAAATTATGTAATTTCGGTTTTGCTCAAATTTTGTGTTAATTAATTCCAAAATTCAGCACTGTGCATGAAAATAACGAAGAAAAAAAATGTCAAGAATACAGTAATGTACATTGCTGGATTGTTTGTTTTTTCATAATTTTAAGATAATTGTTATAAAAATTTATCGAAAAAAAAAAACGATAAAGGTTATTTAAATTCTTTACATATATATGCAATTTCACAACTCGATCAGCATTTAAAAAAAAATTCCGGTATTTTTTTTTAATTGATAATTCGCAGTAAGTATAAAATTCCAGGGTTTAATTTTTTTAAATTTTTATTGTTCGAATCCCCTACGGTAAGGAATAAAGGGGTATTCGCACTTGGAGTGATTTTTATATACCGCGTCAGCTTGTTCGACGATAATGCGACGATCTTTATGCCAACGTATTCTCACACACACACACACACACACACACACACACACACACACACACACACACACACACACACACACACACACGGACACACACACGGACACACACACACACACACACACACACACACACACACACACACACACGCACGCACGCACACGCACACACACACACACACACGCACACGCACCAAGATTTCTCTTTCTCTCTTTCTTTCTCTCGTCTCTCTTGCTTTTTATTCCCTCCGTTCTCGTCTGCACAATCCGTGTGAGAATGCAATTATGTATTACAACTGCATGTATTCGCGACTAAAAGAAAAACGTGTTGGGTGCTTGCGGAGGATTGCAAATCGGTAGTGGGCGACCGACATGCAAAAAAGTGAAAACAAAAAAAAATCAAAACGGGAATTCAAGCGGGTATATATAGGGAGCTCTCTCGAGCGTTCTCAGAAACGAAAACACGTACATTTAAGCGCGTACATACATACATTTCAGAAGAACCGTGTACAAGAATGCAATCACCGTGCACTCAGTTCGGTCAATGTATAATTACAAACGAGATCGTGCAAGCTCGACTCGTTTTCTTTTCGAATTGAACCTTCAAAGGGCTCGGCCATTTGCAAATACTGATTATTCAATGTATTCGTTCGAACGACGGTGCTTTCGAGGACCAAAATACATCGTCACTCATCTGTACCAATGAGAAAATAATCTTTGAAATTTGGAGCAGAATTCAACACATCGTATATGGACAAAAATTTTTTATTCTCTCTATTTTTGGAAATTCTAAAAAATAATTCTTCGAAAACTTCCATAGGAATTTAACGTTCCACGAAAACGATTGGTTGAAAAATTTGGAAAAAAAAAAATAACGTAATTCCCTTTTTGAATGATGATGAATTTTCGCACAGTTACAAGTTATTCCGGGTATACAGCAGGTAGAGCTTTTGGGCAATCGAAATCTCGTGGAATGCCTCATCGACGTTGCGCAATGAGAACAAAAAGTATATGCAAATTAAATCTACACATTTATTCCTCATCATTTTCCAAAACCGATGTATAAGGCTTAAATATCCTCTATGAGGGAGCCAAAAGCTCGAGAGAAGCGTTTGCACAAGGGACGATGATTGGTCCGTTTTCGAAAATATGATGACCAAGCAAATGTGCAAATATATAATTTACATACATATACTTTTTCGAGTGTTCATATGACGTTTCGCACGTTAAAGTATTGCCGGAACGATAGACAGAGGGATGCGAAAAGTCCATCCTGAATTTTTAAATAATAATCGAGGAAAAAAACCTGGACTTTTGACCTGACCTTTCGGTCAAGTCACACGGCGTGTGGTGTGATCGATAGCTTCGCGAATTTCTAAAGTCCTGAAAGACTATTTCGTCTTGTCACGAATTAATATAAAGGACGATCGAATATCGAACGTTTCAGTGATAATTCGACGAGGATGGCAAAGTTCATTATAATTAATTCGATAGAGCAAAGATCCTTGGGGGGTGATTGTTTTCTTTTACCCCGTTCGTTCCACAAAATTGCACACAGAGCGATATGAAATTCGTGTATCAGTCTCGTTAAGCCATAATAAATGTGTATTTCCACGAGAAACTTTTCGATCCGTGCGGGAATACGATGAATAAATGTATACGCAAAATTCACTATTCCGGTTGGTAATTATTGTGGATTGGTGTTATCGTATCGAAGTATCTTTCCAGCGGGTGGCGAGACATTTGTCGGGGGAGTTTGGCCTTCCCGAAACGAGTTCTTCCATATCTAGCTCTCTGACCTTTGTCTTTCTTCACTTTATCTCTCTCTCTCTCTCATCGTTTATAATGAAGAGGTGATGTAGTGGACAGGTGTTTCACTTTGTTTTTGCATCTGTGTGTATTCGTGTCTTATTTCGGGGCGAAAGAAACGAAGAGGGAGAAAGAGAGAACAAAAAAAACGAAAAAAAAAAGGTGCGCATTTAAGACTCGCCGGAAATAAGCGCCGAAATTCCTGGATCCTCGGAGTATAATTATATGTATATATATATATATATATATATATATATATATATATATATAAATGTATTTATAGGTAAATGCATATATATATAGATATATTTAAGAGAAAAAATGGTGAGACCTCGACGGGAGCCCAATTTACCTTGGCGCGAAATTATATGTATATCGAAGTGTAGCGGTTCTCTCACGCGATGATCAAACACCAACAACGGGGTTTGTCGAGAAAATACGTGTATACATGAAAAAAACACTGCAATAAAGGACCTTGATATAAACGCAATGTAAAAACATAACAATAGCCAGCGATGAGGCATGAAAATTAATATGCGCCTGATTAAAAGAGCGATGAATAATTAATTTTGGTTATTACGTTAATGCGAGATGGGGGTTGTTTTTTATACTAATGTCTGATTTTATAACTTTATGAACGTAATTTAATAAATTGTAAAAAAAAAAATTAGCAATGCATTATTACCGTGAAAGCGTAAGAGTGATCAATCGGATCGGAGGATGGGCCAATTAAGTGCGGAAGAAACGACCTGACGGACAATAAAGCGTTTGATCTAGTTTTATAACGAACCAGAATGCACGCCGTCAAATACGAGGGCATTCACCGTAAAGCGACTGTATCGATCTTCAAGGTGATCGGTAAAATTTCGTTTCCTTATTTCCTCTTAGACGCTTTTGATATTTCGAACGTAAGATTTGTTTCTCTTTTGCTAGAGCGGGAAATGACATTTGTAATTTTTTTTTTCAAAATGTTATTAGTATCTCACACTTATATGCCATATGTGGTACAATTAACATTTTGCATTAAAGAGGTTCTTTAACGAGGATCGCGGGCCTTTTATCTTCGACTTTTTAGTTTAAAGTCCTAGAAATTGTCTTGTCTATGTCAATGCATTGGATGGCAAAAAAGATGACACCACTTTCGAGCCGAGAAAATCGGCTCCCGGTCCTGTAGAGGTTAACATATACTTGGGTGCGGAAAGGGGAACGTATAGCACGGCGCGGGCGACGTGCGGGGCAGGTCGCTTTCGGCATTTATTTCACCAAATACGTTTTCATTTTATTGATTTGCCATTACTCAAGCTCAATTCTGTTTACAAGTATATTTCACAAACGGCACGGTGAAAAACTTTCTTTATGGGCAAATTTATATCTATGAAGGTCTAATCCGTCGTTAAAGCGGTTCTTCAGGGAAATGTTATCGTTTTTTCACTCCTAAAATAATTTTCAATCATAGCCTCGAATACTTCTCCCATAAGAGCCTACGTATATAAGCGGCATATTTAATGTTTTTTTTTCTCCTGATCTACGTGGTCAAAAAATCTGAAATAATTACGGTGTATTCCTCGTGCCAGCACAGACCTTCCCTCAAATTTTAGAATCATTCTTACCGTTCTTCTCTGAGTTAAGAATCTCCTTAATTACATTCTATTTTTTTTTTTTTTTTATAATCCTCCAGCTTTACTTTGCTAGAGATATACTTGGTTCTGTCATTCCGGTATATACTCGATCATTCGTAAATTGGATCAATGGAATAATCGTTCGAAGACAACCGACGCACCGATAAAATCACGGAGTCACAAATAACTTGTATAAAGACGTAAGCGATTGATGGACGGGAAAGTTTTTTTTTTTTTCGGAGGAGATGATAATTGAGCCCGAGAGTGACCAACGGTATGGACGGAAAAAAAAGAAAAAAAATACAACAAAAAAAAGGTGCAGCGAGATGGTGTGAGGACCAATTGAGTCTATACTTACGATACAGAGAGAGAGAGAGAGAGAGAGAGAGACACGCAGCGCGTCGCGCGAGCTGCTACCTAATCTTTTGTGAATGGATTTCTCTATGTCGAGTGGGAGAAGATATTGCCAAGAACCTCTCGCACGACACGCGCCCGATTAGCTCTTCTCTATATACGCACAGCTTCCGTGTTAAATCATACGAGATTGTCGCTACTGTGTATCCCGCTTTGACTCGATGGCGCTCTCACAGATTATATTGTACCCATATACGATAAAAGCTATATAATTCATGATCTTTCAATGCTTCTTTGGGATTTCCTCGACAAAACCGCTCATTTAGCTTATACGCGTGAATGACATTTTTCTTCTCTTTGTATTTTCGTAATTTATGTTGGAATGAAAGACGAAGTTTTATCGAAGGAATTGAAAGAACAGAAAATAATGTTTTAAGACTGGTATTCAAATGGGACGATGATTAGATTAATTTTTGATCCTCCATTTTTTTTTTTTAATCTAATATGTTCTCGAAAGCAACTGAAAATTTACGAAGTTGGAAACAAACAAAAATTCAATTTCATAAAATGTAAACGCCTTGAACGAAACTATTCCCAAAAATTCTCCAAACTCAGGTGTCAAAGAAGTTCGTTTTAGAAACCTATACATTTTTTTGATTACAGGGATTTTTTGGAAAATTTCAAAATTATTCCAAATCCCAAAAAAAAAAAAATAATAACAATAATTTGAAAGGCCTTCCGGTAAATTGGACTCTCTGTTGGACTGAAAGGAACCTGAGAATTTCGAGAGAATTGCTTCGCTACATATTCTTGTCATTGCGCTAAGCTCATTTCTTCATCCTTGCTCGTTCGTATAGATTCGCTATTATAGTACACTTTTTTTTTGCCTTTTTTTTCCCCCTCTATTTTTTTCTCTCCATCCAGCGACACGCGTGGTAGCAAAAATACCCGTGAAGCCTTCGAACGGAACTAATATCTTATTCGCTGCGATACGCGAGTATGATTTTTACACGAGAAAAATTTTTATTCATAAATCAATACTAAAATATTTTTATTTTTCAACTCCATATTAATTTTCTTGAAAAAGAAAAAAAAAATATTATTTTGTATCAGAGCTGCGGGCAGTACTTCAAGTACCCGGTATTTGCGATGTACTAGAAGTACAGTACTTGAAGTACAAAGTTACTTTAAAAGTATTTCAATTATTGTACTTAAATTTCCAAGTACTCTACTCGTACTTTAAGTATTTTTACTTAAATTTTCAAGTACTTTCCTGTACTTCAAGTACCTTTTCAAGTACCAAGTATGAAGTACTTTTGAATACGTCTCGCTAATGGTTGCATGTATAACGTCTTTGAATATATATAATTGAGGAATGTTCTGCGCCATCTTTTGGTTAAGATTGTAGAAAATGACTGTTCAAAGGCTCAAGCTACGGTAGTTAACGGTGTCATTGTCAATGCATGGCTCCGATTTTAACAATCCGTGTATTATATTCTTAATTTTTTCTTTGTCAAACCTGAAGCTAAATAAATCTTAATTACAATCGTCAATGCTATTTTTTTTAATTATTTCTAATTCTTCATTAAAATATTTCCGTTCCAATCTGCCTAACCTGAGTGAATTGCACAATGGGATAATATGTTTTGATACAAAAAATATTCGAATCGAAATCAAATGAGTTTAAGGAGTACGTAAGAAATCAAATATAAGTACTAGAACTTACGGAGATATATATACCTGAAAACTTGAAAAGTATTTGATACCCTCAAGTACTTCAAATATTTGGTACTTCAAGTACCGAGTACTTGAAATACCTGGTACTTCAAGTATTTAAGGTACTTGATACTTGAAATCCAGGAGTACTTCAAGTCCTTACAGTATACTTTATACTTTGTACTTAAAGTATTTTCTGGTACTTTTCCCAGCTCTGTTTTGTATTCGAACTTTCGAACTCTTCTTTTTCATTTCAATGACTCTCATTTCCTGCATCTGCTTCAACAGCTGTATGGAATATTAAAATTAAAAAAACAAAAAACAAAAAACGTAAGAAATATGAGCTCATTCTCGGTCATATATGTTCTCGTGTAGTTTCTCCCCGGAGAACAAACACGGTGAGTCTTGGCTTCTGTCATTAGCATGACAAGGCTCGTGGTACACGTAATTCACGTGCATATATATATAATACGTATATGGAGTGAGGGGGGAACGATGACCTCATGTACTCTCGATGAGTGGTGCTCTTGGTGAAGAGAAGAAAACACACGACATCTCTACACTGTACACCGCAGTCTCTCGCACATATGCCACTTTACCTGTACTTATATATACCTGTACCCGGATAAGTTGAGGAAAATTAATTCTTTTTTTTTTTTTTTTAATCAACGAAACGAGAATGAAAACGAAAAAATACAACGTCCTCGGACAATGCGGAGAAAAAGCGACGATGTTAATAAAACGTTTTAGGTTAATTAAATTTCAACTTGCACCTTTTAATTGACACAGCCGATAAACCCTACACCAGCATTTAGCACGTCGCAGTGAAATAATTAATTCTAAAAATTCAACTGTATACTCGAGATCCTCGGAACGTTCGTCTCCAAAAAAAAAAAAAATAATTAACAATTATTAGCGAACCGATAGAAATAAAAAATTTTAAGCAAATTTGCAAAAAAAAAAAAATCTTTTGCGTGTACTAATGAACTGAACCTTCGGATCTTTCTTTTTCAATTATCGATTTAATTTTTTTCGATTTAAAAACAATTTTTTTAAGGAAAATTAGGAATATCTTCGTGAAAAGTAACGAACCTGATTTTTTTTTTATTTTATCGTCAGTGAATGAGCAAAACTTAAAATTTTTCAATTTACAATTTTGTTTTTACTTTCACCCTACCCCAGGACGTCTTTAAGGAATATTTCGTGGTGTAATGTGCGAACACCAGTTGAGAATAACGAGAGGAATATTCGCGAAGATGAGAAAGCGAGAAATTGAGCAAATATCCCTAGAAGTGGTGAGAGAATTTTCCTTTTTTTTATTGTATACTTGCACGCATAGATATAATGCCTTCTCTGATACTCAACAATAATTCGTTATAATGGCGAGATTTTTTTTTATCCATCCTAGTAAGATCTTGCTGGTATGAGTCTCTAGAATTGACTCCTCTCTCACGGTCTTACGAGATTATAGGATCTCACGATCGATACCTACCTGTCTAGTTGTTACTCCTGGACGGGGTGCTTGTTCATGGGGAAACCGATAAGACAAGAAACGAGAAGTTGGCTCGTTATATGCGTATCCAATAATAACAATAATAATAATAATTTTATGATAGAAGGGGACGACGACGACGAAGGATGCGCACTCTCGTGAAATGTTGTGCTCGTCGTAAGACGATCACCGGTAATTCGATAGTTAACGCTCGAGGTCGAGTTTCGCGGTGTGTCCTGGGCACTTCTCTTTTCCCCCTGTCTACCTGTTTCATCAGCCCCGCCCCGCCCTTCGAGATGAGAATCGAAAGGACAATGCGAGCTTTTATAAAGGACAGTTAACGAGGCGAAGAAACCAGCAGGACCGACGACCTCAAAGTAAGCCCTTTCAAACGATATACCCTCACTTGCCGGAATGAAATTCTGTTATTTCTTTTCAAGCTCACACCTTTTGGCTCCTCAAAATTTGCAAAAAAGTATTTCTCGTAAAATATGACTCAGGGGGTCCAATCTACGGAATAAGTCACACTCTAGCTGCATGCCAAACTTCAATTTAATCGGTTAAACCGTTCAGGGATCGTGAAAGAAGAACAGATCGACTGTAAAAGAATCAATGAATTATATGTTCGACGAATTTGCAAGAAGAAAAAAAAAAAGAAGCGACTAAGCAAGGTCACGCATAGAGCGAGTCGTCGAATTAAGCGATATGGAACCGCCCGACGTAACTGTATTACTATACTTAGGCGCCGATGAACCGTGCATAAGAGCAGTTGCACTTGTCATCGAGAATAATAATAACGTTGAGGAGTGAACGTATCGTGTATCTCAACGATCTCTCGGTTACGGCATGTTTAACTGAACGGTTCGCTTCCTTCTATATCGATGATAAATCATTTTGATCGTCTCACTATCTCTCACTCTCTCTCTCTCTCTCTCTCGAGAAATTCACATGCCTCTTTTCGTCGATCTACAATGAGACAGGTTTCGTAGTAGGTGGACTCGTAGGGTGAAAAAATGTATTGTCAGATAAAGAAGAGGTAGAGAATAAGGAGGTGCTCGTCCTGGACAATGCATATAGCGGAGGAGTTATAGAGTTAGACAACTTATAACTCTGTATATCTCTGAGATATATGACGAAGCTACGTGTGTTCCCGCAATGATATAACAGAGAGGAAGAGCTGTCTCTTTGTCGTATTCTTCAAAGACTTCTCTGTACAAGTTTTGTCCGTACATTTTTTTTTCAAAAATAAAAATTCATGAAGTAGTCACTGATCTTCTAAAAGACGAAATATTTCGGGCCTTCTGAGACTGAGGCAGACATACCGATCGTCGTCAGCGTCGGAAAACAAATGTAAAAAAGAAAAGCTAATAAACTCCACTAGATTAGTTATCGTTGAGCAGGATTTTCTTTTTTTTTTTTTTTTTATGGCACGAAATATTCTAATCATCACCATTTTGTCAAAAAAAAAAAACAAAAAAAACAAAAAAAAAAACAAACCTTTAGCTGAACGATAATAAATCTAGTCTAGTTTATTATTATTTTTTTAACATTTGTTTTTGCGGATGATTACAACGTTAGGTATCTCTGCCGCAGTCCCAGAAGATAAAAAAATTCATCTTTCAGGAAATGCAGTGACTGCGTCGTCAATCTTTATTCCCGGAAAAAAAAATTCTACTACAAAACTCGTAGAGGGGACTTTAAAGAATGAAACAAACCAAAAAAAAAGCCAAATTCGTCTATCACTTAAGATACTGAATTTTGAAAAGAAAAAAAAAATTAGCCTCTAATTTCTGTTAGAGTGGTGTAGTCCCTCAAGTTCATTTTACTCGTTGTAAGATGTAAGATCGATCTCCATTCGTACCGAACGCGTTTTCATTTGACAGTTTGTGTGTTGTGTGCATATATATAGATATATCTATTTGCAGTTAAAAAGATAATTTAATTACGAGCTCTCACCGGACGCCCCTAATTAACATGCGACGACGTTTGGACGCAATTTTGCTCACAGTACAACGTGCTTTATGTAGATGGCTCTTCTACGAGAACTATTTTATTAGACAATAATTTTCGCGATTCTTCGAGAGCCTCACCACTTCCGGCTATCGTAATTATAGACACATAATTGTGTTTTTTACTCGATAAAAATGAAGAGGCAATCTGCTGGAGTGAGAGAGAGAGAGAGAGGGGGGGGGAGTGTAGAAAGCGTAAATTTGACATGTATAACGCGCTGAGATACGCATACTGTATGAAAGATCGTGTGTTGAGATTGAAACTGCAAGAGATTCTAATAAAGCAACGAAAAAAATATGCGAGAAAGTGAGAGATACCCGGCAAGAGGGTGAGAGTGATTTTGCATAATTTAAACATAAAGTTCATCCGGTATATATTGTGAGCGTCTGCTGGCTCGTGCATATACAGAACGAATGAAATAAAAATTAATTTTTATTTTTTACATAAATTTCTGTCCGATATGCCAAAAAATCATTATCATTCAAGTTTATTTGCGTTTATCGATCAACAAGAAAGGCAACGGAAATGGGATCGAAGGGTATAAGGGACCTGAAAACCTGATAAATGCATCCAATGGAATCGCTGATAATAATTAATTTTCAAAAAAAAGCCAAATAACGAGGACCAAGAAGAAAAATAAGCCGGAAATAGAAAGCGTTGATGGATAGAAATGAAGCGGATATAATCAGGGATAATTATTTAATATAAAATTGAGTTTGAATTCCGCGAATATCCAAACGGTCACAAAAAAAAACATGACCAGTAGTCATTTATAACTATAAATAATGTATAGTTGTAGCTCGTAAATTTTTCGTATTTTCAATTATTATAAAATTTTCGTTTCACTGCAATATATTTACATATTTACATATATCCGATCATTTATATCGATGCATTTATTTTCGTTCAATGACAAAACTATATATGCGTCAATAGGACAATTGTATGATAAATCTCAACTCACCCTTCCGACGCAGCAGGTGTGACATTACGAAATGAATGACTGAACTATAATGTGACCAATATGATTTATATCTGGACGAATGTGGTAATTTTAACAGCGGTCACGTACCGGTATATTTTACGGTAAAATTATGGGTCACAGATCTCTGATGAATGACTGTTCTTCCAGTCGTGAAAATAATTTTCCACGCTGCGACACGGCGATCTTACAAATATATTACAATGGATAGCAGAGTTTTCGCGCGCCCTCTTCACCCTGTAACGGTACTTTGATTTTCGGTTTGTGCGTTTAACGTATGTGGGACAGCTCCTCGCACATGGCGAGAGGGTTTAACGGAGAGGGGCTGTGTCAGTAATTCAGGGGTAAACCCGAGGGATGTGAAAGAGACCGAGAGTGGTCTGAGCACTGTACGAGAGGGAAAACACGCGAAGGGTGAATACTCGTCGGCAGAGGGGTAAAAAGTAAAAACCTTCACGGCATTTTAACCACACGAAACATTTATACCTTTTCTTGCGATCTATTTAAAAATGTATTTTTATATTTTTAACGATTTACACGTTTTTTGATGTTTCATTGCATTTCAAGCCTTTTTTTTGTTTAATTTATATTTTAATTTATTTTTCATTCCCATTAACGATATTTTAATTTTCGATTTAGGATTTCCATGCTCGATGAATCTCATTTTAAATTTTCATTTGGGTACAACGGTTCATAAAATTCATTAGAAAAATGACATTAAACGAAATGTATTTTTAACAATTTCACCTCTCGAAATTTATTTTCAAATTCTCTCGAGTTTTTTTTGATGTGTAAACATCTTAGCGCTCGGTCTACGGTAGGGGCTAGCTGGGACTTCGAGCGTCAGATGTAAAACTTCGACCGTCAGCGTAAGATCCGTGTCTATGTGAGCGCGTGAATGTGTGTGTGAGAGCGCCACACGGTGGGGGCTAACCAACACTTCTATGTATAGGACATCGGCGCCGCGCAGGCGTGAGCAGCGTACAGCGCGCACCGTGGTCCGTGTGAGAGCCCGTGAATGTGTGTGTTTCGACAGCTGATAGCTGATGGTACGGGCTAAGATTAAGGAGGTACGACTAGTTCTTTGGAGTAAAAAAAAAGTCTAAATTTATTTTACCCACAGTTGTTCTGATTTATGTTTATTTGCGTTGATTATTCATATTATCGATTATAATGTGAAAAATTTTGTGGTAAATGATTAATTTATTGCGCATGAACTAATAAAAACTGAAAAATTAGATTGTCAACGACTCGATAGTAGTCTCCATCATAATAATAATGACATGTCTACCACAAAAACGGACTAAAAAACATTTTTTAAAATCAGCCGAAAACCTATTAAAATAGACTTGAATTACCTCAGTGGAATTAATACGATCGGTAGAATGATAATTATACATATAATTGATACGTGATAAATAATAAAACTCCATAAATAACATGATGGAATTTGAAGTAAACACTTGGCAACGTCGCATTGGCGATGCTATAAGTTGGTATACGTGACCAACGAATATGACTCTATCTTCGTTGCTAATATCAAAACAAAGCTAGGTTATGTTCGCCGAAACCCATCAGCTGTTACTCGCGACGTTGCTAAGTCTGTGGGTGCTATTTGATCGTTCTGAACATTTACAACCGGAAATTGAAACTTTTTTATGATGTAGTGCCAGAACTACACGGTGAAGAGTAATTTTTCAATTTTTTACAATATCTATTATATCTAATCTATCAAGTTTCAGTTTTTCAACGGGTGTAGTTGGATACGTGAGCAGCAAAACCGTGATCACAGCACTTCCGGTTAACCGTCTCCATAAGACGACGTGCTTTAGTAACTCAAACTGCTCGACTTTGCAATTTTATTACGAATAAACTAAACGGTTAATATAGCTCAAATTTTGGCAATAGGCGCATAAAGTATTCGGCAAAAACATATAAAAAATTCAAGTCCGTCAGTTGGATTCTTCATATACTAGTCGTACCTCCTTAACCAATGCACGACCTCAATTTTCCCACACCAAACTGACGCGAGCTCAAATGTTTACACATCAAATTTCGTGAGTTCCAACGCCAACTCACACGTTTTTTTTTTTCCCCTGTCCATTCGTTAGAATTTGACTATATTTATACCAATTGATCCGTAGTATCGAATCCCTTTGATGATAAGCATTATCACCGTAAAAACGTAATCGTCGTCGAGATATCGATTATAAAACGATTTCGCTCGTACAGCATGATAACTCAACGTCCCGAAGTGTCTAGACGATAACATTTCATCGGTCTCGCGAACTCGAAAGTGATATCACTCGTGTCGCGAGTGTGGAATTGTAAAACACGCGAGACGCGAATTTATTTCCCATCACCGCTGGAATTGTCCGGGAACAAGTTCCGGAATTGTATTATTCCTGATATTCAAAACTCACAGCTGGGACGAAATTGCCCAAAATGAAGCTTCTTCGAACTCGCTTCGTTTCATTTTTAATTCTATCCTGTCCGATTCGGGTTTATCATTAATCTGTGGCAGTGCCACAGATATATCTGTGGAATTAATGTTTTTCCCTTTTTTTTTTTTTTTTTCAAGAAAATTTACAAGGATGACCATCGGTTGATATCAACCAAGGTGATATTAATAATATTAAAAACAGCAAGTGGCATATAAATTCGGGTATAACAAAGAGTTCAGAAATACTTCAATGACTCTTTCTTCCTTCCCGTTTCTGTTACTGCGTCCTCAAAAACGTGTGTCACTTCCCTACCTCACGAGAGAGGGGAAACGAAATAACCCCACGAGCCCCGAAGCTCGAGTGAGACATCCAAAAAAAAAATTCGTTGCACGCAACAGAGTGTGTATGAATTATTCATCCATATATAAATGTATAGTCCTGGAGAAATCGATAACCTTCCATACAGTCAATTGAATGCAACGACACCTGTGAGTACACTACTCGAGCCACTTTTCAACGATTGATGAACCAAAAAAAAGTTTGAAAAAATATTCAAATATTTCATTCGTATTTTCAAAAAGTGCATCTCATTCTTGCAATTTTATGAAAAATGAATCTGCATATTCGAGACGTTAACTGTACAGAAACATTTTACGTTCGAAAAGAAACTCGGAACTTTCCTCCTGAAGCTCCGGCTCCTTACCAGAGAATGAAAAACCTATCAGGTAAGTGTCATTCAATGCCGATCTACAGGCACGATCTCGGTTTTTCGATCTCACGTCGCACTTGCTTCAAGCAAGGTTGCGCAGTTAACACTGCGCAGCTGACCTTGCAGCTATAGCGATGCCGCGATTGGCGCATTGCTTCTCCCACCGTACGCACACGCGCTGATCGATATGAGCCGCATAGCGGGGAGAGCTGTTGCTCAGATAAAAGTTCCCTGAGAATCACAGGGTCCTAGTTTACGAAGGAAAATCTCTCATTCCAATCGTAAAAATTCATGGGAATTAACAACGACGAACGAGTGCGTCCATATCAGTGGATCGAGATACTGAGACACTTTATTTCGGGGACACAACGAGAAAAAAAATTAATTTTATCCGCGTTATTCTAATGGAGAACTGATTTGTTTGAATATTCGTAACGAACCAAATGTATTATACCGTGAATTAAAGAATTTATTTGTGCCGAGATTTCATTTATTTCAGTACAATTACTCGATCGTCCAATTTTTGAGCCTGTCGTGTAAACGATTTACGAACTAAATTTCTCTCTCTAGCCCAAATAAAACTTCGGTTGAAACGAAAAAAAAAAAAAAAAAAAAAAGACAAATTCGTTGATCCACGATTGGTTCAACACCAAGTTGAGCACCTATGTTCACGTTTCTCATACGCGAAGCATCAGTAGCGGCAACACAGGCACACGCAAACACGGTGTATATATGTGATCCGCCAAGCAACCGCCTTATTATTTATGGTATAGTGGCAGACTGGCAGTGGAGCATGTCTGTTATACCATAATACGCGCGAGCATCCTGTTGGCGCTTATACACAGAAGTAGCGGAGCAATTGCAATATCGAGACACATCTGAGAGCACAGCTCATATCTGTGTATCGACTGTTAGCCAACAAAAAGGACGTGCACCCGCAACATATCTTTATCCGTTAGTTCGCGTTGGTTAGACCCTTTCTTTGCCAGCAATCGATTCTTCGATGGTGTAAATTTAAAAAAAACAAAGGAGTATATCTGTTCGCAGACATAGGACATACGCCCTTTTGTCGCTGAGATACCGAAACACATGTGTGTGTGTAACGTACTAATACACGCGAAATCACAAAAGTAAACTCAGACCATTCGGTAAATTATATGAACGTTAAAATCGTATATAGAGGTGCATCCGAGTACGCGAAGGAAATTATCTTAAAAAAATAAAATAATTATTCGAACCCTCTTCTCGGTCATACATATCTCCTCTCTGGATAGATACATCAGCCCTCTTTTATTTCGCCCCCCCGCGTCAATTTCCCCTTTTCTCCCTCGCTCGTGAGGTGCGGACTTATTAAATCGTATAGGGGAGCCCTTGGAACAGACGAATTAAGTCGACGGACAGGTCGATGATCGAAGACGACGATCACTCGATCGCCACCGCTCGCTCGAGAGATCCGCCGAACTAGAATACTTTACATTGAGATCTTTCGGCGCTTCTTTAATCACGTGAAAATTTTTTTCGTTTGTTTTTACTTGTGACAAATCTGGACCCGATTGTTGGAGATTTTGGTGGAGCAGAGTAGGACACAATTGGGCACTCTTTTTTGCTTCCTCATGGAGGAAGCTTTGTTTTCATGAGGAACAAAAAATTCGCAATTTTCATACCAGAGTCCTTAGAATGTGTCAAAATGTATAAAAATCACACTTATAAAAAATGTCTGGACGTGTTCGTGTGTGAAAAGAGGTATACAGGCTTATAAGACTATAAAAAAAAACAAGTAAAAATGTAATTCAACTGTTAAGTAATAATTGTGTTTTATATTTTATACTGCAAAACAGAAGTTTGCTGTTATATTATAATGGGACTCAATTGATAATTAAGAGTTGAGTTACATTTACTTACAAGCCTACGTAACAATTTTCATGTTAAAACTAGACGTGGTTCTCGAGAAATGTATTTGTTAATTAACGTGCAAAGGGTAAATTAATTTTATGAATATTACATTTTTTGTTTACATCGCACCCTGTCCTATTCAAAATATGAAAATTCGAGATATCAATTTTCGAACTTAAATTGCCCATAGCTATTACGAAACTCAATTTTTAATTAACAGTTGAATAAAGTTTTCACTTACTGGCGCCTTGCACATAGTCTCACAAGACCATATAATTTTTTAACGATACATGGATCTTGAGAAATGTAATTGTTAACTAAGGTGCACTGGTTAAATTAATGATATGAATATATTGTATTTTTTCTACACCATCCAGTCCAGTTCATACTTTTAATGTTCCACGCAACAATTTTATAATTTTAATGGTCACAGTTCTTTTGAAACCCATTTTTTAATTAACAATTGAATAAAATTTTTCACTGTTAAAAATCTCAGGTAGGCTGAAAATTCATTTCGACGGAATAACGTCCGGATTAAAGAAACGGAAATACTCGTAACTAAAATAATTTCCAGAGCGTTAGTTTTTTTTTTTTTTTAATAATTATTCAAGGTTATGAAGTCTTGAATTCGCCGATCGAAGGATAGCGGGTTAAAATCCCGGACAATAACTTTTTTTGTTGCGAAATTTACAGGATTTTAAAAAATAATGGAACAACAGTTTTAAAATCGTTCGTTGATCGATTCTCAGATTACGAGTCTTACCTACACAGAAATTCCATTAGTCAGATATCATACAGATTAGCAACTCATCGTAAGTGACGATCCGTTTATAAAAAAAAAAAAATGAAGTTTTTTTACTTTTTTTTGGGGGGAAATAATTTTTCTCGGAAAAAAAGTTGTACGAAACTAAATTTTTGAACTAGCGTTTTTTTTTTAAATTGAATTCTTTAATTTTTCGGAGAAAAACTATGAAAAAAAAAGTTTGGTTTTCGACTCCGACACTTCACTTGGCCCCGATCTCCCCTATATGCAGGTATGCACTTGTATGTATTTGAGAGCCGAAACCCTCGTTCTCCGAGCTTTGAAAACTTTCACGCACGAAGTTCTTTGTCCAGGGTACATATAGCGTGTATAGTTTCTTCCCCGTCAACTTTCAATACATTTACCCCGCGATATTTCGCTGAAATATATATCTTGCTCGCGTATATTAGGGTCCGAGGTATTTCTTAGAGTAAGCAGTACTGAAAGTGGAGACTTTATCGAAGAGCGAGAAGATTATTTGAATACTTTTATAACGAGATACCGATCGCGAGTTTTTCTCGTGAATATTTTTTCGTGTGATCAATTTTCATAAGGTCTCAATTGGTGCCAAGAAAAATCGTAATTAAATTTTAACCGCACTATTATAAAAAGAACTCAGGGGGGATTAGGTAAAAAAAACAAAGCTGTCTATATGAGGGAACAAAGGTATAGTAAATTTTAGACGAGACATTGACGTGGAACGCCCCATGTATACATATTCGTTTGTGATGACCCCAAGGACCGTTGTACCCTGAGCGGCGCGATCTGCCTCCTCTCCTTTGTGTTTATATTTCTACCGCTCTTGTCCTTCTTCCTTTCTTTTCGTCATTCTTATCCTGCCTCACTGCTCTACTCATGTTCTTATGTTTTTTTTTCACCTCTATTACTCTTTTTTTGTCGTCTCGTATGCCCTCGACCCACGAGGTTCAAGCCGCAGTATTATATGAACTCGAGAAGCGTTCACACACTATACTATCCCTATGACTTTTTGTTTTTCGTACTCTCCTTTCATTGCGCTATCTTTCATTCTTTCTGAATTCTCGTCCCGAGGCAACAGTACCATGATAAATTTTATACCCCGTATGCTGGGCCCCTAATCGAACTCTGGTGCACCGTCGTCCTCGGAGGGTCAGTATTTTAATACGAATTTGTATATATATATATATATATATATATATATATATATATTTTTTTTTTCGATAAAATTTGTGTAGAAGCGGCGAATGTATTTTCGTGTGAAAACGCGCTTATTCTTTTCTCAGCGGTCTTAGTGTTTATATTATCACCACAATTGTACGAACATCGGCGAATAATACAAAAGACGAGTTTGATTTACTCAGAGCTGGCAAGTGTTTACCGGCACACTTGTATTTAGATATATATATGTATATTCTCGGATACGCGATGGGATTCTCGTGGCAAGAAAAACAATGTATAGATACCTTTTGTGAGGTAGAAACGTTGGCTACTGCTTATATTATCTCGAGAATATATATTTAAGAGTCCTAAGAATCAATCGTACGATATTCCATCATGTATCAAGAAGAATTTTCGATATAATTTTTCACAAAGCTTTTTTGGCCTATCGGAGATTCGAATACACGTGAAAAAAAATTCTTCGAAATCGAAAAAAAAAATCTTTATCTCAAATAAGCATGAATTATTATTTGTATAATTTCTACTGTATATTCGTCAAATTATTTAAATTATTATATTGAGAAAATATTTTGTTTATTGGATATATATTGTGCAAAATGTTTAATTATAAAATAACCAAATTTCATTCGAGCCAAATGTAGTCTGGTAATGATTTCGATATTTCTTAAGATTTACATAAAATCTGAATATGGACCAATAAAATGATTAAATCGAACAATTAATATTTTTTTTTTTTTTTTTTTTTTTCGAGATTTAACTCGTTGCTTCGAGTTTATAGATCGAATATCATATGCCTAGAAAAGTGAAAAAGTTGCCAAAAAAAATGAGGTTCTCGTATCTCGAATCTTATTGGCGAAATTTTTCCCAGATTTCCGATCGAAATAATTGCCAAAAACTTTAATTGCCTGCAATTGCGAGCTAGAGAACCAAGAGGGCAAAAAATGGAATTTCCAAGTGGGCACGAGGCGCCAGTTGTGCATACAACATTTTTCTTTTCCCCGGTTGGAATCATATCGCTATGCGCCGCGTCAGAGGCATATGAGAGAGCTAAATAAAAATAGAAATCTCGTTGGATCATCGCGAGATGTCTCTGCATTCTTGTTACACATCGTAGCAGTGTGCCTTTTTGTTATAAGGCCTACAAATTTACAAAAAAAAAAAAAAATAGGAAAGAAAATAATTTGTTCTGATGCGATATATCGCGCAGTCCTTTCGACGCTTTCACACACCCACACACACACATATACGAATTCTCGTGTTTCGTTTGAGACCCAACAGAACACACGTGGCAAAAAAAAATGAAATATACGAGGCATTCCACATCAAATCAACCTGTCCGCGTAAAACTCATCATTTGACACAAGAAAAATTGTCCACGCCAATTTTCAGATCAAAATAAGAATTAACAATGTTAGGAAGAAAATTGATTTCAATTAAATTCTATCAAAAAATTCTTTAACAAAAATTTTTAGCAACATAGATTCATCTTCAGAAGATGGGGTCAAATTAGATTGAAAAAAAAAAAACACAAAAATAAGTAAAAAATAAAAAAAAAACGTATTTATCGTATCGTAATAAGGCCCGTTAATTACAACATCAATTCGTGAATCCAATAAAAGGTAGGTTAATTTTTCATATTCCAAAGGTTAATTGTCATGGCCGCGCTAAAGTGACATTGACGCGGCAACCATGGGGCGAAACGTCGAAAATTTTATATAAATTATAAATTTTGTAGAACATATGCGTTTAATTATTAAAAGTTCACGCTGTATTTTTTTTTTTCATCATTTTCAAATAATTATATTATGTCATATTTTGCAGCTTGCACGTCGAATTTTCATTCATATTGCATTCTGTTTGTGATCGTCGTTCGTAAACGAAACGGTTAATAATTTTGTTCTTTTTTCCTAACATGTGAATATAATAATCTTCTCCCGTCTACAATTTTTTTTATCTAAATCTGATTACGCGTTCAGTTGTAATATTTAAAGAAAAAAAACCGTGCTAGTATCAGGGTACAGCGATGCTTGCAATATGCTCTACACGTAACGGTTGCTAACTTTGACATTGAATATCTCGAGTTCGGAACGGTCAATCTGCTTCAAATTGCACGAGAAGTTGGGTACTAGCATTCTCTTTGTTCACTATAAATTTCAACAAATTCTCATTATAAACGCATTTGCACGAGGACTACCTTAAGAATCGTACTACTAAGAGGAAAAAAAAACTGCAAATCGTTTTTCTTAAAAAGCACACAATTCAATGTGAATTTTACTGTTAGATCATCGGAAAATTAACCGTAATGATCCAAACTATTTCTGATTTTTTTTTTCTCGGACTCGTGGGTTAAATTTTTTTTGTTTATCCTCAATTTTTTTGTCAATATTTTATGAAAATTTGAGCCAGTGCTGGGAAATCAATTTTTGTAAAAATCTGAAAATTGGTGTCGAGTGTTTTTTTTTTTTTGCATTGTTAATAATAGAGAGAACAATTTGATAATAGAGAGGGCCACAGCTAGGTCGACTTAACGCGGAATGCCCCGTGCATGCATAAAGGTGTATACATATATTTGTTTTACGTATCCAGTGCGAATCTCGGATTGATCGTTTTTTTTTTGCCTCGGGTCTGCATTGCTATTAATTGAACGGAAGCAGGAAACTGCGCCGAATGAAATATGCGTAACCGTTACAACGTATCGGTTGAACTGGAGCAACGAAAATATCAGAAAAATACTTGAAAAAAAAAAGAAACACCAAATTGAAAGGGAAAAAATTCAAAATACAATTTCAAAAACGAATAAAAAAAAGAAATTATCGATCACAATATTTTTTTTAATCAAAAAATTAATTTTTTTTATCCAATTCACAATTGCCCTAAGGATTTTAAGTATGGACTCTTAAAAATTGAAGCAAACGCATAACTATAAATTCGTTTTTTTTTTTTTAATTATTCTCACAGCTGATATCGAGAAATTTTTATTTTCTTATGTATTTCGAAAATTGAATAATTATTATGGGACACTGAAAACCCGAAACACGAAGTTCAAATAGGATTTAAAAAAAAAAAAAACAAAACAAAAAAATTAGAAAAATTTTAAAATTTCGACTCACCGGCTATCCTGAGAACAGCCCGATCAGCAGGATCCAGCTGCAGTATACTCAAGGGCTTGTCCTTGGCCCACTCCTTGAGGCTACCGTCAAGCTCGAACTCCATGATCCCCCCCAGCCTCTGGGATCGTAGATCAGGGATTCACCGTTCTCATGAAACGACGACACTACCGTAAATCCATCATCGCGCTACTTCTCCTCGTCGTTTTATTCATCATCGTCATCCTAATTCTTCACGATCTCGCGTCTTTCTTCTCTCCCCAAAAAAAAACACAGCACTTTAACGCAATCACTGTGACCGTATATACTCGTTGTACAAACACGTTTTTTTCATCACCAAAAGCTCACTTTATCACACTGCGTTTACGTAGAACCGAGAAAAAATAGGGATTATAATAATTATATAAATCAAAATTATATGGAGCAAAAAAAAAAAACGGTTAATCGACTGCACGGGCGAAATTCTCGAGTCACGTCTGACGTTCATTCATTTTCTGTTTTTTTCCCCTCTTCTCTGAGACCGCTAATATTTATGAGAATTAGTGAAATCCTACAAAGTCGCGATCTGCCAGTTGGCTCTCAATATCCCTGGCCAACGTATAAATTCCCGTAATTTGGTGTGTAGCATCGAATGTTTCGATTTTTCGAACGAGACACTTAACTTTTCACCACAAAGACGATTGTATCGCGCTATCCTAATATTATATATATCCCATGTGACCAATGAATTTGCTGTGCTAATCTCGCGCCTATAAGTATGCGGAGGTCGATCGAAGTTTATCCATTTTTTTTTCGTTTTCTCTATACCGACGATATTACAAATTCAGAAGAATTTCGATTATTCCTAAGCTCGTGGAAACTTGATCGTACATTGTTTCAAATTTCTCACAATTTTCTCACTATACGTTGACGTTTTTTTTTCCCCTGCGAATCACTTCTTAACGGCTAAAAATTCGTTACAAAGATAGTAACGAACAAAAAAAAAAAAAAAAAAAAATGTCGAGCTCGTGTGTTCTCGATCCGATCGGATGTTTATTACGATACGAGAAATTACGCGAAACGAAACAAAGAGTTCGTGAGAATAAAGAAAAAAAAAGTTTACCGGTGCGCGATGAAATTGTGTATGTATACGTTTTTTTCTTTTTTTTTTCGTGGAGCTCTCTCGAGGGAGACTCTCCGACAATCGCGTGTACGTTCGACGACGCCGCGCGTTTGTTTATTGGGAAGATAGTAAAACCCCGGCACACGATGCCAGGAGCTCTCGGCGGTATCGAACGACGGCGACCGAAGAGCCACGAAGCGATGACGAGGCTTCTAGTAATGTCCGCTTAGCGGCGCTCGCAACGCTTCGACAACGAGAGAGCCGCTGGTGCGACACTCTTTGACGGAATTTTTTTAAAGTTACCTTACGAACGTTGGATTATCGATATTGTTTTCTCGAATTGAGCTAAAGATAAATAAAATAAATCAAACAGACAAATATTCGTATATTTTTTGGAAAAGTTGAACGGCAATGGAAACATTTACGTTATGCGTACTGTCGAAGCAGCTAGTTCAACGAGAGTTGAATCATATACGAAATTTTGACATATATCTTATTAATGTAAAAAAATAATAATACGATTAAGAAAAATTTCTTATCTGCCTGAGACAATTTGATTCCGTTCTTTACGAACTGTAATTGAGATATCAAGACACGAATCTATTCAAATTGAAAATTTTCACACGCAAACGTAACACGGAAGACTCGTTGAAAGTTTAAAAATGATTCTTACACAAATTTCACGTTCTACTTGCCGGTCAACGGTATAATTTTACTTTCAACGGCTCGTAAAATCAATGCGTCTGAATATTAAAATTGATTGAAGTTGACATATTAATATTTATGGTGTTAAAGGTACGGTAAATGGTAAATTTAATTGAAATCGTAGCAATTGTGATTTCATGTCCCAGTTGTAATTCGAACCTGTAGCTATAGGGGGCCATTTCCATTCGACATGTCGACTGGAACATCCAAATTCGGATGTTTAAGTCGAGGATTTACATATTTCTCATTCAGAGATAAGTACATGATATTATGATTGTTACAAGATCTCTTTAGTTCTGCCCACGTGTCGTCAAGACTCCAGTCGGACTAATATTTTCATAGCTTATTTGTATTAGCGTGATACTTCGCTCTTACAGCGAGCTTGTATTACAACCGAGACTTCCGAGAAGGCAATGAATATCAGGATAATAATAGTCGCATGAGTACGAACGTTGAATCAACGCTCCTACAAATACGATAAATTTTTTTTTTTTACATAAACCGGGCAAGAAACAAACTTTTTCGACAAAATAATTTCACATTTTCATAATAATTTTACGAAAGTGTCACGATTATCATAAATTTGTCAAATTTTCGAAATAAATCTTATCGAAATTTCCTATTCTCGCGATAAATTGGAAATTCTTCAAAAATCTTTCGTGATAAATTTTTAAAAATTACAATGACTCGAAAAAAATATCGTCAAGTTCCAACGAGATACAACCGAATTTTTGAATAAAATTAATTTGCAACCCGAAAATAAAATGTATCCGAGAATTCACATCTTGCGAAAATAAAATATATTTCGTATCTGGCTTATAGAAAATTTTCCCCTAATCGTCCTAACTGTCCCGAAGCAAGTTTAATAATAAAAGAAGAAAAAAAAAGATAAATATCGCAGACATATATTCACAGGCATGCCTTTGTTAGCCATTCGATCAGTCGTACAATGTAAGCTAGCGAGAAATCGAAATTATCAATAAATTTTCACAATAATTATATACATTGTCAGCTCGCTCTGGGGGAATTAAGCCGAAAATAGTTCATCGAACGAGACTAGTCGTGCCAAAAAAGTACACGAAATAATAAATTGTTTATTATTAACGGGGGGACTTGAGGATTATTACACTCACATCTATGATTAAAAGTAAAAGTCATTGTGAATTTTAGTAGACCCCCGATGAGTTAAAAATTAAAAAAAGAAGCTTTCAAATTGGAAATTTGCACATAGCTTCATTACAATGTTTACCTCTATGAGGTAATGGTTTTCGTAGCTTCGTACATGTGAGAGATGCCTTTCGTAATTTTGGCTTCCTCATGGAGAAGGCTTTGTAATGAGGAAGCAAAATGTACAAGTTTCCTGCCCGCTCGTTTTCTAAATTCGATTTGTTCTTGCGAAATTTAATGCTCCGTTTCCCGGCGTACTTGTGCAATTTTTTTTTATCAAATTTGATTTTTGAGCAAATTTATGAATTATGGAATATTTAGGTATAATTTATGAATTATGCAATTATGCAATGAATTATGTAAAGGAAAGATTTTCGAGATTTTCAAGAAGATATATCTACGAAACCGCTCTGTCAATGACCTTGAAATTTTGCAAGGATAATCTCTAGACTCTGCGTGAAAACATATTCAAAATTCACGTAATTCTCTTCATTTTTCAACTTTTTGTGAAACATTTTCTTAAAGTAAAAACGCGAGATTTGTAACTTGATGACCTGAGACGCTAGGGGGAGATTGATATCGGTTGCGGAAAGCGCGGAACGATGTTGTCACAAAGCCGACCGTGGTCAATTGCATTGGCGCGCGTGGGCCGAGAGGAGCAAAGATACTCTCTCTCTCGTTGGGTTCAGACGATAAAATAGAGCGGGAGAGAAGCGCGCGAAACGCCCTGACGTAATCGTCGTTAGTCGTTAGTTTCTCACTTCCGGGACAAGTTGTAATTTTATGGATAGTATGGATATATATATGTATATTACCGCGGGGTCTTTGACGGTTCGACTTTTTTTTCGCCTCAGATCCCTATAGCACACGAGTAAATAAAAGAACAAGCAGAAAGAAGGGAAGAACACACGAGAGCCACCAACGCGCTATAACTGTATACACAGATCTCTCCGTCCGCCCTGACAGCTCATAAAGCTGACAAAAACTCACGAGAGATCTTATTGAATGATATTTCTCATTGTAAAGATGTGTTTTCGTTTTTTTTTTTTTTTTTACCACTATAGTTTCGTTTTTATAAAACTACGACGTACGTTTTAGATGAAACGCAAGTTTGGCCACACGTTTCGGTGCTAAAGCTTGCGATAAAATATCCGCTATAGATGTCGCCATAAATATGAAAACCAGCGTGAATCTGACGACTGCGATTATGATAATTATTCACCAATTTCCGACACGAAACTTTGAATAAAATTACTAGTTTTTGATCGAAATTATAGTTTTGAGGTAAGCAAATCATTCTCACGACTCGAAATATATTTTGAGCGATGTGTGAATACGTTCTTGCGAGATTAGGTGAGCCTGCCCGACTCGTAAATATGGTTAAGAGTAACGTGTGTACCACTACTGGCACGTTAAAAAATCACAGACACTCAAAACCCTCAAACGTTGATTTAAAAAAAAAATGAATTCAAACCACCCTTGGTACTATGGGGTAGCTGTGAGGAATTCCACTGTATTATTTTTATATGCCAATTTGTTTCGATAAAGTAAACGTCATATTGGAAAAAAGTAGGATTAACGTGATAAGATATATCTTTCTCGAGGCTAAAATCCACTCTGAATGAAGGTATAGCTTCTCCGCTACGCACTAGTCAAATGAGTGCTAAATTTTCACAATCGTTTTTGCAAAATTTAATGCACTAATTAACAGTAGTGAAGTTCGACTTTTATTGCATCCTGCATTCTTAACCTAAATAAATATTAACAACGATGAATTTGCAAAACCATCGATTGTCAAATTCAAATTTCCATAATGATACGCACTTTCGTTTAGATTTTTCAAAGAATAATCCTTTTTTGATCGTTTAAAAATTACAGCAGTTTGTTAATGGACGAATTTTTTTTTTGTGCCGCTTGAACAATGGGCTGCAATTTTCAAACGAAACGACCCTGCGTGGTAAATTCGTAGAGTATTTTTGAAGCAATAAATAACAAGCCGTGATGCATGAAAATCGATAAAATAAAAAATTAAGGATTATTATTTGAAAAATCTCAACGACGATGTGCCATTATAGAAATTTGCATTTTACAATCGATGATTTTGCAAATTCATCGTTTTGTAATATTATTCCAAGTTAATACATGCTGTGATACAAATAAACCTGCACTAAAATTTGAAAAAAACCATTGTTAAAATTTTGCAATCGTTCGAACTAGTGTGAAGCCCAATAGCTACCTTAATGTCAAATTACTCTGTTCAACCTCGAACCCATATTTTTTTTTTTTCGTGAAACGAAAGCTCAGAGTCTAACGAAAAAAATTTTGCCCGAAAAATTTTCTCGATCTTTAATCCAACTATATTCTTGATGTGAGAATTAAATTAATAACTTCTCAAGCGCCATATAAAACCCCTACGACTTAATTTTTTTTTTTTAATTTTCCACGTTAAACTTTTCAAATTTTGTCAAGATAAAATTAAATATTCAAAAAGGACGTACAGTCGAAACGGATGTGCAAGTGCAAATTTTCACCAATTTCCTCTATATATATGTGTCGCGCTCCATGTCAACTCAGCCACCCCGTTTTTTTAGTCTCGAAAAAATTACTCAGTATCGGCATCTCGAAGGACAATATGTCCATGACATTTCACCAAAATTTCATCCCTCACACTATTGTCGGATCTCGAGATAATGATTAATGAATTCTCAATTTTGTAAAAATCATAACTTCGTAACTGCTAATCGGATTTAAACGTTTAAAAAAAGAAAATTTTTGGTTTTTTTGCCCTTTTCGAAAAAAAATATGCCGTCATCGGATAAAAGCTCATTAGACACATATATTGTGCTTCGAAATGCCCATACTGAATAATTTTTTCGAGACCAAAAACAAAACGGGATGGCTGAGTTTACATGGAGCACGACATATATATATTTGAGTGAAACAATATCATCTGGAACGTACATGCGCAACGTCGATGAACTGTAACTGAGGTAATCTTTCTCTCTCTCTCTCTCTCTCTCTCTCTCTCTCTCTGCTATCACAAGTAAACCATATATCGTAACGTTTTATTTCCCGATCACCTCATTATTATCGAGCAGCTCAGCGAACGTTCCACAGCCAAGATTTTTCTCAAACGATAAACCCAACTTGATCACTGTGAAATATACATATATATGTATATATATATGTTATAGGGCTTTCCACATCAAATCGAACGAAAAAATGCGAATTTTTCCCTGACCTATTTTGATTTTTTTTTGAAACTTTTTATATTCGAATTACTACATCGAAAGATGATCCATGATTTTTTTTCAAAATTTTCGGAGTAGTCGCTTTTCCTCTGTGAATTTTCCAAAAAATCCAGTTTTCGTGATTCTCTAATTTTTCAAATTTACGTACCTCCGCTCAAAGCGAGCCCGCGTAAAAAGTGTTCAGACGAAAATTGTTCATAATTGATCGATCTATCAAAGCGTATTTTTTTTTTTTTTCGAATTTACACCATGCGTTTCATAACGGTTATTGTAGAATTTCGACTGGAATCACTTGTAAAAAAAAAGTGCCCTAACCTAATTGGCTAAAATTTATACACAATATTCCTTCTTATATTGCCAAGAATGTCTAAAAATTTCACGATGGAATCTGTAGTCGTTCAGGAGTTATTGGTCATTGAGTTAGGATATGCGTGAGTGTTGCATGAAAATCATGAGATTATGAATAGGTGAAATAGATTCGATTCCTCGCATACAGACAAGTTTTTATATTTTACTTTTTTGCTCAGTAAGCTTACATCTTCGTTACATAACTCCCGAACGACTACAGACCCCATCATGAAATTTTCAGGAATTCTTGGCAATGCAAGAAGGAATATTGTGTATAAATTTTAACCAATTCGGTTGGGGCACTTTTTTGTTACAAGTGATTCCACTCGAATTTCCACAATAACTGTTATGAAACGCATGGTGTAAATTCGAAGAAAAAAAAAAATACGGTTGAATAGATCGGTCAATTATGAATAATTTTTGTCTAAACACTTTTTACGTGGGCTCGCTTCGAGCGGGGAGGTAGGGTGACTGAACCAGTGAATGAACGCATAAGCCTTTTTTCTATTTCGATAAAGCCGTATAATTTAACTTATTACGAATTTCTTTATGAGCTAATTAGATCTTATAGAACAATGTTCACAGAATATTAAAAAAAATATTCGAAGTGCCCTGTTCGCAAGGATTTTGTAAAAAAAAATTATAATGAACGAAATTACCAATTTCCCAGTGAATGAACAAAAATTCCAATGAATGAACTCTTATCTTTCCAGTGAATGGACGTACAATGGAACCAGAGATGCGTACGCATACTCGTGCGTTTTGAGGTTATGAAAAGCCTTTTCAACGCTCGTTCAATCACTGGAAATAGGTTAAAAAGCTGGACCAGTGAATAAACGGCCATATATCGCAAACAATATTGGGTTTTTGACCAAAAATTCGTTAATATAATTGAAGCTTAGTAATGTATAACGTTGAAAAAATTATTGCATATCTTTTAAAAAGATTTATCGAGGTGATATGGAATATTCTGGTATTCGATGCACAGTCAGATGGTTATAACAACATGGCTGTTCTCTTATGAATATGCGCCCCAAGTACGAAAAAAAATCCATAGCATCGCAAATCTTTCACAGCGTCAAATAATATCACTACTAGATGTTTTCTCAGAATTTTCACTTCATTATGAATACAAAATTCTTCATAATAATAGAATCATATCTTTGCCGTTTAATTAAAATACTAAGCCTGTTCATTCACTGGTAGGTGTTCATTCACTGGTTCAGTCACCCTATGTCAATCTGAAAAATTATAGAATCACGGAAACTCGATTTTTTTTTTTAATTCGCAGAGCAAAAACGACTGTTCCGAAAATTTTGAAAAAAATCATGGATCATCTTTCCAAGTAGTAACTTTGAATAGAAAAAGTTTCAAAAAAATCGAAACACATCAGGGAAATCGTCCGTTCGATTTGACGTGGAATGCCCCATATGTATATTGTATATTTGAGTCATCCCCGCTGATTTTTACAAAATACACCGTCCACAATGATTTGTTTCGTCTCGAATTTTCACATCTTATTGTGCTCACTATTGTGTTTTCGAAAGAAAAAAAAGAAGAACATTTCCATGCACAACAAAATATATTATTCCCCATTATTTTTCGGTTGTATCGGTATAATTAAAAAGAAAAATAAATAAATATACTTTTCCATAACACACTTTCCCAAAACTGCCTGCCAAATCTCGAACCGTTATCTCAAGTTATTCGAGTTAAAACAATACGAACAATATGTCAAGCCATTAAAAAAAAAATACAAAAATCCATTCAGAAATTTTTATAAAAAATTTTTTTCGAAGCTTCCTCTATGAAAAACTAAAAATTATCAAGGTCATCGTATGCAGTGAAAACTCTCGTAATTGACCACGTCACGTCAAATACAAGAGAGTGACCAATCAGGTGCAAGCAATGACCTTACAGCACGAGTTGACCTAGTTCAGAATTAATCGAGCAGTACCCTGTCAAATACGAGGTAGTTAAATACGAGGGCTTTCAATATACATCAAGTTGGTCCTTATTTGGGGTTGAAAAAAATTTCGATGGACACAATCACCAGATCGGCTCCAAGCATATAAAAAAAAAATCTTTGCAAACAGCTCACTATCTCAATGGGAAGGGCTGCCTCTAAGGACAAACCTTGTTTTTTCCATTTAAATAACACGAGTTCAAGTATAACAAAGATCATTGAAAACGAAAATTTTTCGAATAAAAAACGGTTAAAAAAATAAAAATCATTTCAATTTTCGTCTGTGATGCTCCACTTTGCCCCGGTCTACCCTATTTACATCGAATATTTCGAGGAGCAGCAATATGGCGGGATTTCCGAACGGTATTATATTTGCGTGTGAGCGAACTCAATATTTACACGCCGTGTCGGAGAGATGGTGTGAACGCACGAGCGATCGTGTCTCTCTCTCTCTCTCTCTCTCTCTGTATATTTTTTTTGTACTCGTGTGCTCGAAGAACGCACACACACGACGGTAGCCACTGTGTAGTCTATTGACAATTTGCTCGTGCGCCAACGTATATTATTCGAAAACGCCATTGGTATATCAGAAAAACGCAATTTACATAAAAACAGTATAGGCAATATTTTTTGCTACCCTAGTGTAAACATTGGACCCTCGAAAATCACGCTTTTGCATTGCCACGGATAAAAAAATCAACATATCTCAAATACTTATTTTGTTTTTCTCAGAAATGGTAAAATTATCAAGAGGTACGCTTGTGAAGCTAATATAATGTGTCGAATCGATAGTTTGACCCAAAAAAAATTCGATCAAATGAACTGAAATTTGGTATATACACGAGGATTTTTTTTTTCTTTTGGCGCTACTCATAGTGATTGGGTTCTCATGTGTACCTAGGATTAAAAATAGTATTTTTGCGTCGACAATCCTTTAGAATTCACACGTTTATTTCCACGAATACAGTTTTTCATGGAGCAACACACATTTATGCATATCTGTATATGTACGTATAATTCACACCTTAAGAGCATATTGCAAGTGACATTGCGATTCGTCTCGATATGATTCAAAATAAGACCGAAAGACACTGACCCAAGAAGTTCGAACACGCACGAAGCAATAACATGACTGATGTATACGTCTAACGATAAGCTATATATCTATTAAATTTATATATATGAAAAAATATATATATGCGTGTGTGTATGTGTATAAAAATTACACTTTTATCACGATTCTAATATCCCCTTGTTTCCCTAACGTATATTTATGTCGAATATTCTCGCATACATATATATATATATATATATATGTATACATTTGTCGTTCGTAAAATCGTTCGAGTCACGAGTAGCTCGAACGCCGTGGCAAGATGACGTTTTCTCTTGCGATCATCTGATCTCGTATGTCACCCCGAGAATCCAACGTCGGAGGGGAACGATGGTAAAACAAAAATCGAGCAAAAAAAATCAATGGCTCACCGGCTTTCCCGACTCGTCACGACCAGTGTATACACACGCGAAAGACACTTTGTTGAAAAAAAAAAAAAAAACGCCACGACGTTCGAGGTCCACGCGCTCTCGAACAATTTTCTTCACACACTCTTGTTATTCACTTACGCGGGCTCGAGGTTATTTTTTTTTTTTCCAATTTCTCAACACAACAATGTACGCAAAATAAAGAGTCGCGAAACACAATCGCGCGCGTACTTAGCACACTCGGAGAGCGAGTCGCTATGTCGCTTATCGCTACAATTTCGCGTCACGAATGCGACCCGGTTCCAGACGACGCGCCTAGCAGACGACATTTTGGCTTTACTCGAGGACGCGACACGAGCGCCACCGAACACTTCCCACACCTCAAAGCCCACTTCACGCAGCCGAAAATTCAAGATTGAGAATTAATCGATTGAACGAAAAAGAAAAATGAACTATAGCGATAAAGAATTGAGAAGAAGCTATAAAGAATTGAGAAAAGATGAGTTATAATCATTAAAGAATAATCAGGGATGGGTGATAATAAATGTTGGCCCAACTCTGGACTGAAACTAAATTTTTCTCAATAATAGACGTTTTTCTGACTTTTGTGCTGTGTGTGGGTAGTTATTAAATTAAACAATAAGGTATTGAAATAATTGATGATGAATAATAAATTGAGATATATCATGAATAGAAATTTGAATGTTGAACTAAAATGATTAAAAATCAGTAAACAAATAATTCGAGCGAAATATGAGTGGATATAACAAATTAAAAATAATTGAGGATATATATATAATCCTTGTTAGCAATATAATATTGAACGTTATCAATTAGGGTGCGTTTTCATCGTACCTTTTCCACTTGCAGGGTGACACCTAGCGTTAACAGAAGTGAACTATTCACGATAAAGGCTAATTTTCAAATTTCGTTGATAGACCTTGAACCAAATATTCGTGACCGTGATTAACTATAAAATTATGTAACTTACCTGTCGAATGAGTCGAATATCTGGATTAGACAATTTAGGTATATACAAATATACACGTATCATGAGGCCCAGTAATCTAATCTCCCAGAGTGTTTTTTTTTTTCTTAAATACCCTATAACGTGTGTTATTTGACCGACTATGATAATAATTCGACTCCACGATGATGCAATCAAGGAAAATCGCCGTATCGTTCAAATCGACTTTCATTGACTATCGCGAGATTCATTGAAGCGATTGTATCAGCGATATTACACTATGATTAGCCAAAACGATCACTTGAGATACGTGAAATATGGCAATTTAAAAACCTCACGAGACACTTCGGCTACTTCACATAACAACCGAGTTCCAACGTGCGAGTACTACTCAAATCATTGCACATGCAGATTATACGACAGTATAATTCACGATGCGTGCATTCAATGAATAAATTTTAGCAACAAGTCACGACCAATTATAACCGGTCCTATCCGATATATATGATTCTTCATCACTAAAAATAAAAAATACAAAACTTTCTGCACACGATACACTATATACATGGATACGTTTATCCTAATTCCCTTTTTCACTTCCTCTATGAGCTAACTCTTGTTTTTCGTAGCCAGTAAATCAGATCACGACAGAATAAGATATTATTAAAGATGAATGCATCACTCAAGTACGAAACTTCTACTCTATCGAATATTGAAGTCATATGGACATCCGGTGATGCCCAAAAATAAATCAAATGACCTTTCTAGTAATAATATAAAGAGCAATCAACTGGTTTTAAATCATTTTTACTACAAGATCGATACAATTATTCGTGAAAATATTTTTTTGTGTACGCTGTATGATTTTATTCAATTGGTACAATGTCGTATGGGAAAAGTACGGTTATTGAGGTTAGGTATCTTGCTTATTGAGGCTAAAATCCGTCTGTTATGGTCTCAATTCCCGTCGGAATTCGGTGAAGCTATATATCTGTTGTTTTTCAAGTTGAAAATTATTGAACGAAGAAAATGATTGCCCGATAATTATACATTTTTTTTTGTTAACGTCCAGCTTTTCATTACATTAATCGGAAACAAATTATTTAAATCATTGATTTGTCTCAATCGAAATTAATTATCAGAAAGAAAAATGCAAAATTGTGAATACGACAAAAAATTTTCGTGTTAATTAGGAAATTAAAGTGATTTAATTGAACCATATCAGTCTGTATGTAGGTTCTATAGGACATGAGTATTTATGGAGATGCATGTAAAAGGAAGAATCGGATGAATATTTTTTGAGTTATATATCTCGGAAGCCAAATGGATAACTGAAATGATGACTGAAAGACTGTTCGATACAGTAACTTGAAAATTTACCAGCATACAAAACAAATATTTCTTCATCATAGCGAAGCTATGATCTAAAATAATCATCTAAAAGTATTGAACTTTTTTTTTATCCACAAAAATTACATTTCTATATTTATGAACAAAAAATTAAATAAATTTAATTAAGTAAATTTAACTTTATTCGAATTTAAACCTTGCGTACTTAGAAAAAAAAATCCAAACACATCTTTTTCGAGTTTACTAATTCCAATAGCCCCTTTGACGAATATTCATTAATGAAATATATCACTTGAGAATCATTCGTAGTATCGTCATTGAGATAATTTATCTTATCCGTCATTTCTTCCTCAATAGGAAACGTGAAACTCGAGAAAGTGCACGCGAGCAGGTGTCCTGTTGGTGAGTCTCATGTTTTGATAACAATGTGCGATCAATGCCCAACGGTGTGTGATAAGATTATTATGCAAGCTGTCTATGGTTTTATGAGTCGCGTGTCACATATTGTACAAAACAAAATAGAAAAGTATCAATATCGCACAATCTTCCAAAATATGTATACATATTAGGATGTCCGTTATTTCACAAATTGACTTTTTTCACTTAGGTATGGTCCAAATCATTAGTTTATATCCTAAAAACAATTGTGGAAAAAAAAAAATTTTTCAAGTTCCATTAACCCCTGCCTGTATGACGATACTTTTCCCATTTGATTAACATGGGATTTTTGCACTTTTTAGACTTTAATTTTTTTTCGCTTACCATATTCATTACCTCATTCAATATTGTTGAGTCTACTATTGTTTTGACCTATTTAGATGGAAAAAAGTTTACATTGGTGAAAAAAAAAAAATTTCCTAAGTTTTGAAGAGGTTCAAATTTATTTCCACCATATTTTTCAATAATTTTTTAATTTATTGACTTTTCAATGCATTTTATATATTTGAAGGTTGAATATATATGTTCTCATTGCTTTTTAATATAAATTTTGAATTTAAAAAATTGCGGTTCAACCTTCACTTGAACCTATTTTTAACGTTGCAAAACGTTAAAGCACATGCATCGGATAAATTTAAGTAATTATATTTGGGTGTTAATAAACGTGATTTAAAATGAATATTAAATATTGTTAATTGTTTGAAAAGTTGGAAAGGTATCCTTAAGAAGTCAGTTTCAAATTTCGCTGAAAATAATTTTGTGACGCACAACATTAACATGTGTATGACGATTTATTGATTTTATTGTTTTACTTTCCTCTGTCACTTATCAAATAAATTATTTTCAGCGAAATTTAAAACTGACTTCTCAATGAAAAACTGACTTCCAATACATATTTACAGCCAGGATAATACAAAGTTGCCTTTATTGGTAATACTGTCGAATTAAGGCGGCCCATCAGTGACTGATGGAGTGAATTTTGAGTCTTTCAATACTCAAAATTTGAATAAGAACTCTCGTCTTTATCAAAAGGTATCATGTCACTTCCGGTGAAAATGGAATCAACTGCCATAAGACCCATGCTAAATTAGGTAATTTTAAATTACTCGTTCGCAATAATTTGCCTGGCAACATACCCTGAAATTTTGAGAGAGCGTTCATTGCATCTTCTTCATTCATCTCCCGAAGTTTCATTCGTATCGCCGGTTTTTTAATTCACTGATGAGCCACCTTAAATTTCTGATGAATGCTCGATCATATTTTTAACTGATATACGACAGAAGTCACTATTTGGCAAACATTGAAAAGTAAATATGCCTGTAGGCGATCAACATTTTTACGGGACATTAATAATTCCCCACGATTCTATTTCTGAAAAGTACAATATTATTTATGCGCTGACTGACATGGCGGATAGTGAAAACTTCCGCTTCGCTGCAGAAGGCTCGGTTGAGGATACGAGTTATATTTTTCAAAAAATATAAAAGACAAAAAAAATTGTACTCGTAGAATTGTGGACGATGTTACAATGATCTCTTTACATTCATTAAAGAGTTGCGATTACGTTTTTAATTTAAAAAAAGGGCATTTTTTTTCAAACGATTGGTTTTTAAAACAAGAAATACTTCCTAGAAGGTTTCTTTAAGGATGGTTGTTACGCATTATTGACTCAGAAATTTTTCAAATATTCCAGGGATATTAGGGTCAAATAAAGAACGTGTGCATGGAAACACGAGCATGTTTACAAGCTATACGGGACAGATTATATACATAAAAATAGCAATGAATCGTTTTTGTGAAGAAAAAAACAAAAAAACCGAAAAAAAACATTTTAGCCCACTTGAAAAAACATTGAGGGAATTCTCAATTCGATCCTTGTATTGTAAAATGAATATTGAACTAGATAACATAATTTTTTTAAATTTCAAATACATGAAAATATAAAATATTAAAATTAAAAATTAAAAAAAAAAAACTTAAGGACTGTAAAGTAAAAAATAAATACATTAAAAGCAAATACCGAACCTGTTCTTTACTATAAACGGAAATTTTTATGTCGGTGCCAATAAATGAAAAATAAATATAAACACTTATCTACAATAATAATTGTGTAAGTTGTGTATCGACAAATCGAATGCAGAAGCGTAGTTTTAGAACTTTAGAGTAAAAGAATTTTTAGTTTTTGAAATTTCCATTGTCTGGCACTGACGTAACTTTTTTTTGTATATAATAAAGAATAATATAAATATTAAAAATATACAAAAATATTTATTTTTATACTTTTCAGTTCTTTTTTTTTTCAAATTGGTTTCATTTTTCGTAATTCTGGCAAAAAGTAAATTCTGAAAAAATTCCAGAGAATTTTCTAAATTCCCTGACTTTTTCCTGATTATTCCAGGAGCAAAGAAATTCCCTGAGTTTTCCCGGTTTTCCATATGCGCGGCAACCATGTTTAAGTATAGTAACCAGAAAATACGATTGAATATAAATATTCAATCGTATTTTCTGGTTTTAACACATGCACAGAGTTGAAGAACGAACAAAGTTATCTAAATTGCTTCTCCATTTAAAATGATTTGAATATTGTCAAGCCGGGCGAACATGCATCGCTTCTAGAAGTTTTTCCTAAAATGTGATATCTCAACGTTTCTATAAATATTTTGAATGCATTGGCATTGAAAACAAAGTATATGGTATAGTTCGCCGACAAATATTATCAAAATTGATAGAGAATAAATTTAATAAACATATAAATGAGCTATCACTCGTCATAACCGGCCCAATGTTATAAATTATTCTTAAAAAGAGAGTTAAACGTCGTTGATTATATGGGCACTAAATCAGTCGATTTTTTTTTTTCTAAAATCCATCGATACAAATTTTTTTCTATGCCAATGGCACATTCGGCAGTACGATTTAACCCTTTATTGCTATTAATCAAACAAAGACCATTTGTAATAGAAACTTTTTTTTTTTTCATCTCATTAGTGTGAATGTCTACCTTAATGCCAGGAATTTTGTAAGCTAGATAAATTGTGCATTTTCAAATTTATTGCTCCAAAACCAATGTCAATAAGTCCTGATGATGTACACGGCACAAAAATTCGAATAGAAAAAGTAGAATAACTCTAACAATTTTGAATATTTTTGGCTGAAGTTTGAATCACGTACTCTCCCCCCCCCCCCCCCCTCACAAAGTAAAATAAAACGTTGCATAGATTGTCCAAATGAAAATTGACAAATCTCTGCAAACGTTGTTATCGTTCTGTAGAATTTCGATGGGCCTCTCCGTAACGCGCCGCTTGCCATTTTCAAAACAGGCCTTGCTGTATTGAAAATTTGCTGGATGACGGCCGATGCAAGATCGGATGAAAAAAAAAAAAAAAGTCCATTCTCGATTATGTAAATTGTGCTTTATCGTGAGATCACTTTCGTAATAATAGATGCAAACGAGGTCTTTGCAATCATCGACTTTGATACCATCAACGAAACTCTCGATCTCTTGAGAGCTTGGTTATTGTCACTTGATGCGGTTGATGTCATCGCTGAATAAAGTCAGGTGACACTTGGTCTCATCGCTTATATATTATATACAGTAGAGCCTCGATTATACGAACTCGTCGGGACCGCGGGCCTAGTTCGGATTATCGAAAGTTCGGATAACAGAAAATGTGAGTGTCGTAGATAGCGGTCTTACATATATTGCATATGGGAAAAATAAGAAAAACGGGCAAATATGTCATCATCGAGATTTTCATTCTTCGCACACTTTTCATAGTTTTTCTTTTCTTTGCCCCATCTCCGCTACATCCATCTTTGCAGCAAACAACGTTAAACTCAAACCCAAATCCAAAAATAAAGATGCACCGGTCTCACCCCCCTTATCGAGCTTCGATAAAATTTCCAATTTTTTTTCCACCGTGGAGAACATTTTGTGTTTCCGCTTAGACGAGGAAGAAATGGGACGACGAACTCATAAAACACAGTCGACTACAAGACTAATATATAAACGCGAGAGTGAATTCTCTGTGCTCGTAAATATATTTTGTACAACTCTGCGCGTCGCCGCAAGAACTAAAAAATACTGCACGTTCAACCGAACACGTATAAGACCGTACGAGCTTGAGCGCGCTTATGAGCTTGCGTGTTGTTTGTAACAATGTAGCTCGAGAAAATGTACAACAAAGTGAAAAAAAAAATCGCGCCATGGTTCGGATAATAGAACGTTCGGATAAAGCAAGTATTCGTTCGGATAACGCGGAGGGTTCGGATAGTGGAAGCTCGGATAATCGAGGTTCTACCGTACATGGGTTATTCCGCCGAATATGGACAAGAATTTGTACCTTGTTCGCGCATTGAACAAAATGAAAGATGGAAATTGTACATGAAATTGAAAAACTAAAGTAAAAAAAGTAAAAAAAAAAAATGAAAAATTGTATATCCGAGCTTGTCGCCAATGGCACTTTTCGCCAAGGGAACTTTGAAACTTTGCGCATTTTGACTTTTATAGGAATATCTCATATGAATTTATAAAGACTCTGTCCTGAAGCATGACTCTCCGTTTATTCAAGGGGGCCTTTTGAACGAAAAATGTCGTCACCAAAGCTTTTCGCTGATAGTTTTTTTTTTTTTTTTTTTTTTTTTTTTTAATCCGAGACTCATTTACGTTCAAATTTATTTTTTTTTTTTTCGAGATTTCACGAAATTACTTGAAAATATGAGTGTTTTTGTGAATACTCGATGATTTCACGAGTACGCGGAAGGCGTATTAACGAGGGCAAGGAAAAAAAAAAAAAAATTTGAAAAAATTCATGCGATTTTTGTACAAGGTGTATGCGATAAAATCGCAAAGTTGCAGCGAAATCGGAGAGATCGTGATACAAAAAGCCTCGTCGATATTCGTTGGAATTACTAATATAAACGATGGTCGCGCACAAGGCCAGATTGTGGAATTCGTCATTGCTCGTGTCGAGCTAATATATAATGCAACTGAGAAGGGTCACGAGGAGTTTGCGGATCACTCAGACGCTCGTATAAATATGATGAACGGATCAACTGCTCGAATATTGATTGACTATATAACGATATAATAACAACTTTGGCAATCTCCGGCCATTTTTTTCTTTTTTTCGTTATTATTATTATTATTATTATTTTTTTTTTCCCGTAACGAATAATCGTCATTTCTCTATTATACCAAAATAACAATAATGACTGGATCACTTGACTGTGCGGAAATATTGATAAAAACGGGGTATTTCGATCTTTCGGTGACGAAATTGTATAAAACGAGGAAAAAAAAAGAAAGAAAAAAATGAGCATGCGGATAATTCGCCGGTCCGACGAATACGATATTAGGCACTTTGCGGTTTAATCCGATACCTCAAATATTGTAAATCTTGGTATTCTTCAATGCGTCCTTGACTTTCTTGTCGTCGCTTGTCGCGGCTCTCCAAACAAGCTCCAAATTGTCCCTCGCGGCATATTTATCTCGCTGCAACTTTCCAATAATGCTCTCCTTCCGCTTCACAAGATCCTTCAGTCGCTGCAACTCGCGATTGTAATCGATCTTCATTCGGCCAACTCCCTTCTCGTGATTCTTCATGTGTTTCTCCACGGATTCCAATTGCTCTTTGGCTCCTTTCTGAACACTCTGAAAAAATTTAACAACGCAGGGGTAAGCGACGTCCGAAGAATTCTTTGCCGGCTGGTCGCAGCGGGTATGGTTGCATCGAAAGATTGGATTCAATGAGAATTTCAGTACGCGTGGCAATGAAGCGAGTTAAGAAAAAAAAAAAAAAAAAGTATCATTCGTATCGAAGATACTGAGAATGTTGACCGTAAGCAATTATTGCGTTGAAATTATTTCAATAAGTTTATCTTACCCAACGAATACAATGTTTGGTTAATTTTAGCTCATCGCTACACTGAAAAAAAAAGTATAGCTCTGACACCTGAAATTCTGTTTGCGAGAGCGGTAACTCGGTCTGTGCTGACACCAGCGCTATCGTGAGGTTAAATCAACGGAAAAGTTCTGGCTAACATAGTTTGGGTACTCGAAGAATACGGTATATCGCTGTAGGAGCTGAACGGAATTAGCTTATGCAGTTTTTGGGCGAGAAGAAAACAAATTATCATGCATCACTATATATGGCACGCGCTAGATATACTGAAAACTTCATAGGCATAGAGGTGAGTATTGAAAATCGTATTCAAATCATTCGTCAACAACTGAAAAGCCATGCTATCCACTTCCTGTTCTGTATAATAGTGAAAGTAATAAAGTACGAACAGATCAACAAAGCAAAATGATCAATGCACGAGACGCCAAGCAAAAGTGAGATTGTACGATCTGTCAATTACGTGCGTTCATAAAAAAATTCATAACTAGATGCGCGGATGATGCCGTATGCGAAATAACGCGTATGCAGCCAGAAGTATAGTAAATTCAACCTAACGTTTCGCGCCCACAGCGGTGCGTATAGCTGCTGCGGCTATACCAGGAATAGCTTCTGCAGTGGTTGAAATAACCTTCGCTGCAATTACTGAAAGTATCGTGATTGGAACTTAATGTATTTTTATAGCAGCGGACATATGTTAAGTTAGCTGGTACGGTTGATATAGCGATACGTATCGCTCTCGTATGACGATGTTTATTGCTACACTATCGCAATGCTTTCAGCGTAACTTTGGATCGCTGCAGAACGGATACTTTTTTTTCAGTGTAATCTCTTTGCGGACATACTTTTTTTTTTTTTTTCAAAATTTACCATTCTCAAGTGTTGAAAATTTGAGTACTCGGGCAACGGATCGGCGAAGAGTCTCGAAAGTTTCAAGTTTCGTCTTGCGTTTGCATTGGCGCAGTGAATCATTACATTACCGACTGAGCGCAAAACTAGAAAAGCTTATTTCGTTAATGTTTAAAAAAACTCTTGATTGATTTTGATGATAAAAATTAACTTTAATTAAATTCGTGAACTAATATTTCACGTCTGGATGGTATTTCTTTAAATTAGCATCACAAATGGATATAGGCAATATGAATAATCAATAAAGCGCCACTAGTGGCAGCTTGAAGAACTCAAGAGGACAAATTATCGTAGGAAATTTTTCGCGTGCGTCGCATAATGAGCGGTCCGACTCTCTCTTGTTTCATGCGTGCCCCTCGCTCACCGCGCTCACCCGCGCCGACGTTTCCGCTTATTTCCCGCCACCTTGTGCTCATACATCCTTAAGGGCTCAGGACCGGTTGTTTTACTTCCGGGTAACCAATGTAATAGGGTTATACCCGTGAGATAAATTTGTTCCCGGACGTAAAACAATCGGTTTATGGTCATTGATTCCATTATTCGACGAATTAGTCTGGCCAAATATGCACTGAAATATTATTATTTTTTAAATCTTGTGCAGGAACAGTTAATTTACAAAAAAAAAAAATCTGACAAGAAAAAGCGTTCGAGCTAGCGGCCCTAGCCTAGCGGACGACATGACGTCAACGGTAGCCAATAACAGCATCGCTCAAGCCAGCAATAGTTCCTTTTTTCACCGCTGCAATCGCTGACGTTCAAAGCATCCGGAGAAACTTGGACGTGGCGAAAGAATGAAATTAAAAAAAAAAAAAATTTAAAAATGCTCGTAATTACTTGTAATTGATTCTTCAAGTTTCCCATTCTGTGCGCGATATTGTTCCCAAGATAATGAATATTTTCATTCTCCCTCTCGCGTTCGTTCAGCAGAGAAAGCAATTTTTCACGTTCGGCCACAAGTTTCTCCTGCTCCGCTACCAGCTCCTCGCAATAAGCGGTTGTCTTGTTCAGCTGTCGCTTGAACGAGTCCCTCGAGACCTGTACGGAGCAAATATTTTGCTGAAAATATTCCAATTTGCGCCGCGTTCGTCTGGAATTTGAAAAAAAGAAAAGAAAAAAAAATATATATATACATTTTCTCATTATCGAGACTCAAAGTGAATAAATAATGCGTAACGAATTTTTTTTTTTTTTTTTTTTTTTTCTCTTGTAAAAATGCGAAGCAACTGTAACAACTTTAAGCTTTTTTCCAGATTCCTCGTTTGTCGTCTCAGCTGATCTCTCTCGGCCGTGACGATGATCAATTGCCTCTCGTTTTCCGGATTTGTTGATTCGAGTCGTTTCACCTGATCCGTCAATTTTCTCCTTTCCGAATCATACTGAATCTTCAATTCCTCGAACAATCGCTTGCACTCGTCGATCATGGACGTGTGAACCGAAACGGGCATTGTTTTTTCCGTATTTTTCTTCAATTTCTCATAACCATCGTTCAGTATCTCATACTTTCCGCGTAAATTGCTCAATTCCGCCGTACACGCGAGATAATCCGAGTGCAATTTGTTGTTGTCCTGCGACATTGATTCAACCTTTTTCTCGTACAACGAATGAATATCCTGAATTTTCAGCTTTTGAACGTTGGCTTGTTTCGTCAGGAGATCATTCTGTTCCCTGACAATCGTCGCATCCTCGCTCAATGTTTTCATCTCGTTCGTACATTTTTCATACTGCGAAACGACAAAGAGTGCGTGCCGCTCGAATAAAAAATTTTGACGAATCTGCGATGCGTCTGTCTCGCGCAGAGCTTTTTTTTTCGTGACAAATCTCGATATGTCAGAGTACTCGAGATAACGTCGAAAAAAATTCAAGCTTTCGTGACTCGCGAGTATGAATTTTATGAATTTATTCAACAAAAGATTTTTCAATGAAATTTTCAATTTTTTTCTAAATCTTAAGGCATAAAATGGCTTAAGGATTAAAATTATTCGGTATGAATTAGATTAGCTGTAATTGTATTCAATGAGAGGACTTTTTATCATATGTTGAACATTCAAATTGAAAATATATTTACCCGAGCTTTTAGATTATAGCATTTATTTTTAGATTTTAGCTTTTATTTTAGGATTTATTGAAAATTTAAATAAAAATATATATTTACCCGAGCTTTCAGATCCTCAATTTCCGTACGAAGATTTTCGTTCTCGATCACGATTTCTTTGCATCTTCCACTGAAATTATTAATCTCATTTTCATATTGTTTTATCAAATCCTCCTTTTCATTCAAATTTTCCTGATAAGCCGACAAAAGTGGTCCAAGCGCATGAAGATCGACGCGTCCCCAAGACTCGGATATTCTCTTATTTTCCGACGTTAAATCGACATCGTCGCCAGCCGATAAATCTTTATTTTGCTCATCTTCGCGCTTAAAAGCTCTGAGCTTGTCCTGATAACGCTCGATCTCGACGTTCAAACGATAAATAAGAATTTTCAGTAGAGAAACGTCCTCCCTGTACTGTAAATTATCATCGTTCAATCTCTTAGCAATCTTGGAAAAATTGACTTTTTCTTGCTCGAATGACTCGACGATACGAGTCAAATCTTCGTGATGAGCGCGCAATTCATGATATTCAACGTCACGATGCTCCAGCAGAGTTCTCAATTTCTCACGTTCCATCTGAACGTCCTGAAAGCTTTTCTCCAATTTTCCATACTTATTTTTCGCTCTGGACAACAAAAGATTCTTCTCTCGTAATTCGTCCGCCATGTCTGTGAGATACGAAAAAAAAAAAAAAATAATAATAATAATAACAGAGAAAAATTGAAATCTTTCGATGAAGAATTCTTCTTAAATTTGAAAATTTTTTTTTCTTCTCTAATCCATTCAATTTTGGAGTTGGATTTTTCATTTTATTTTATGCAGACAAGTTTTTTTTTTAAATCTCAAATTGTAAATGCAATAGAATTTGCTTTGTTAAAAATGACTTGTACATCGACGAGTGAATTATAATTATTGTCGCATTTGAAATTTTTTTTTTTTTTTTTCGTATAATTCATCATTTTCAAGATATATATATATGGTAGAAAGTAAGATAAAAGTAATGGAAGGATACGAAAATTTCGAAAAAATCGAAGTCATATGAGAAATTCGGACGAAAAATTAGGGGACATATGAACAGAGAATAAAGTCGACTTCTTCATGCACAAAGTAGCAATTACCGGTCGCAGAATCTTCGAGTTTGACGCTCGTATGTCGATTCTCATCGACCGATCTCTCGTTTTCTCGACGTCTGCTGTGACGCCTGTACTTGCTTTCAGAGGGAGATGATAATTTGCCATCGTTACGATTACTGTCCGCTATATCGGATGTTTTGGTCTTGGAAATGTTTTTACCGTTCGCAGCATGCTTGCGACGATGCCTCGTGGCGTGTACGGGCTCGATCTCATAGTCGCCGGACGCAGTCTTACGTCCGATACTCTGCGGTTGATTAAATTTGATCAACGACTCGATGTAAACATAAAATTTTGTCGCTCCTCCATTATCGATATTGGAATCGTAAAAAAAAAAAAAAATTAGCAAAGTATATTTTAAAGAGCGTATATCGGTGCGTAATTGTAAAAATGAAAGATATTTCAACGGATTATGAATATGAAATATGGAACGGAGCTGTATAATCTTTGGTACCTCACGCGTTTCTAAAAAAAAAATATTGAAGCTACTGTTGCGAAAACTATCTAAAAAAATTATTTAGTCCCCAAAAATTTTTCCGACTATACTGGCACAAAAAAAAAATGGCGAATAATAACAATTGTAGAGGACCATCGATGAGAAATTGATTGCGCCAATTATCATTATTCTTCCTGCATCATTGGAATGCAACGAAAAAAAGTTTTTTTTTTTTACAAAATTATTTCCAGTATTGTCTCGAAGTCGAAGATCGCTTAAACCTTTTTTTCGGTTTTTTTTTTTCGCGACCTAGGGCCTAAATAGGCCAGAAAAGCGTCAGCGATACCGGAAATGACATTACTATATAAAAAAAACTTATTTTCGCTGCATTTCAACGATACAAATTTCAACATTGTCACAGCATTGTCTATCGCATGTAAAATGACGACTACGCGCAAGCCGTAACCTTATCATTCCCCGATAATCGTTAGAATTTTCAATTAAGTACGCCTATTAAAAATTTATAAAGTCTGCCCTTAACTCGGAAAATTAATTGAAACTCAAGAATCAGATCGGAGACGATGAAAAAAACGTCACATTCTTTATCAAGCCGAACGACTCGACAATTATACAATGAAATTCCATACCGTGTTTCCCGCGATTTGGTTACAAATATTCCAGAATAGTAATGACCGATCAATCGATGTTCGCGTCGCAGGACAGAGCCAGAAATGCTAATCGACTATGCACCCGCTCGATATAGAATATCGATGGCTAAACCACATTGCGTAAACTTGGATTTGAAATATTTTTTTTGGCATTGATTTTTGTGATGTTCAGATGTATACAAGTTTTTAAAAAATATACTCAGAGTAATAAATATTTCCAAAGAATCTTATTTGCTACGGGGAAGGGAAGGGTTGTAAAATGTAAAAGAGACAATAAACTGGAATAAATTCATATATATATATCTATTTGTCTACAATTTTGTCACTATAAAAATTTTCGAAATACGTAAAAAATAAGTGCACGAACGATAGGATATTTATGGTACAACGATTCGAGAAGCAATTGCGATACAATTTGAGAGATACGAACGAAATAATGAGAAATGGTGATGGTCATGAAAAATTATTCTCCCTTCGATAAAACTGTAGACTGTGAAAAAGTTTTGGACACGAAATATTTTCCTGTCACACTGTAACTTACATTTTTTCGGGCGTTCTTGTTGTCCGTGTAGCTGTCAGCGTTCGTGACAGTTGTACCATAGAAATAAGACATTATTTATGTTAATCCGAGAACGATGATCAACGACGAGAAGCGAAATAATCTTTTTCGAGAATACATGATACACGCACAGTGATTATAATACTTGTGTGATTAATCGGTGAATAAATATAAGTACGACGCAACGAAATGTAAAACGAATGAGGTTAGCTTGAGACGCGTGTTGTCAAAACTTGGCGTTACCATGGAAACGTGTATTAGTTTCCCGTAAGTGGTGTGAGGGAGCCACCATACGGGTGCAGTTTAAATGCAGTAGAGAAATGCATTCTTCTTCTTTCCGGTATAGCAGAACGGATTCTTGTAGAAATCGTCTATGTGAAAATAAATAAAAATGAAAATATCATCTAAATGTTATTTTAGAACAGAAATTAACAGTTACTTTTTTTGTTCATACTTCTTTGTGTGAATACATTCGAGGGCCGAAAACCAAGCCCACGGTTGTACTACACGATTTACTTTTTTCTCCAGCAAATTCGAACTTTTTTACGCGGGAAATTTAGAAATTCGCTAAAATTCATTATTTGTTTATTAGATTGATATTATTTGATTTACTTAGAATTCGCTAGAATGGAATAACAGATAAATATTTTGCTGAGCATGATCATTTTTTAAAAATCGAAAACCTCAAACGATATAGGGAGCTTAAATTTACATAATCACTTACGCTATATCGCATAAGATAAAGAATTGCAAATATGTAACGAAGATTCGGTGGCGGAAAGCTCGATGAGAATCCGTAGAACATCCTTTATACCGTGGTATTCATTTGTTTGATTACCTGAGAGTGAGAATAATATTCCCAGTCAGGTTAATAATAGGGAACAGGAAAGCATAATTTAATTATTATCTCTTCACTATATACTTTAATTATTATTTTTTCATTTTTTTTTTATTGTCATACTGCACTACATAATCATTCAACTGAAACACTTTCGCGACGTTTCTTTTAATTGAAAAAAAATTAAAAAAAAACAACACGATCAAAAGTGATATAAAGTAAGTAAAGTGTTCGATGCGGATGATAAATAATATTACGAAAATTCGGATCAACTTTGGGAGGCGACGTGTTACATAAACTCTCGCAAGCACATCGAGGACACAAAAAATAATAAGTCGTTACGAAATTAAATCTTGACGACAAAAATATTATAATATACGTTGTCATTGGTTTTTTTTTCCCCGTTGCTTGTTGTCGAGACGCTGTCGCCTTTCTTGATATATTGTCACGGTAAGGATGTAACAAAATGATAAATATGTATACGGTACATATTGAATACTGGATTTAAGTGCCCTCATTTATTATTATTATTATTTATTATCAATGCAAAAAGCGCGTTATCAGGAGCAACGTAAAAAGAAAAAAAAATAACATTTTCCGTAAAAATTGCAGATAGGACATAAAGCAGTGCAGGTGATCTAGTACGATGACCATTAATTTTCATCTATAATTACTCTCTCAATCGCAATAGATTCGTCATTTAAAAAAAATTAATTACAAAAAAATTCTCACTAATTTTTTTTTCTTCGCTATTTTAATGTCCTCTAAAATATATTAAGTTGGTAAGACACGACCGGGAGTCTTGTACGAAATGAATAATCGATCTATAAAGACGATTTTCGTTCTCAAAAAATCTGAGATGAATTATCGTCTCGCGGTTATATATTTTAACGCATAAATATCTCTCCTGCATATTGTACCCTTGAAAAAATATAACCGTGCGTAAAAAAAAAATATACATCCACGAACGTTATCAGTAACTACGGTTTACCTCGTATGCAACTCGCATGCAACTCGTTGCTTATATATATTAGCCATTACAAACAAACTGGGGATTCAGTTCACGAGTGAATACCAGATCGAGCTAAATCACTGAGTCTCTCTTCCCTCGCGACATGCTCCGTGAGTAAAATATTTTTTGTCGGAGGATTTTTTTCAACGAGGCAACGTTTAAGGTTTAAATGAAGCATTCTTTTTTTTTTACTCCGATACTTCTCTGTTTTATAATCACGAAATTGGAACGAAAGTAATTATTTTTTAACTTCTGTGCTCCCACAATACTTCGTGATACGAATCGTTACTCTCACGTGACAAAAGTTTTCGCGACTCGACACATTCGGGAAAAAATAGTTTGGATCTACGTAGATCAAATTTTGATCTGTGTTACTATTTTTTAGATCCAAGTGGATCTAAATTTTGAAAAATTGTAAATATATCTGGATCTCAATTACATCCAAGTAAATCTTAATCAGATCTACCTAGATTTCCTTTAGATCTACTCGGATCCAAGTAAATTCATCTGAGATTTAAGTATAGACAAACGAAGATCTAATAAGCAAAAGTGCTTGAGCATAAAATCATAGGTTGACTCGAATTTATGTAAATCCGTCGTTATATAAACGGAGATCTAAGTAGATCTACGATTTTCCAAAATTCAGATCTACGTAGATCAATTTTTATTTAAAAAATAACTAAGTAGATGTAAATTAGAACAACGTTGATCCAAACGATTTTTTGCCCGGGCACGCGTAACTCGATCCTCTCGTTGTTCTGACATTGTAATTATTTATATATTTTTTCCTTCGAGATTATCTTTTTCGTTGAAGAAGGAAATTCGTTTCTTCTAAATTTCAGACATCTTATCACCATTGATCGTTCTTTTGATGCTGACGAATGTCAGCAATGGACAACAATACCGTGACTGCGATTATGCACAACAAATAGAACGGGGCAAGCGTTACTACGTTTACAATAACAATTATCCGCAAAATTATGGACGTGGAGCGTCCTGTCGATGGATCGTGACGAATGATGGTCCGATAAAGATGACCTGCAATCCGTTCAGTGTGCCTGCCGTAAGTTCTGCTCCATTTGTCATCTTAAAATCGTCGAATATAAACAATTTATATATAAAAAACAACAAAAAAAAAAAAAACATTTATTCAGCGGTCAAAATGCACTCAAGATGCCCTGATAGTTCGGGAGTCCGGCGATGCAATCGGTCATCGTTACTGCGGCAATGGGAATTTTACTATAACCAGCAAGACCAATAAATTGACCATTATTCTCGCGACCTCGCTGACCACCTCGGGTGGCAGATTTCTCTGCACCCTCGAGTCGGCATCCGACGACAATGACAATTCAAATTGCCGATGTGGATGGAAAAATCCTGTGAGTTGAAATAATTTTAAGAAAATGTTGCTAATCAATTGGGATAAATTAAAGTAGTGAGCACCACTGCGTGTATGAAAATTGTGTATGAAAATATCTTAAGAGTGAATCTTACGCACTAACACAATGTACAAACGTACAAGTAATTTCGTGGGATGAATTCTCGAAGACGAGAGAATATTTGAGGAATGTTTTGTGAATGAAATGATTCCTTATCCAAAAATGTTGTAGGTGAAATATCAGCGCACAACGTAATATTTTAAAACAATTTTTTCATATTACTTTCTATTAAACTGTGATGCGTCGCTGATATTTCACCCACAACATTTTTGGATAGGGAATCATTTCATATTACAAAATATTCCTAAAATATTCTCTCGTCTTCGAGAATTCATCCCGCGAAATTATTTGTACGTATGTGTACATGTGTTGGTGCGTAAGGTTCACTCTTAAGTCGTTTTAAAATCGGGAAGGGATTTAGTTATTATTATTCAGATGCACATGTTACGGTAGAAAGACACGTTACGTTTAATCAATTCCTTCAAGAACCATAACGCTTTTTGAGGACACTTTTTACGTTGGAATGCCGCTATGAAGATGTTTGCACATAAAATATTTTAATTAAAGCTGCCAGTAGGAAATTGCAAATTGCTAAATTGAAATTACACACTATGGTCATAATGCCCCATTTTTAAAAGGGACAATCTTCCTAGATTTTGTCTTTCTCATAGAGAAAACTTTCATAATTTCGTGTAATTAATTAACGAACAATATTCATCGTATGAAAATTGTTCAATTGTTCGTGGGTTAATTAAACTTCAATCTTTTAGTAGTATGTATCTCGATCGTATCATTTTTCAGGTTCTTCATTTCCTCTTTTTTTCAAATGTTGTTTAATCTATGAATAAATGAATAAAACAAAGAATCAATAAATATAGGGGAAACCGGGGCATAGTGGGCATCTCAGCCAAAATTGGAATTTTTTTGAAATTTCTTTTCAAAAATCGTTTTTCTTCGAAAAATTCTTGTTTCCAATGAAGCTCAATAAAAAAAACCCCCAAAACCAAATTTTTTATTCTCAAAAACAATTTTTGAAAAAAATTTTTTTTCCCAAATTTTTTTTTTCCCCTCAACAAATCTTCAAAAGTCTTTTGAGAAATGAATCGTTATAAACGATTCCTTAACTATCGAATGGCCCAAGTTTTGTGAGCTACGCGTGAACAATTTTGGGTTTATTTCGTTTATTTTAGTCGAAAAACCTTCCTTGTTTTTAGCAATATTGCTCACTCCAGCTTTGACCAAATTATTATTTTTAGCCTCAGTGCCAATTTTTCTCTGATTTCCCATTTTCAGCTGAGAAATCAAATACTGGAGATTTCTCACTTGTGAAGAAATCGTATTTATTTAGAAGTCAGACATTAGCATATCATGGTATATGACGACTTATTTTTCAAAATCATATTAATTTTTCCCAAAAAAAAAAGTTTCCCTCTTTTGTTTTGCTTGCAAAAGCAAATTTTTTTTATTGATGATTATAATTTTTCGGCGAAAAACTATTTTTGAAAGGAAAAAAAAATTTTCTCCCAATTTCGGCTGAGATTTCCACTTTGCCCCGGTCTCCCCTATACATAAATACATAAACAATCTTATATATGTAAGCGTATAAAGATTTATTTATTTATTTATTGTTTTATGAATTTATTGATTCATTGGTTTATTGATTTATTTATGTATTTTACGTGTATGTTTATTGCTTATCTATGTCTCGACTCATTTTCTCCGTTTACGTAACGTCCGGACACTTTTTTTCTAAATATATTTTTCCGACGTTTCCGCAATATTTCGAATATACTGGCATTGACATGCATACAAAGCTTTCTCTACGAAAAAGCAAAAAAGATTCATTCCCGTTCATTTACTTCCTGGAGGAAATTATCTGGCTGCATTTCATTTGCAAATATAGAAAGTTTTGAAAAAGTATGAATACTAGGATGGTTCTTATTTGCCCGATGTTCGAATTTCCATTGTGCCGCCCCCTCATTTGTTTCTAAATAAAAAAACAAAAATTTTAAGCCCAATATGAATGTCCTAACTTGATTTTTACCATCCTCCGTATAACGACGCGAAGTTTTCCATTTAAAATACACGTGATTTTTACTTTCTAATGTTATTAAATTAATTTTGTATGAAATTGACGGGGCTCGATGGCACTTTCACAGGGAAAAGAAAAAACAATGTATTGGCTATTCTAAGGCATTTTACCCTGCTTATTTGAATATTTTTCTTTGTTCTAATAGAAAGTGGTAGAAAAAAAGCAAGATATCAGTCATATCTGACGTTTGTTACGTATTCAGAGTATCTAGAAATATAAATGAAGAATTTTAGGTTCTAACGAAGTCATCAAGGAGATATTTAGGTAACAATCGTCGACTTTTAATTTTTAAAATAGGTGATTTATAATCATTTCCTCAATAAACCTTACCTAATTGTAACGAAATTGAAATTGTATTTTTTTTAGCATTTTTTTTTATTGAGTCAACGTTATGGATTCCAAAATATTTATCTTTTTTGTTTTTCAATAATGCATAATAGTAATTATACATGAAACATAACATATTTTGAATAAATATTTTTCGAAATAATCTAAAATTCGATCTCGAAAAACAAATCTTTTTTTTTGTTTTGAAATTATCTATTTTTTAAATTTAAAGCGCATGATTGTTACCTAAATATTTCTTTGATGACTTCGTCAGAACCTAAAATTCTTCATATTATATTTCTGGATAACTTGAATACGTAATAAAAATCAGATATGACTGATATCTTGCTTTTTTCCTACCATTTTCAATTAAAACAAAAAAAAAATATTCACATAAGCAGGGTAGAAATGCCTTAGAATGGCCAATATATTTTTTCTTTTTTTTTCCACCTTGAAAGTATTATCGATCCCCGTCAATTCCATATAAAATTATTTTTTTTTTTTCGTCAAAGATTAGATGTTTCAGTAAAATAATAACATTAGAAGATAAAAAAATCACGTGTATTTCAAATGGAAAACTTCGCGTCGTTACAGTGGATGGTAAAAATCAAGTTAGGACATTCATATTGGGCTCAAAATTTTTGCTTTTTTTTATTCAGAAACAAATGAGGGGGCGGCACAATGGAAATTCGAACATCGAGCAAATAAGAACCACCCTTAATGAATATAGTATTAAAAGAAAAACGAGTGAGAAAAAATTATAACAATGAATCGATCAGACAAGGATTGTGGGCGGTGAGGAAACGGGGATCAACGAATATCCCATGATGGCGGCTCTGATCGATCTCACCAATAGATTGATCCTTTGCGGTGCAACGATCATCAATGAGAGACAAGTGTTAACTGCTGCTCATTGCGTTATCTCCAGAACTACCTCCAATACAGCGGTCCTGGTTGGCGATCATGACCTGTCGAAGGGTAATTCATTTCATCCTCTATTTCCCGAATTCGAACGAGATTATTGTCCTGACGAGATAAAAAAAAAAATGATCCCAATTAGGGAACAAAATTTCCCAACTAAAAAGTAAAGTGCTGTCGATCATAATTCAAATGACTTTAACACTGCATATGCTTGTCTCAAATTAAATTTCTCTCGTTGAAAAATCTAAACCATGTAATTTTCTTAGACATTCTCTCTTTGGATTTTTCACAATGTCTTGAACTTAAAATATGACGACTTGTAAAAAATTTATTTATCCTTTAATATTCACATCGAACGTTGCTTTTTTGCTGTGAAAATGTTTGATGCCACTATCCGACGGTATTGAGAAAAATCTGTCGTAAATCATATTGATTCGTACGCAGGCAGCGAAACGAACTCTTCGAGGCTGTATCTGATTAGATCATTCGTGGCACATCCTTACTACAATCCCGTAACTTCGGACAATGATCTGGCAATCGTTACGACTCTTGACACGATTACATTTAGCCAGCAGGTCGGTCCCGTTTGTCTTCCCTTTCGAGCTTCCTCCTATACGTTTGCCGGAATTTATGTCGATATTTTGGGTGAGTAGAACATTATAAAACGAATTTCGGTGCGACGCGGAATAATTATTTTACGAACGAGGAATAATGCTTGAGAAATGTTAATGCACGGAAAAATTGTTTAAAAGAGAAAAAAATATCAAAGTTTTTTGATCATGCGGTATGTCTTTGTGATGACTCTTCGATAATTAAAAAAAAAAAAACTATTGAAAAAATGCACACATTGTAAAGTATGCAACTCGAATCGTAAATTTATAATTATTAATGCATGCAGGGTCTCATCATAAAAGTTAAAGTTGTACTGATTTAAAGAAAATATTTTCCAACGTACACGATAAATTTGATAAAAAATTTTATTTAACGAAAATTATAAAAAAAAAAGAAGTTGAAAATTCATCAAAATGAAACAGTCACATTGCAGCATAGAAAAAAAAAATTAAAACAGTATTTTATTTTTTACAAAGAATTTTAATTTTTTAAATTATCAACGTATAAACCATTTAGGGAAATTTATTGGAAAAATTGTGTGCAATAAGAAAGATCGGATGTATTAAATTTCACGAAAAATAATAATAATTTCTCCGAATGTTTAGTTGACAAAATTTTATTAAAAATTGTGATTGATAACTTTACAAAATTATTATCGCTGAAATTCAGCAATCTTGGTGCCTTCGTTCTCGTTGATTTTGTAATTAAATTTTCGACTCATCGGGATTCATTAAAAATTCACAATGATTTTTTACATTTGAATGAAAATGCAAGTGCAAAACATCCTACAATGCTCGATGAAAATTTATTTATTTCTTCGTTGATCAAAGGCTGGGGCAGTTCCCAGTTTGCCGGTGGACCGTCGAACACTTTACAAAAAGCGCGAGTTCCCGTTATAACGAATGCCAAATGCCAAGAAATTTATCCCAGGATAACGCCGAGACAGATATGCACTCAGGAAGAAGGCAAAGATTCTTGCCAGGTAATAATCGATAACTCGCAAAAGTATTTCTTTTCGCTTTTCTTTCATTTATTTTTTTTGCGCAAAAAAAAAAAAACATTTTTCGCAATTATCGAGCCATCAACGAAAAGTTCCCACGGACTTTAATCCCACGAAAATGTCTCGAGAAAATAAATGACAAAGAATTCCTCGCAGCAGACGCTGAAGGAAAAAAATTTTTTTTTTCTATGCAAAGGCTAAAGAAAAATTTCCCATTAAAGTTTGACAGTGGCGGTCCGCTTCTATGGCAAAATCCTTCAACGCGTAGAATCGTCGAGGTCGGGGTAATCAGTTTGGGAAGTGTTTGCGCCGATGGCGAGCCAGCCCAAAATACACGAGTTGGTGCATTCATCGATTGGATCGTGTCGGTAACTCCTCAAGGTGAAAATTCATTCCTTCAATTTATATAAATAAAAAAAAAACTAAAAAATTACATCTCCGTAGTCCAAGGCTGTCTCTATAGCTGTACCGCGTCAATGGTGGTTTTTTTTAGAACAATTCCTAGCTTTGGGAAGTTTACAGACATTTATTTTGAGAAAGAAAAAAAATTCGAATTCCATTCGAAAATTTATAGTTACGATGATTGTCATGAAAATAATATGAAATAGGCCTCACGGCTCCAACTGTGAACCAAAATTCATTCCCTCGTCACGTGTCTTCGTTCTTGAGTCATATACAAATTCAAAATGGCTCAATACTTTTTTTTCTAGGGATCAAGTACTGCACGATAGAGTAGACCGAAACATTCGACAATGAGAAGCTAATGTGTTTAACAACCGATTTTTATTTTCTCTCTGTACACACAGGACATCCGTATATGAGAAATATTGTTGCATTTCGAAATGACAAGTTTCGATGTATTGTTGAAATAAATTTATTTTTGAAAAAATTCGTTTTGAAAGCTTTGATTCTTCTATCCGATAATGTGCAGCATTGAAAATACGAGATTTGACAATAAAAGATTACCGGACAAGCTTATCTGTCATCAATAAAGGTAAGGATTATGGCACTGATATTTGAAAAATATATATATATACATATACTTACTTTTAATTGCCAACGCGAGAGACATGTGCACTGTGGAAAAAAAATTAAGATTCTTGTCAGGAAAACATTGACGAACCTTTTAAAATTTTTTATTATTGTCCTTGCTCCAATTTTTTATAAAAAAAAAAATCATCTTTCGTTATTATAAATCCATCGAGAGGAAGTCTCGACTGACTTCGACTGCCGATTTTACTGCACAGACTGGCAGCTCGAGGTTCTCATGAATTTTTTGTGGGCGAGTCCAATATGTCGAAAAAAAAAAAAAAAAATTGGCACCGATCCAGTAGGCTTTTTGCCCAAGTTTTCTCTTCCAGCTGCAAACATAAATAAAAGAATTGATCCTCATAGAGTGTCACAGTGATGGTCCAGTTCTATGGGAGAAGGGTCCATCTGGTGAAATCGTGCAGATTGAAATAACGAGTGAGGGTAAATTTGGCCGGACCGACAATTCAGATAAACATGTACCTGAGTGGATGCATATACATCGAGGGTATCCAGTTGAACATTCCTGAAAATATATTCTCATGTTCTTTTTGATTTTTTTTTCCCTCCGTTAAGCTATTATTGATCGCTTAAAGTTATTATTTTTAGAATCGATAATTTTTATTTTTAACAATAATAATAATAACCAAAGCGTAGTTTGACATTAATCAAATAGACAAAAGTAATTCAATCGAACACGACAAATTTAATCTCAATTAAAAAAAAAATTGAACCTTGGAACATTTTTTTAGACATCAGGCAGACCAAACTCAAGTAGACTGGATAACTGCGACGAGAATCTGAATTTTAATCATCGAGAGTACATTTTTTTCCCCTCATATACGTCATTGACGTCATTGACAAACTTCCTTAACTACGAAATGACAATTTTTATTGTTCACCCGAATAAAATTGGTTTGGATCTACGAAGTTATTTTTTCGATCAAATTTGATCTACGTGGAACAAAATTTTGTAAAATCGTAAATCTACCTAGATCTGCGTAAGTAACTATAGATTTACGTATATTCCAATATGTTTAAACACTTTTGCTTATTAAATCTACATTTATCTACTTAAATCTCCTCAATAAAGACACGAATAAAGCTTTGGATTTTTGAAAAAAAAATCGTGGCACCTGTAAACGTTGAATTGAAATTTTTTATATTATAATTATAAATGATTCATCCAACTGCTGTCGGGATGTCGATAAAAAAATTTCATTGACTTATAACTCACTCGATCGGTGCATAAAATTTGGGATACAGAGACGTCGAACTTCGCTAAACGCAGGCGTTTATTAATTTTTTTTTTCGATTTATTCATCGTTAGGTTAATTATCGATTTTTTCAGTTTCTCTTATACCGAAAGTTATTACTTGCTACGCGAAAAAACTAATCGAGCAATATTTACCTTTTTTTTCATAAATATGGGCATAAAAAAGTTGTCATGGCATTTTTCTTCAATGCTATTCTATCTGCCTGTAATTTTAAACGATAAAAACATTTGGACATCATTCTGTTTTTGTCATCAAGTGATTATAGAGAGAATAAATTAGATTGTATATAGCATGAATGATTTTTTTGAAACTTATTTGATTAAAAAAAAATAGTAAGTACAATATAAGCACCAACTCGAATTGGCAGATCATTGGTCATATCCGTACATTCCGTTGAATTGACTAATTTATTTTTTGTCAAACTTTTTCACACTTATAGGAACTTCGTATGTGCCGACTTTATTGAGATCGATGAACTCAATTACGATGTATATTAATGTTCAATAAAGTACCTAACATTATTCGACGAATATTTCAAAATGTATTTTGAAAAAATTCTTCATCGGTATCAATAAAATGATATAATTTTTATATCCATTAAGGCCTGCGCTATTATTGATTGGTACAGAAATACTAAGTTCGTCACTATATTCACGATCTCAAAAGGAAAGCCTCCAAGTCACGTATAACATCTTATTAGACAGTTTAACGTGCGCGTATATACTGTGCATTGTATATTCAGACGAGTTGATATGGGTGCGAGAAAAACAACGGTAATACTGGTTTTTTTTTAATCACGAGATTTCAGGATTCAGACATTTACAAAGAATAAAGAATATGATAAAAAATTAATAAAATATAGATATCAAGAAATTGAAAATAATGTTAGACATTTTAAATTCGATAACGACAGCTATCGGTAGATTATTCGCTGAAATGATGATGCTGATCCTTCGTTACTCCGCTAACGTGGCTGATCTTAAACCCTCGACCTACTTAGTCACTTTGTGTCCCTTGAAAACGCTTAGCCATCGCGAATTTTTGTAACACCTGCTCTTTCTATACTTACATAAGAGTGGGAAGAAATTTAAAAATTACAATTTTCTGATTTAATCTTTCAGTAAATCGATTAATAATATGTTTCCAATTTTGTATTCCAACAAAAAAATAAACTTTTAGAATTTTATCTTTGTGATTTCTCGTTTTTTTAATTTAACAAACCGAGCTTGAGCGGAAAAATAAAATTCGAATTCTATGTGATATCTATTGCATTCAAAATTAAAACAGATAGATTTTCATAATAATTCTGTAATTAACGACAAAATTTGAGGATGATTCGAACATAAAATGAGAAATAAAATTTTGCTGTATTTGCTCGTACTACATCGTCTCGTTGTAATCGACATTCCGCAAATCAAGTTTTCTCGAGACGGCAACGGCTTTCCTCCCAGAATTTATGTATAATGGGTGGCCTATCCACAGGATTCTAAATACATCGTATATGACTGTTGTCGACTTTACGACGCGACGTATTATATATCACTCCTGAGTCCTGTATGTATAGTAAACGTGAATTTTTGTACTATATCTTTTGAGTCTTTTACTACTTATACACATATATATATATATGACTATATTGTTGTAAAAGTTCTATCATCCGTAAATTACTAGTAGAAAAAGCAGTGGTTTATCAGTCGAGTACATTATATACATTTGTCAGAGAGCGCAGAAAACTTTTTCTTACAAACGTATCACAGGAAATATTGGAATACACATTTTTATGTTTCACGTCAAAGGATCCAATTAGGATAAATTATATAATCTTTAAGAATACTAAAATTTATTCAAATATTCGTTTACAGGCAACTTTTAAATGAATTAATTTTTTTTTTGCTATTAATCAATTGAAAAAAGGACAATTTTATCAAAATTTCTTCGTTATTTCATTGGCAAAGATGTTTGAATGAATACTTAAATTGTTTTTCAACATTTCATAATATTTAGAGAGAAGGTCTATATGATCCGTGAAATGGATGAATAAATTAAATCAAATACCGCAAGAGTCTGCCGTCCTATGAGTCGAAGGGAGTGCGTCATATTGTAAATAGATTGGAAATCTGTGACATTTGTCAAGTTATTTTTTCATACGGAAAATGATATCCTGGGGTCAATTTGATTAATCGACGAATATAAGAGAATGAGTATAAGATATTTTTTTTTTAATTTGTGTGTTCCAACGTATACCCCTGCGGGTTTTTTTCGTATTAACCCTTCTCATTTGATCCCTCCTATCACTCCCTACCCGCACTTCGCTAAGCTAACCCAATTCCCGTAGCATCCGCAGCTGCTTTTTAGCTACACTGTATCGCATTCGCCGTAGGCATGGGGAAACTGCGGAAAACCTGTGCCGATACAGGCGGCCTTATTTTTTATTGAGTTTACGATACGTTACCACCAGAAACTCAGTAAAATTGCCTCCCGCTCGGTAGTCAGCGCGCCAAGCCAGTGCACGGCTAAGCGGTCACCCATCCAAGTAGTGGCCTTGGCCATTTCTGCTTGACTTGGGAGATCCCCAGAGCCGCACACCAACCACGCGTCCATTACCGTCGGTTTATCACTATTATTATTAATAATAGTAATAGCAGTAGTAGTATGCTTTATTCCAATATATAGCGTCCTGCACTTTTTTACATGACTAGCTCCACATACAGCAGTTGCATCACAACATTTTTAGTACGTACAGGTAGGTTTTGTTTATCACCCTTCACAGATATGACTTTTCCTATGCAATCTCCCTTCATTCGCCCGTTGAGAACGAATAGCCCCACGTTCTCACAGAAGTTTAGCAACTTTCTTCCTTTGGCATTTACCATCTCATCTTCCGACCTTACTCTCACATGCTGGTCCCTCTATTTTTTCGCAATTCATCATACCTTCTTTCATACCGATCCTCGCATTGAGATCTCCGGCTGGGATTATTCCTGCCCCATTAGCCAGTCCCTCTTTTATACACCGCTTCAAATCCGCTTCGATTCCCTTGCGACTATCTTTATGTAACCGCTTTTTACAATCTTTCCCTCATGCGCTTTCCTCTCCGATTCTCTTCTCGGCGAGTCCTGAATTTAATTTTCTCTTGGCAAGAGGTCGTCCTCGATCCAAATTCCCGAGCCACGTATCTTCATTACACGTATTTTTATCTCCATCCGTTCCAATGTTGCTACAGTTCCTCCTCCGATAGGCTGGATTTTCATGATTCTAGGTTTGAGTCTATAGCTTAGAGTCCAATATCTGTGTGATTTCCCTAGTCATCGAGTTCTCGTTTCCCAACGCCCTCAGCCCTCTCACTACTATATTCCGTTTCCTTCTGGTTCTTTCGCGTCTTCCCATTCCCATTCTCACTTCGAGAGTGCCTCTCCATATGGCGCTCCAAACGCTCAACGTGCACTTACGACGGCGATCGTCGCTATATATGCCTGATGCTTTTCTTTAGCATCCCCTCCTGACCCATTTTCTTCATCTATTCGGGCCACCCTCCTAGCGCCACGTTCTTTTCTTTGAGATAGTTGCGAAATCAGGTGCGAGGACTCCGTCGCAGCTTTTGCCGTCATTTATAATTATTCTTAATTTTCCTGAATGACCTATGTGTCAAGTGTTATTACATTTCAAATACAAATGATCGTGTCTGCGCCGTTGTAATCACGAGATTATTCTTTTATTTTTCTTCCCACCTCTTCCATAAGAATATTTTCACTTTTGGCATGCATAACGTACAAAGAATGATCAGGCGGATAACAAAAATATGTAGCTTATGCTGATATAGAACTATACTCTCTAAGCCAACGACGATAGACCATTGTAACGTTGAGCACGGAGTTCATTTCCCCAATGAATAGGTAGTTTGTATACTAGACCCAGGAATTTTGTTGAAAGGGCCGTTCGGGTCGGCACGGATTTTCCGCAGTTTCCCCGTGCCCACGTGGAAATGCAATGTATAATATCTTTATATGGGTAAGGGTAAATTAGAATTCGAATTGGACTATAGGGATGAACGAATAAATTGATCAATATTCTTTTTACCTTGGTATATTAATGCGTTCGATATGTGCTATCCGTGATCACGAATTTGCTAATGAGTTTAAGCATTATAGTAACTGAATGATAGGAAACATTCACCGTCTTCTATCATATTATATGTTGATGTTACGTATTGAAATTCATCATTTTTTTTTTTATAATCAATAAAGTGTGTAGTGGGAAATTTCGAACGTCGTCAAAAGGAAAAAAAAAGACAAAAATTCCCGGTTCTCTACGTATTGGAGTAATGTACATATATACGCATTGACGAGAGATAACGATAAAATAAATCGTACCGAGAAATGACCATGTTCGTGGAAATAGACGATATTTAATTCGCATTCGAGAGCTATCGATTAAGTCACGTGGATATTTATGGTGTGGTTAATTATACATATGTAAACGTAAACCACCTGCGCTCGATACGTGACGTCGTAATAAAGCAGACGAGAAAATGAAAATTCAAAAAAGTATCTTCATAAGTGAAGATACGATTGGGTTTAGTGTACTGTCATGACGATATCTATACATGTGAAAATTTTCAATGGCTCTAGAACCTTTGGAATTTTAATCGAATATAATGATAATATAAGAATTGACTGCCTAAATTAAAAATAATTAGATGAATTTATGTTGAATATTATTATAATTGATTTTAATTTTTACTCATGTGCCATATTTTTCATCAATTTCGATATTAACAAATAAATAGTGAAATACGACGCACTAAATGATCTCACTATAACTTGCTTTTTTCTCTATAATACTTCATTAAACAAATCCAAATCTTCCGCGTTATCGAATTCAGACGGATCCCTAGCGAGATTAGACCGTCCCATTGGAGAAATATGGTGAAACGCCCGAAAAATTATCTACTCAGATGGGCCCAACTTTTCGATTTTAGTATGGAAAGACAACAGAGTCAAGATTTTTCACAATTTCGAAATAGTTGTATCAAGTTTTTGGTCTAATAAGAAAATTGAAAATTCAAGTCTCACACCCAGAGAAAAGATTTGTTCGATTGTAATAAAATAGTGTGTTTAAAATTTATTTGTTTGAATTAAGTATATTCTTACTAAATTCAAAGAAACATTTGTTCGATTTAAGTGACGACGTTTATTTCATGTAAAAGTATAATTTTATTTGATGCAATTTCAGCTTTATATTCGAGAAAAAAGAAAAATATTATTTACCGTAAATAGCCGTTTATTTACATAGGTATTTTAAAGAAATTATTTACTTCCGTTTAGTAAATCATGTATTTAAGTCAAATAAATGCTCACTTACGTGATGCGGCAGTATACGCAACTGTCGTGGAACGCGTAGTTTTTCGCGCTGTATTCACCCACGATCGGAGGACCGAGCACGCGCAAATACACGTATACGAGGTTCCTTTTCTCGAAAGTGTTGAAAAAAGTGAAAGATGGACCAGGAAGTGACTGATTTCTTAGCCAAGAACAACTTGGAAGAGTATGTCTCAGTTTTTAAAAGTATTACTTTACTGCGGCTACATAACCTCATTCGTACGTAATTCATGTTTCTCAAATTCAGTATCCACATGTACAAAATGATCTCTGTATTATAGATTTAAAATATTCAACGTCGATGCATCTTAGGCAGTTTCTCAATACGTATCGCATAACTGTACCTTACGCTTTGTACAAATAAACTGAAATTGTTAAAAAAAAAACTCGTTTTTTAATATAACCCAAAGCAACACACCTTTCAAATTAATGGGTTATTTCTATTCAATAAACTACAATCTTCAATTAAATAATTTATTTATTAAAAACAAATAAAACATTTGCTCAGGACAAACAAAACATTTACTGAGGGCAAATAAAATTTTGTTTATTTCAAAAAATATGGAGCGTTCATAAGTAATAAATTTTTTAAATAAATAAATTTCTTCGGAAGAAATAAAAGTCTATTAGGTTCATATATAAAAAAAAAAATTTATTTCAGTTGAATAAATTTTGTTGAATTTTAAGAAATCTTTTCTCTGGGTGCACAGTTGGGTAGTCGCAAACCCTCAGTAAATCGAGTTTTTTTTCTAAAGAATGACGAATTTTCAAATGCGATTAGAGTAAATTATAGTTTAGGTACACCATGCACAGGACGATTGGTAGTAGTAGTAAGTTTTACTTGCATAGCCTTTTCGGCTTTTTACAACGCTCTCATACACTATTACATCACTGTTACACTGGGCCCACTATTTTTAGTTTTTCTGTTCATTTACGGAACTATTTTTCTCTCTCGATTTTTGCAACCTCATTGCTATTGGCCCAGTGTATTTGTGAGAACCTACAATTTAAGGTGGGTTTCGAACCACCGAGCTCGCAGAAAAAGCATCTGGAAACATCCATTGGTGCCGGCCGCGGGATCGAACCCTGGCCGCCTGCGTTGCAGTCCAGAGTCGGACCAACTGGGCCACTGCTCGCTCCAGGACGATTGGTATAAACGATACAGCTCTGTTAACCTAAGTTCTGAATTTCTTACTGCTAGGATTATACCTTGAAAAACTTCCATAGAAACCCAGAATTTTTTTTCTCATTCGATAACATTTTAGAAATCCTGGATCCAATTGATTCGGTATATATATAGAAAGAATAGAATTACCACTTACCGAAGTAAGGCAAACGATTTTTTATCGTATCGAATTGATTCAACCATTTCGTTTAAAATTTTTCTTCAAATAAACCTAAGTTTAATGAATCAATTGATTTAATTACATCCAATTCAATTTTCGAAAGTAATCCAAAAGTTATATTTAACGATACGCTGACCACGAATCTGCAGTACAATATTTAACAAAAATATTGGATTTTAATGGTTATTTTAATGATAATTATACCATTATCATTATTGTTATAATTCAAATATGATATATCATTCACGTTTACGGTTTCGTCGCGACTTCTGATATTACGTATCTTGGAATATTTTGGAACTTTTGCTACACATTTTATCGGAGGTAACTATGGATATCTTTGTAGATTTGATGCTACAATTTACGTTTTATGATGAATCACGAAACTAAAAATTTTTGTCTCCAGAGCTTGCTCGATTAATCGTTGGGGAAAAATCGTTACAGACATACGAAACGATGGCATGCGCATCATGTGAAAAAAAAACCCGATTGTTTAATGACAGTTCAATTTCAACGGCAATGCAACTTTATATTAACTTTAGTTAGATTTAATTACACGAAATGATACATCCTTTTGGGTCAAGAACTTCCATATGATATCTCAAGATTTACGGAAGTAGGAAAATACCGGACATACATTGAAAGATTACAAATTTCAAAAATTCCGATCATATTTACCGATTCTCGCCAAATACAGAAGAAACTATCGCTCCATTAATACTCCGTTTTTGTAACGAAAAATGTAGTACGATGTGTCAGAACTTGTAAAATTTCGAACAAAAACATTTTTCCGAAAAAGCGATAACTCGTGTAAATATTATGAAGTAATATGTAAGGAAAATTGAGTAATTTGAGTAAGATACGAGAATATATAAAAGATTCAGTTGTATTACCGTCAGAGAATCATATATTTCCTAATAAGATTTTCTGACTATTTTATTTGGGTCATTATAAGCACCCTGTCATGAATATAGGCAAAGAAAAAGTTTCCACGAAAATAAAACGTCCTTTATGAGAGAGAAAAATATGTCGAATGTGGATGTTGGTACTTAGCAATCTCTCAACAGCCTCCATAATATACTTATATGAGCTATAATTTTTATTTGATTTTTCTCTTCGTTTAGCCCAATCGTGAGGTGAAAAAACTCGCGAATTAACGAGTGGTAAAGCCAAAGCCCCGTGTCGCCTAAGCAATGTCAGGTAGCAATCTCTCGGTGGCAATTTATTGCTACTGAGAATCCACGTTCAGCACAAGCCTCGTTCGTACCATATGTACCAATCCAGATACAACGATTAAAACTTAAAAAAAACAACGATTCAAGTTTTTTTTTTCCTTTAAGATATCTCACACATTACCCAGAGTCAAGGTTTCTTGTCAGATTTGAATTTTTTTTTCGGGCATAATAATTATAACGTGAAATATAATATCATTTTGCTTATTCACAAAGTACAGAGAAAATAAAAATATGTTTATAAATCTCACATTTCCCCAATCAAGATTTAAAAAAAATTGATCTTCCTTCACGTCACATATTATTTAGCCAACGTGAAAATTCTTGCTGACGTGCTCGATCTCATGTCAGTATCGTTTAACTAATAAGCGACGAGCTCTCCATTTTCGCCAAATTATTATCTCCATCATTTTTTTTTTTATCGATTATCAAAGTCAAGATGAAATCAAATATTTACATAGACGACGTATAATAGCAAAGTGTATAACCGCTAGTCATGCTTTTTCGAAACATTTGAGATCATAATATCTCTCGCTAATGATCTATATATATTTTTTTTAATTCCTCTCTGGTATTCCGATACGTCGTACCATTGGAAAACCACGACTGTTGGTAAAATTTGTGTAGGAACGTTATCAGCGATTTTGAATTACGCACGCATGGGAGCCAGCAGCTTATATAGCCATGTCAAATAAACCGAATGATTTAGTTCATGAGCGAATGAAGATCGTGGCAAATCACACCAAGTCTCTTCTCTCACAATGTTCAGTGAGTAATCTTTTTTTTTTCGTTTCATACAAGTTTAAAGAGTTTTAACAATAAAACGAAAAAACCAATAGAGCCGGCTTAATTTCTTCATGTAAGATAAATGTACCAGTGGCCGTACACCTAAATGACCATTTAGATTGATATACAAATTTAGAATGTAAAGCCTCATGCGTTCATTAAAATGCGTTCATGTTCATTAAAATATTGCGTAATTTATTACTTATACCGTGAGAAAGGTGGAAAGCTGGAATGTACCAGTGTCCGTGCAGCGCTTATTCGCTATGTCCCGCAGTGTTCGAAAACGAGAAGACCCACCGTGTCCGCACAACACGATATTCGAACACTAAAAGCCCGAGTTAATGAGCATCGATTCTCAAATCTCGATATAGAATTAGCTTTTGGAACTCAATAGTGCATCACGATAAAATGGATACCGATTAATTCAAAATACAAAATTTCAATTTGGTCTGGAAAGTCAATGATTAAATTTTGACATCATGTCACCGGCCCGGTATTCCCTGTAAGTAACGACACTCATCGCGAAACATCAGCTGAATGTCATACTGTGCGGCTACTGGGCCTATCGAACTATACGTGCGTCGCTGTACCAGTCTTCGAACGGTGTGTCTTGACAGGGGTACACAGCTTATGATTTGCTTGTCCCAATAATAGAACAAAAAGATTGCATATGGTTCAATTGAGTTTTACGGGAAGTTTAATCGCTGCATGGAAAACTCTACTTTTTCCTGGACAAGATGAGCTTTAATTGATCTCGAATACACGTACAATCTAAACGTGACAGATATCATGATCCCTCATCGATCCAGCTCATGAATGTTTTTTTTTTGTTTTCTACGATCATTGTCATGTGTTCTTAATTTTTCGTCATAGTTGTCAGGAATGAATAATCGTCGTAGTCCGTGAAGTATCGTCGATCAATAAATTCTCGAATAGTCAGTCAGTGTTTTCCCATAATCGTAATAGTGTATTATATCTCTTTGTACATACATGTATAAAAGACAATTGCCCAATTTTACCGATATTCGTCTAGCTTTGTCGCTTGTGTATCGTATGTGTTCGTGATTATTTTTGTATAGTTACGTGGGATTGGCGAGGAAAATATATAGATCTAGGGGTCCTAAAATAAACAGAAAAGTCATTTGTTTTTGCATCCTGGCAAAAAATACGTACATTTGTTGAATTCATTGAAATCAAAATACCCTACTATGATATCCCTGAAGCTTGGAGCTCGGAGATAGATACAAGTACCTCGGATCGCCAAGTGATAGTAAATTTTCAACTTGCATACTCATAATTGATCAACGTTTTCGTAATATAACTACTTTCCCATACATGTGCGTGCGTGCGCGCGCGCACGCGTGTGTGTGTAATTTTTTTGCACAAAGATATTCTAATTTCTTTCAATTTTCAGACTTTTCATTATGGTTGATGGTTTTTTTGACGTTGCTCGGTAGTAATAACGGCCAACAACCTATATGGATTGCACCTGACGATACATTCTCTTTCATGAACATTGGCTATCCGGCAAATTATTTACAGGAATCTTCCTATCAATGGACATTCGAGAGCGATGGTCCATTGAGATTGACATGTGATCCTTTCAACATTCCTTTTGTAAGATTTTCAGAATGTTTTAAAATAAAAATTTAACAGCTTACAGCATTTATTTTTGCTCCTAATACAATTCAAACTAATTGATCTATTTCGATGTCTTTCGATCGTGACTAATCGAAAGATATTATTTTTTTTTTTTTTTTTTTTTCAGAGCTATAATCAGTGTGAGCAAGAAAGGCTGGTAATTTGGGACAGCAATGTAATTGGTCGACGTTACTGTAACGGCCAGGGGTCTTTACCTACCAAGATCGATTATGTTAGCCAGTACAATCGGCTGACCGCTATCCTCGTTGCGACGGAATTCAGCCGGGGTGGCTCGTTTCACTGTACCGTAATGAGAGCACCCCCTCCATGCGAATGCGGACGAAAAAAAGTTGTAAGTTGGTAATTAACAAAACAAAAAAAACAACTGCAAGGGAATACTTGCAAATTGTTTGCTACAGAATTCATACAATGCTCAATGTACCCTCGATTTCGGCTTTCTCGTAGAGGAAGCTTTGAGCATTGGGTGAAATTTCGAGGAAGGAATTTCCAAGCTGTGAGTTGATGCAACCCATATCGTTATTATAATTTACCAAGTAGACATTCCATTTGCTAGCCATTTGATCCAGATTTTGAGCCCATTAAAACCAAACAGTCTTGCAATTGTGGACACGCGATAGCGAGGATAGTTATGCTAGATACATACACGATTAGCGCGTGGCTTCGGGGATTTCTCACATTAAGCAGCGATTTTTGGCTAAATCTTTCAATAATAAAATTTCTATAAAATTTTTATTTAAAAGAAATTTTATTTTTGAGAGATTTAGCCAAATTTGACTAATCTAAAGTTGTGGGGTTCATTAGTCGGATGGGTGACCGCAATAGCCGTGCGGTGGTTGGCCCAACGGATCGCAGAGTAGGATGCCAGACTTCCGTTTATTATGATATAGAACGAAAATCCAAAAGCTAGGGTGATGTGAAGTGCACTGAAATGAAACGTTTATAAAAACCTTTTTGGCTTTTTATACGTTATTATATACATCGAAATATCACAAATAGAATAAAAATTGTATAAAAACAACAAATGTGAAGTGTAAACAAAATTATTATTTGTTATTGTCAGACGAGAATCGTCGGAGGTAGAGAAACGGGAATCAATGAATATCCCATGATGGCCGCTGTGGTCGATCCTCTTACGGTGTCGGTCCTTTGCGGTGCAACGATCATCAGTATAAAACAAGTGCTAACCGCGGCTCATTGCGTGGCCACCAGACTTCCTTCTGACACTGGAATCTTGGTTGGGGATCATAACGTGAAGTTGGGTACGATTTTAATTATCAAATTATGAGATAAGAACATTGACAGAAGAAAATATCACCGACACGAGTAGATTTGATTCGGTCAAGATTTCTCGATCACGTCCATATTTTCGGGCTCACGTCTCTCGATGCGTACGTGAGACATTACGAGCCAAATCGCAAGGTCCGCATATGACCCTCACCCTGTGCGAAATTGTTCCAAGTTTGTTTTTTCATATGGTCAAACATAGATTATCACATCATAACCCAGATTGATGAATTCAACGTAAGAAATAATTTCACCACGCTTGAAAATAGAATTTGTGAGACCGTAAAAATGGAACTTGTGACTTCATAAAGTAATTTTTATTTAACATATCGCTAGAGTATAATACTAAATTATTAGCTGGAATTATAAAAAATGAAAAAAGTTATGATTTTTTGAGAAAGTGATGAAAAAAAAAGAAATCTCTACAATTTTTTTCAATAAGTAAAAGTAATTCAAGCATTAATTTTTTTACAATTGAAATGTGTATTTTTACGTTTGCACTTTATCTTGGAATTTTTAAAGAATTTTTGAACTCTTAGTTTTTGAAGTGTAGCTCATCGAAAATTGGATTGGGCCAGGGTGACCGAGTGTGACGGTCTCGATTCGAAAATAAGGCTTGGTCAGGAATTTTTCGAATCTCAATATGTATATTATGCTGCGAAGGTTCCTTGCATGGCGAAACAAGTACATAGCGTTGAGACATTTTTTATAAATCCTATTGTTACACACAGGTAAGGACACGAATTCTTCGCGCGTCTATCCAGCTGATTACTTCTCTCTCCATTTGGGCTATAATTCAAATACCTTGGACAACGATATAGCCCTTGTTACGGTCCGGGATATTATTGTGTTCAGTCAGGAAGTCGGTCGCGTTTGTCTTCCGTTCCAGCATGTGAACAATCCGTTAGTGTATCATTCTCTCGACGTACTGGGTGAGTTGAACGAAATTCAACGAGATATATTGTTAATACGAATGAGAGATAATAACAATAAATCTTCAAAGTTCATAAAGAAAGAAAGAATAGTGCTAATTCGAATCTTGCAAGTACTTCATCATTATTTCAGCTCGCTCGTGATTCTCCCTTTATGAGCAAGTAAGGCTTTTCCACTTTTGGCGAATTCAATAAATTCAAAGTTACCGCAGGTCAACAAAGTTTCATGAATCTCCATCAGGATTGTGGAAAATTTGTTAAAGTTAGAGCAAAAATATGAATTAAAAAAAAAAAAACCCAACACTCCAGACAATCTAAATTCTCTCCGCAAATTCTTGTCCAAACTCGATGCCAAACAAATTTGTCACACAGTCCATTTTTGTGGAAATTGCCAATCCGATAGTTCACGAATGTGTACAGCCAACATACCATTTCCCATAAAAATTAAAAATCAAAAAATTTATAATACTTGAACCGTTCTATCGATTCTGACTAAATTCAGTATCAATCATCCTTGAATACTTTATACGTTCACCATAAATTCTCACCAAATAAAATGTCAATTATCCTTTAATGATACAAATTCGTTATGAAACATCGTTGCCTATTATAAAACCATTTGCGCCAAAAAGGTTCGATTCACCGAAGTTTACGAATGCTGAAACGACAACAGGAAATGTTCAAAAAAATCCGAAATTCTCAAAAATTCAAATTACTGCATCAATTTTGACGAAGATTTTGACGAAAACGAAACTTTCTCTATAAGAGTTCAAAATTATCGTAAAAGAAAAAAAAACCTCGAAGGAAGTAAGCGCCAAATTTTGTATTTCACGTAACAAGTTTCTTAAAAAAAAAAATTGGGAAAACCAAAAAAATGTAGTAACTATCAAGAATTGTATTCAATTTGAATACAGTACTTGATTGTAACGTTAAAAATTCTTTTTGCATCTTTATTCTACGTAAAACCTGATTGAAACTTTAATATTTTCTCATAAATATGACAAAATTCCTGGATAATTTGTCTTTGTACCTCAGTCCTCTGTACGTCATGCACCGTATCAATTATCCACATACAATTTCTCGCTGTTCAGGCACTTTAATCGTCTCAACTAATTGATTCGTTTTTCTATTGATTGAAGGCTGGGGAGCTAAAGAAACCGCTGGTATACCATCACCGGTTTTAATGAAAGTAAGCCTGGGCGTTATATCGAACGAAAAATGCAAGGAAACGAATTCTGATGTAACGCAGAGACAGATATGCACACAGGAAACAGGCAAAGATTCTTGCCAGGTAACTATTCAAAAATATTAAAAAATATTTTAAGTGTCGTTGCTGTAATTTTTTCCGTAAAAAAAAAATCTTCAATGATCATTAAAGTAGTTCGGCCGTCGTATGACTGTAGTCAAGTTGGCAATTCATTTATATCGATTAAATTTACGTCTAAATTATTAATAAAATTAATGAACACTTACATTGATAATATTTTTATCACATAAATGTCATGAAATGCTTTAAAAATATCGTCAAAGATAAAGTTTATACTTTAACTTGACGTGATTGAGTCCGCCATGATTGTCCAATGTTCGGGTAAAGTCGCCTCGCTGCCCCTCTCACCCCTCCGCCCCCCGTGCCAGTTGCGGTGACATATTACACATAACCTAGCTGCGACATTTGTATAACGCGAAAGAAAAGTTATGAAGTAATGGCACCGAGAAAAAGAAATGGTCAGTTCGTTAAAAAAAGCGAAGCTATTCGACGAATTAAAGCGCGTGAGTTAATCTCAAAAATAAATTTAAAAAAATCTATAAAACTCGACCAAAAAGTGAAAATAAACGTAAACAACACTGGTCGAAGAATTGTGGATGCAGCTTTTTATGGTTAAAAAATTGATAATTCAAAAGATTATACATGAAAATTCATTGGTAAAATTTAGTCTATTCGTGATAAAAAAAAAATAAATGTTATTCACTTTTAAAGTTTCTCGAGAATTTAAAATTCCCGCGATTACCGACTCTGCCCGAAGCTTCAATCAGCTGTTCCAGCAGTGCAACGTAAATGTCTGCCATCCGCTTCCGACACGTCGAAAACAAAAGTTCTTTTATGTTTTCTTTTTGAAAAGCACCGTAAGGTCATGTTTTTTTGAAATAAACAGAATCTGCGATAAATTTCCTTTATGGTGGAAACTTTTCTGAGGCTCAACCACCGATTACTTTTTTTACAATTAACATTATTGTGAGTTCTTCCATAAGGTACTGTGTTAAAAATCAAAATTAAAAAATGAAATAATTCAAAATTTTGCCCCGCAAGAGCCCCCCAAAATGTGCTTATTGTAATCAGGGCCATCAGGGGACTTTTAACTGTTATTCACCGCAAAAATTGATGGACATTTACCGTACTTGCTCAAACAGCCGAACTACTTTAAGCTGTAACTAAAAAAAAACCTGTCGAAAACTTTTACCTTTATTCCCGTTTCGATGCACATTACCGTAACTTATGGTCCAGTCAACTCAGAACTTTATGGCAAAGTAAAACACCCACTTATTGTTTTCTTACCTTCGAAATACCCTAAATAACGGTTCTACGAAGTTTGCCTGATTTAAGACTGCAGAGCTGATTGTTATTAACAAAAAACCAAACACCCTTTGAACCTGAATCTTAAATCATTCAATGTTGTCATCAAATGTAATTCATATTCTATGAATTACATAAGCACATATTGAATCTCTCTATCTTAGCTGAACTCGAAAAAATGGCTTGATAAAAAAAACCTTTTTATTTGCCAAAAATTGAATTTTGAATTTTTCAGAAGAAAAATTGTACTTGGGCTCATTTCGTTCTAAAAAATGCCAGTACGCTTAAAATCAAAAACTTAACCGATTATATAATTTTTTCGGTGTGTGGGTGAGGACGTTTTTGGCAGTCATCGCTTAAGATGCTTTGATAAAAAATCCTGTAGCTGCTAGGATAATTTTCCGAGTAGGTTCGTGCAGAGCATACAATTTTTGATGAAACGTAAAAGAATCAACCGAATTTTAGAGCAGTGGACTCCGAACAATGGGCGGTTGAGTATACAGGATCGGAGTGAAGAATCGTTTTTTTTTCTCTCATTAATAACAATAAATATTGAAAGCCTGAATTCGGCAAATTTCGTAAAGTCATTATTCGAGGTATTTCGAAGGTTACAAAAACGAGCGTTAATTTGACTGCACTATGGGACTTTTAATTTATTTGACGAGCCCGAGTCAAATGTTTCGACACCTCGGGAGAATCCAGCATGTTTTTTTCCAAAGTTTTGCTTCGGGTAGCTGGGAAAAGCAAAAAAAAAGTTCATCCTTACAGTTCGACAGTGGTGGTCCACTGCTGTGGGAGAATTACCAAAAAGTCACACTGATCGGGATTGTCAGTTCAGGACATATTTGCGGCGAGGGCGAACCAGCTGAAAATACCCGAGTAACGGAATTCCTTAATTGGATCGTGAGGAATACTCCTCGGGGTAAGTTTTCATTTGTATTTTTTTTTGCAAAGTTACTTTTTAACAAGAATATAGCAAAGAATGAATGCCCAACAGATAGAGATGATTTGATTGATCCAATTTGGAAAAAAATCAGTTTGATCCAAATATGGTCATTATTTACTTCGAAAAATTTGCTTTATCAATTTGTTTTTTTTTTCTACTTTCCTAGGAATCGAGTACTGCAGATCTAGCGGACCTTGAAACGAGAGATTTACATTAACCCTCGTTTATTATCCGGATATTTGTAACATAGACACCGTCAAAATACAATTTTCAGTGTCCTTTGAAAAGTTTCACTCTCGTTTGATGTAATTTTGTCGTTCTCATTTTGTGATGAAATAAATAAAAAGTTGCAGCAGTTGAGAAAATCGTTGAAGAAATTTTATTGTTGAACATATAATTTTGGGTACGTCGAGAGAATGTGAAAGGTCACGAGTAACTCTGATGATATTGGTATAGCAGGAAATATTGAATCTTGTAGAACATTCCGGGCGATTGTAGTTATTTTCTTTTGAATACTGGGCTCCTAATTTCACAGAGTTGACGCCTCGATAACTCATCAACATCGTCTGACGAAAATTGAAAAAGCGTCAAGAAAAGTCACGCGCCTTCATGTGCCTGTGAAAAGTCACAGACCCTAAAGTGGCGCCAGTGGAATATTTTTGAACTATCTGAAAAGCAAATTATTCACGATACCATGTTAATCTTTGGGACAATGCCTATTCTCTAATTTTTCACGTACCTGCACGAAACCAGTCAGTCAATGACCGAGAAATTTTGCAACGATAATCTGTAGACCCTGTGTAAAAATATATCAAAAATTCACGTAATTCTCTCAATTTTTTCAACTTTGTGCGAACGTGCACGGTTTAAGAATTTTTTTTGGCGAATCCGGAAAATTCCTAAAATCAATTTTTCGTTGTTGCTTCAATCCCCTTAATCGGTATGCTCCTCTCGGCTGCGACATTCTACCACATACTTTCAGCTCGATATTCATATAACTATGTCGTCAGGATTGACGAGTATATTCAGCGAGATTAATTACTACGCAAACAATGAGTTATGATTAATAATTTCTTGAATGAGGATGTGACGTTGAAGAGAGGACTTGTCATAGACGAAGGGTTATCGCAACGTGGCTGATGCAACGACGAGAGTCATAACCGTTCATCGACTAGTTTCATGATCGCAGAGGGGCTATATAAATACAAGAGCGCTTGCGAAAACTCGTGCATACGTTCTACTGATTCCCAGTGGCGTGTCTGACCCGCAAATCGCCTTATCTACTTGAGTAGTCGAAACTACGGAAGCGTCACTCTTGTCCGACATGCCGAATGCAAAACACAAGCTTTCATACACACACACACACACACACACACACACACACACACACACACACACACACACACACACACACACACACTTTCGATCAATTCGTCATCAGGTCGATCTATACTTTACGGCATGTCAACTGAAATGTGTTTTTCGAAAAAATTCGAAAAAAATGTCAAGCCTTTCGTTTGTGAACCCGGAAGATGACGATAGATTCTCCGACGAAATGGTGATGCTGATCGTTCGATACTCGATATAAGAGGGTCGTTTAAATCTCTTGACCTACTTCATCACGATGTAAATGCACTAGATCGGCGAGCCATCGCAAATTTTCGTCATCTCGTCTCTACCATCGCCTCAATATATCCTAAAGGCCACTCCGCTTAATGGGACAAGAGTCTATTTTGTGCTCGAAAAACGTTGCACATTTTCATTATAATATCGAATTTAAGGCTTTACTTGAATTAAAAAATGAATAATTAATTTGATTAATTTGATCATATTGCTGCTCCGCCCTTCACGAAACGAGATATAGGCAAAAATAACTTTTTTGTTATAAAAATATATTTGATGCAAGCAAAAAATGTAGATCTCGTCAAAAATATATTTTACATATATTTTAGGATATATTTTGCATACATTTTTTTCCCCAGGCACAGTATATCCGCCAATCTGTCCACTAATGCAACAAAATATAGTCAGGATTTTATTTTATTACAAGATATTTTAATTTTTTGTGAGCTCGATCGCATCTTACTACGAGGTTCATGGACACGTTCATTGTCGTACGTGCAGAGGGAAGTAATTTCACATAGCAAAGGAGAATGAACATGAGAGAGAGAGAGAGAGAGAGAGAGAGAGAGAGAGAGAGAGAGAGAGAGTGAGAGAGAGAGATAAAGATAGAAATATCGTGGGTGCGAAAGAATTAAAATAAATACTCGTAACAGGGTCAAAACGTTACGTGGAAGAATACGTTGCATAACCGGGGGTAGACAGCAAAGGCTGTGGTTTCACTGGCTATAGCGTAATATACAGTGCCATACCCACCCGCCATCAACGTAATCCTCAGGTTGGCAGTCGTGCACCAAAAGCAGCAAAAAAAAAACAGTGGAGCAAAGATCTATGAGTGAAGGAATGGAACAACCAGATGCGTCCAGACTACAGGCAAAACAGAGCAGATATAACCATGTATATATTTCACAGGAAGCTACATATACATATTGGCGAAGGAGTTGAGAATAATTAGAAAAAGTATCAGAGAGTCAGCCACATATGGCAATACATATATACAATGTATATCGATTGTTAAGACTCGACAGGGCATATATATCTCACATAATTCAACGCGTAATGCGAAGTGGAACATCCCCTTGTAGCTTCCGCGCGGCAGTCAGATATACATATTATTACGAGTATCGGTTCGCGAAGATATCTATAAATATACATACATATATTTATCTTGTACGTGCACGAAGCATTTACGTCTTCACACAAGTATTTCTATTAGCTAGGAGGGCTCGTCGTCGAGCTTCGGTGGATCGGGCAGTATGACGTCACAACGAAGGTTCGTATCCACGTTGCGAAGTACACTCATCGCATGATGGTAGGTGTGCATACTTGCGTGTATTGTTGGGGTAACATCGATGTTGGTAGCGACCGTGACGGAGGCGTACGAGGGTAGGTATAGGGCATGTATGAGGTGTATAGTGTCCAGTGTGTGCGCAATTTCTCGTGTTGAGCAAGATGATGCAAGGCCGTTGAATTTCAGACTCGATGCGGAGAGTGCAACAGAGAGCTCGTGGGATGTTCGAGGCCATGAGGGTGTGCGAGTGTACGAACGGTAGGATGTAACCATCAAGGGAGGGAGAGGGGTCGCGAAGGGGTAACGTTTGCCAGACGTATAGGGAGCCCAAAGAGGATTGTAGCGAATGGTAGGACGTGTGGCGGTGCAAGCCGGACGGTAGTATACGTTTATATAAAGGGTGATGAGGCACCAGCAGGCGTATAGGTTGGATAGTGTGGTTGCGAGGAGGATGATAGTAAAATAGGTATTGCAGGCACGGTAGAAGAAACGTGTGGGAAGAGGATAGGGGATAAATGGACGTTGAAAGGGATATGCAAAGACGTAGTGAATGCCAGACGGGAGGGGGATGCGAAGAAGACGTAAATCGGTGATTCAAGGAGTGCGGAGAGGATAGTACTATGCTAGATCAAGGGGTGCGAGGAAAACACCGACGAGATACTAGGGCCAAGGGGCGTAAAGAGGACAGCAGACGAATGTTGGTTAAAGTGGTGCGAGAATGACAGTTGTACATACCAGACAAAAAGGTGTGTGCGAAGAGGACGCCGGTATAGTTGATGGTTCCGCGCAGAGGTTCGAAGAGCTCCGCGTCGGGATACGAAGAGTAGGAGGGTGGTGAATGCTCAGCGAAGGAAGGGCACTAGGAAATGTCAAGCCACTATACACACCATACCCATGCTGTATGCTATCCAGAGTCGAGAGTGTGTGCGCGAGACAAGCAGAGTACTTGGGTGAAAGAGTGGGAGAGAGAGAGAGAGAGAGAAAGAAAGAGAGGCATTTTTCGAAGGGTGCATGTGAGAGAGAAAGCTCGACGGATGCGCCACTGCGATACGCATACAAGTTATTAGTATATGGTATATAAGGTATGAATGTAGGTGTTTGGCAACGAACGCAGCCGCACAAGGAGCCGCGTCGGAGCAACGAGGAGGAACGGAGGGGACCCAGGGTTGTAGATGGTCCCAGCTGCTACGTCACGTGACGCGAGCCAACAATGTATCAGAAGCAAGAGTGTGCTATGTAGGTGAAAAAGCAGTGTTGGTTCTGCGAACCAGTACGCGAGAGGGGCACGACAGCATAGTTATAGAACATACACAGCATCAATTATACGGGGTAGTTCACATAAAAAAGAACGAGTCTGGGCAAAGGGCATTTTTTGGAAATTTGGCGAATGTTGGCTTTAAAATTAATGATACATAAACAAAGAGTTATTTATAGAATGAATATCAGTAGGAATTTATTTGATTTTTTTTCCCCACTTTCGCTCATGCCAGTCTCAAAACTTGCATTGGCTTAGGATTCATCGATTTCGTACGAAACACCCGGTATAGATATCTGATGTAGTACACATTATGTATTCCAGATAAATGTGTGCGTCCCATATACATGACTGGCTCTATAGTGAGGTGGAGGTAGAATGGTTTGTGCAACGTCACCGAGATACGCCCCCACGTATAGTCCCGAATCGATCGATGCGAGATGAGGGGTTGGCCCGGTTTAAGGTGCCCTCACATGACAATAACACTATATAGGAGCGGAGAAAGGAAGAGAGTGAGCGAGAGAGAGAGGAAAAAAGTTCAGGAGTATACACATTAGAGAGGGTGAATGGTCGTCAAAAGAGCGCGAAATTTGAAATCTTCAAAATGATCCTCGACAAAATTCAGCTCGATGAAGTGTGAAAAAAATCGATTTTCAGTTTTTCGGATTTAAGTACACTATGCAGACCTTCCTAAATATGGCTATTAAAATTCTATGGTGATGCTAATGATTAACCAGTAAGCATCAATAATTTCATTTAAACTTCATCAAACGGTAGGCAAACTTTAAACGCGGTTATCTCAAAACTATATGTTCTTCAAATCAACAAACACGATATCTCGATAATCAATCGGCCGATTGAGCTCAGATTTGATATGCACCTTCAGTAGACTATCTTTCAACGTTGGTAGCAGAATCGAGATGATTTTTTAAAAATATATAACTCGTAGAAGGGGCAAAAACCTAGGAAAAATCGACAATCAAAGTTTGGCATAACGCCATTTTGTAAAAAAAAAAAAAAACTTCTGGCCAAATCTTGTACCAACCATCACAGCACTCGTACGGGTTAAAAATATGCTTGGATTTTTTTTTCACATACATACAACGCCCGCAACACTCGTTACCAATCAGGGGTTTCTTTGTACCTAAATGTAAAAAATTACACGATAACACTTTTTTTTTTCTTCACAAAATTTGTACATGCTTTCAAAGAATCAATAAGTATGTGCAGAAAATTTCAGAAAGAGAACTCGAACCGACTCAAATTTATTCCATCCTGAAAATCACCTCCCACGCATACGACAACACTGCCTTGAACTCTATTATTTCGGATTGTTTAGAAGCCTCAAAAAGAATTAAAAAATTCAATTGAATCCAATGGAATTAATGCAGACACAATTTTCTCCCGAGCTTCTCACGAGACAACTTGACTTTTTGATTGTCAGCTTTCCAGAGATACGAAAAAAAGGATTCCACGTTGACTAAAATTCTGCTCTTGATGAGCACTTGATGATGCTTGATATTTTTCGCGCCATTTTTTCTGATTCGATAATATAATTTTCCAAAAGTTAATCGCTCTGTTTTGCCATTTACGGTTCTCTCGTAATTTTTCACGGAATTATACTCACTGAGCAAGTGCCAGGAGTTTTATGATTAGGGTTCATCGAGATGCTCGTATAATTGTAAAATATAAAATACGCGAAAATTCGCGATCGGTTGAATTTCTAAATTTTTTTTTTCTTTTTAATTCAAGACGAAAGTTCTCATATATGGGTCTCCCACGTACATGTCGGATATATGCGAGCAATAAAGTGCTCGTTGGCCAATGAGAATTCATTCGAGAACCGAGTTTTAACGAAGCCGGCATTTTTAACCCTCCATTCGCCCCGAAACGAGACACACACACACACACACACACACACACACACACACACAAAACCACGCAAACGTGAATGTGGTCTCGCACACAGAACAAGACTTTCGACCCAACGACGTAATGTACGATGCGCGTATAACTTCCCTCAGTTTGTTATCGGCTCTCTTACGAGACAGATCACCGTTGCACATTTGCATTTAATTTACGATGAACATTGAGTAAAATAATTAATTAAAAAAACGAACACCATTGTGCACTTTGAGAAAAAAATCGAAAGAGAGTGAGTGAGAGAGAGAGAGAGAGAGAGAGAGAGAGAGAGAGAGAGAGAGAGAGAGAGAGAGAGAGAATAATTGCAGTTTATACAAAATTGTGTGCGCGCTCGTGCGCGGCTCTCGGCGATCGCCAAAAGCCGGAAGATTGAGAGCAGCGAAATCACGATTTGGAAATATTTAACCGCGGGAATAATTGAGCTTGGTGCAATTGAAAATAAAGCCCTCTCAAGCGGTATACATGGGTCCGAAATCCGCAAGGCCCGCCTCCATACACACCGAGTACAATACAAGCCTGCGCAATCTCAAGAGTATCAAGTTTAAGTAATTAAAATTATACGGATATACACATATGCACATATATATATATATATCTATGTATATACTATATAAATCGACATTCAATATTTTTCGTCTATGAAAAGGGAGGCATAACCTTATACGTGACTTACATAAAAAAATAAAAAAATTACGTCTCGGCGTTACGCAATAGCAACGAGGACTCGAGTGCGTAATTGACCGAAGCAATACAAAGAAGATTCGGAGAGATATATTTTTTTTTGAAAATTAAACGTGATTGTATTATCGCGTACCGCGAGAAACACGTGGGAGTTGATAAATTTTCAAATATCTCAGCACTCGTACTTTCACGTCGACGTATAAAACGTCTCGAATAAACGTAAATTTGAGTATTCAGGCAAATTTTTTGTTCTTTCGCGTGATATTGAAAAAAAAAAATCAAAATTATCATCGCCAAGTTGATTGTCGAATTATACCAAGAAAAACGAAAATTTAGAAAGAAAATTGCACAGTCGGGCGTAACGAGTGCGAAATTGAGGCAGAAAATTTTTTCAAAGTGTGCGCGCGAGTCGACGAGGACGAGAACAGAGTCGAACGATTCGTTGGCAGATTATACAGGGTCGAAAAGTTGACTATACGATAAATCATCGAGGGCTGTGCTATATACAGAATTTTATCTATACATACCGATAGACGAATAGAGAAAAAAAATTGTCAAGAAATTTTCAAGATTTCCTCGACGTATTTTCGTAATATCAAAAGCGACAGACACACACACACACACACACACGAACCCTGACATTATCGTTGTGTGCGATACCGCTAGAAGATCTTTGGTGCGAGCAATTCTCATCCGCACCGGTGCAGAAGAAGAATACGTGAAAAAGACACGGAGTGTCACGCACACGGTATATAATATACATACGATCATCCTCACTCTCTGGAAAAAAAAGTAAAGCGACAGTCGATATAAATATATACGAACAAAAGCGTAAATAAAATTTCTCCATAACGCGAAGTATTTCACGCTCCGCGGTCACTTTAAATTCTCCAAGGAACATTGTGCTCAAACGGATTTACGGACTGTACAAAACGACAAAACGTTTCCCTCGAGTGTTTCAGGATTGCCCCAAAATAAAAAAATAAAAATAAAAAAATTACAACTTTCCCCAATCTTTGAAATCCAACGTCTGATCGTCACACGATTCATCCACTCGTTCGCCCGATTTTTCTCATTACGAGATTCTCACCTCGGATCATTTTGTTCATAAAACTTTGGGGATTCAGAAAAAAAAAAGTATCGTCTCATCGATTCTTCTCACTCTTGATATAATTTCGTGACGATATTTCATTCAAGCAAAAAAGTACGATTGTTATTGTTTTTGTTTTTCAATAATCTGCGAATTTATTGAATAAATCGCGTATATACGTGTATATCAAGCCAACGATATCAACGATCGTTGGATTTTTTTCTCACTGAGAGGCGTGATTTTGGGATAAACGATACCGCGGGAGTAAAGATCGTTAACCAACTTCGATCGTCGATCCGTTTCTACTGGCACATCCGGCGTTTCTCGGGGGGGCTCGTTCCTCGATCTCGTCACGACGACGACGACGTTGACGATAGTCGTCGAGGAGGAGGTGGCGGAGAGGAGAAGGAGAATGACGAGGGAGGCGGGGGAGTAGGAAAGGGAAATACAACGCTAAATCGGCGCGGAAATCGAGTCTCGCGAGATCCGCGAACGGGAAAGTCGACCATCACCAAACGCTCCCGGCCACTAAATTAAAAGGAGCCCAAAAAAAAAACACACACACACGCATTAATTGGTTCAATTTGCTAAGTGTGTAAAAAAAATCCTAACGATAATTTCACGCGCGAGATATACATAAATATATATATATACATATATACAAATATATGTCGACTATACTGTGAAACGCTCAAGTAAATTTTTCTCCGAGTTCCTGAAGAACTTACGAGAAAAGCTAAAACGAAAAGAGGCAGAAAACCCTCGTGGAGAATATACATACACACGCCGGATATAATTTCGCTAAAAAGAAAAATCTCAATACCATCTCAAGTATACGCAAATGATCGATGATGAAAATACAAGGGACATGTATATACATATTACGACGTAGTATTTAATGCCACGAAACTGAGGAATGCCTTCCATCTCGTACTACGTTCGTAATAATTGTTTTCTACGTGGGAAACAAAATTTCGAAAAAATCCATCTTTGCATTTCATCGTGATTCAATGTATCCCTGTGATCGATCGATGAATCCAGCGTGACAAATATTTTCGAGCAACGATACGAGTGTGAGATTGGAATTCATGAAAATCTCTTATATAACGAAATTATTGTTAAATAATAAAGGAAATCGATTTTTAAAAAAGGAGAGAGCGTGAGAGAATTAAAAGTGTTTAAAAGTCTTGTTTACGAATACAAAAAAAAAAAATAGTAATAATAATAGAAAGGAGATTGATATAAAAAGCGTGCTAGAATGGTGACGAAGTCCGAGAACGCGCGTAACGGGCACGAGTTGGCACCCCTGAACGAGGAACGTCAGGGCGGTCATAACGTAACGATTGTCGTGACGTCGAATCAAAATGCAGCTCCCGGACAGGATGGCAATGAAAACAGAGCCGCGTGGAGCGGTAAGATGCAATTTTTTCTCAGCATCATCGGCTACAGCGTTGGTCTTGGCAATATCTGGAGATTTCCATACTTGTGCCAGCAGAACGGTGGCGGTGAGTTTGAGATATATTTTTTTATTATTTTTTTCCCCTACCGATTCGGCATGAGCTTCGTAATCTTGTGTAACGTCATTGATGAGGATGCATGTAGATACGGATCGACAAGTTGCCATAAACGTCATTGTCAGAGACGAGAATTCAAACTGTATATGCTCTCAAGAGAGATCGTGTTTAATGAAGAAGAAAAAAAGTGCAAGTTGAAACATATTTTGAGCTTTGCATACAAATATTTTTTCGAAGAATCAAAAATTTCATAAAATTCGAATCCGTTAATTGTTTCTCACCGAATTCAATATCAATCTTATTCCTTGAAGATACTGTAATTGTATTAGAAAAAAAAAAAAATTGGCACGCAAATTAGCGCATTTGCAGAGATAGGAGAAATGACAAATATTTCGAAAAATTCAAAAGTTTATATAACCTGAAATCGCTTTATCGATTTCCACCAAATTCAATACCACACCAGCTGGTCCCTCAGCCTGTTCGTGTTGAAAATTTTGGCTCAATAAATTCCGAGCTACGGTTATAATAGCACAGGCATTCATTGAAAATTCAAGATTTCATTAAGTTAAAAATTTTTTAGTAATATTGACGAAAATTACAACAAACAATTGAAGTTAATTGCTCCCTTTATGTGCAAAATTTGACTACTATCGTTTCATGCACTTTCGAAATTCACACACACGCATCCAGATTTGTTTGTCTGAATACAATTTTTCATAGTCTTAAAAAATTTTGAGCACTCTGGCACAAAATTCACGAAATTTTGTGACATGCAGGAAGTCGACGGTTTGAATCTGGGTCTTGTAAGTTCTTCTAGAATAGAAATATGTACATGACAATGCTTCAGATATATATATATATATATATATATATATATATATATATATATATATTTGCGTGCGCGCACGTGTGTGTGTGTGTGTGTCGCATAAAGCTGCGTGTATGTGTTACATGGACATGTTTACATTGTTCGAACCAAGCGTGACGTAGCGGAGTATAACTGAAAAATTGCGGAAGAGAACCTATGTCGAATAGGTTCAGTGTCTTTCTATTTTTAAAAAGTTTCGTTTTTTTTTTCCGCCAATCAGTCGCCCTTCCCTCTTTTCCACAAAGTTTACTCAACTTGCCAATTTCATTGTCCTTTCACTCATGAGCTTTATAAATTATACTAAATTCCGTCTCTCTTTGATTTATCCTTGAAAATTCAATGCCTCCAGCTTACTCGCATTCGTTCGTTCCACTCTCAGCGCTTTTCGTCAACTGTCAGTTTCATATAACCACCCTTGACATCGATATTAAAATTTTTTCGGTGCATCCCCAAATCTGCTCACGAATGTATCTCTTTATTTCCTCGTCAAGTCATCGTACAAACACAGCACACACACCCTCTTTCAAGAGCTGCTCTTTCATCGTAAAATTATTCTTGTCCTCCAGAAATTTGAGATGTATACCAGCACACATTCCATGACATATTCATTGTTGTTCTCCCTTGTCGTTTTACTCCATTCTCGGGCCTTTCTTCACCTACCGACTCAGATATTCCCTTCATCGGCTCGATAAAACATGTCTCCATTTCGTTTTCGAGGTTCGTTGACGTCTATCCCCTTGATCGTAAAACTTTCACTGTTGGATTGCCTCTCGGATATTTTCCAATTTCAATAACGAACGATACTTAGATGATACAAAAAAAAATAAAAACGCCGACCTTCTTTCGATCGGTATAGATCGTTCGATACGTCTCACTGATTGGCAATATAATTTGATCATTTTAAATCAATTGCACATCAAACTAGTTTACTCTGTTTATATATAGGTAAGTTCAATAATTGGACAATCGATTTTAGATTCTCGAAGAACGGAAAGTGAGATTCACAGGAAACATGATTAAGTATAGAAAGTTTACGTTAATGGTTAGACAGAAAATAGGAGAGATAATGTTGTTACGTTAGCATATGTATATCAATTGATACCTATTTATGTAAGCTCTCCATGTACAGGTATAAAACTGTCTGCACGTAAATAACGAACTATCGACGTTTCGAATTCTCTTTGAATGTCGCAAATAAGGCGTTTTTTTTTACCAAAATTTCTTTTTTATCCTTCAAGCCATTTATAGATAAAACCATTAAATAAGAAACATCTTTGTTTCCAATTGCTGAAGGGTTAATTGCAATTTTTTAAAGGACAAAGTTGCATATACTTGACGAAGATTCGTTTAGGTTTTCCAAATCCGTGAGTGTTCGGTGCACATTATTATTATTATTATTTTTTTTTTTTTCGTTCTCCGCTTCCTCTTCCTGTGTTGTCAGTAATTTGAGTGGATGACGGACAGAGGTGGAATCTCGTTGGGAAATAAAACACGATAGACGGAAATATGGTTACATCAGAGCTCGTCTGGTGCTGGGCCTGAGCGATCAATTCCGCAACGTTCGGGGATTCTCTAACCCAGATTCGTGAGACTCACCGAGAAAGTCGATAGGCGCGCGGTTACCGAGCTAGAGAGCAAGCCTATTCTCTAATGGTCTCTATATACATCGATATTATATCGTGATATATTGCTCGTTGACTGTATATCCATTCGAAACATTGGCATTGGCCTTCTCGAACGATAGAGCAAAATTTTAATCATGAGAAAATATGATTCTTTGCTGTATGAACTGTATCATTCTAATTCATCAATGAATTACAAAAAATTTATTGAAATTCTTGTGGAATGAATTTGGTGGATTTTACGATGATCAATGATTAATTAAAATGAACCATCAATTGAAGAAAAAAAAAATCGTATGACGTTCATGAGGGCTTAATGAAAATTCACGTTTAATGATATCGCAAGAGCAAGATCTCGAGGTGTGGGTCACCTCGAGATCTTGAAGAACTTGTCACGGTTCTTCCCCTAAATCAATTCGGCTCTTGACAGCCTCACGAAAAATACTCTTGAATCGTTCACGTTGTTTTTACGACAGATATTCCTCAAAAAAAATTGCAGCATTTTCTTTCTGAGATACCAAAATCTCCGAATTGATTGGATTTTATTTCTTCGTCCAGCTCTCTGACACGTGAACAGAACTCGGTATACTTGTCTTTTTTGTTTGTTTTACAAACAGATTAAGAGAAAAATCAGACAGTTCACTGTTCGATAACGAACAATAGGGCATGAAAAAATATATATTTTCATTCCAACCACGCATCTGGTACTTTTCCACTTTTGAAGTGTGCTACTTGGGTCTGAAGATTTGAAGAAGTGAGTCGTCTCAATTGGTATTTTGCACGGAAAAATCAATATCACACCGATAACCTTATGCAAGCGAGAACTGAACTTGCCGAAGGTATTAGGAATAACTTTTTTTATTGCCAAAATATAATACTGGCAATTTTTTGAATTGGAAATTGGGGACCGGGAATTAGGGAAGGATAATGATCATAATAAGTCGCCGGAATTTAAATAATTTTTTAACAATAATTCCATAAAGTTTTTGAAATATTGATGAAAAAACAATGAAATGAAAATAGGAACGGAAGGGCTAGAAATATAAAAATCTGAAAAGTTATGGAGTAAGACATTAGCTGTCAATAAAATTTTGCACAATTCAACAAATTATTGTTCCTACCCTGGAAACAAAAACGAAAAATGATGCTATTTACGATTCGTCAACGATAAAGTGCGTAGAGCATTGCACTACGACCTCGATTTAGGTAACAGTGGCGGGATCGGGAGCGCATCGTGCTTGCTCGAATCGAGGTTGCGCAATTTACTGTGCGCCATTGACCTTGCCGTGGGCTGCAATAGGCGTAGCGTTTCTCCCACTATACGCCGTTCCAATCGATTCTCACCGAAGAGTGGGGACTGTTTCTTAAATCGAAGTTCCCGAAGTCGAGATCCTATTTGTGTTGTGATTATCAATTTATGTTTGTTAATTCGCAGATTTTACATGTGAATCCCCATACGGGCATAGGAAAAAGGATCAAGAGACGCGACAGTGTCTTGACCCTGAGTAATTAAAAATAATTTGTTTATTATATACGAACAGTGAGTCCTTTTTGCATGTGTATAAAGAGTGATGTCAGTGCTGCTGACCTTTTCGTGTACGTACTCGAGGGGGCTTATTGATCGCACCTCCCGACAGAGACACTGCTCCAGGAGGCTCGACGTATATATATCTATCGTTATATCTGTATAGGTGCGTCGTCTTTAAGTCGTTGCAATTCGCATCTATACAACGACGAATCATTATTACAATATATTCGTGTATATATACAGTAAATAAAGTACACAGAAAAGCCTGCAGCCTGTGCCTCTATTGCGTGTGACTCAAGCTCTAATCACTCTCAAATTAAACGACAATGCTTGCGTACAGTAATTTGATGGGTGACCGCTCATTCCCTCGCTGGCTGGTGGCTTGTATCGTAAAGAAATAGGTCATATTTTTTTTTCCATAAATGATTCTTCCTACTCGACTTTACTCGTAGGAATATACAAGAATTGTTGAAAGTATACCGTCTGCATCGACACTGGTTTTTTTGCACTTTCCCCGTGCCCGGGTACTAACGCGATACATAATATAATATATGGTGTAGGCGGTGGCAGGGCATAACGGGAAGTGGGTTGAAGTGATATGGAAAACTGGAAGGGAAATAGGAAGACTGGTCAGTAAAAGGGACAAAGGATCCGTATATATTGATGATGGTAAAATATGAAAAAATTGAAAGTACATGAAAAAAGAACGATTAAGGTATAGCCATTTTCCCCATTTTATTCCAGCCACGAATAATTGATTTTGCTTACGTACCTACGAAAAACTATTGAGCCAAAGTTAGTAACAATATTCGTCATAATTTGCCAAAAAATTTTTATAAACATTGAATATTGGTTGTCTGCATTCGGGCTCAATATGTGCTAGAATTTTTTTGTCTTCGATAGTCGAGCATGTACATAAAATATCTGACATAAATTATTCTCACGATACGTACGTTTTTTTTTTTTTTTTTTTTAATATTTTGAATAATTGCCCGCGAAGTTTGCGTTATTGCATGCTCGAAAAATCGTTTTCCTAATTGGGCATTAGCCACGTGTTATTTCGTCGTGTGTAAAATTTTGTCGTTCACCTTAACGCATGCTGGTAACATTACCAATCGACGTCCAAGAACTTTTTAACGAAGGCACGTACTCGTATTACTCTTATATGAACGTAAAAAAAGTTTTCGCAATCGTTGCCCGTAAAATGTTTATTTTTCTTCCATTCCTTCGATTTTACGTTAACGAGTTGGCTCATGAGAAGATTCGATGAACGTGAGCTATGCTGCATCGTGTTGTGAACTTGTGAGAAAAGTCCAAATAACATAGAGACATGAAGCTTAAGCTTTTTAGGAGTTTTCCTAACTAAGTTTTTCTCATAACCCTCTCATCAACTTTTTTTTTCGTAAACCACTTTTTTCCTCTGTATAGGGCGAGATTTAGATTCAAGGGAATGTTCAAAAAATTAAAAATCAATCAAACGATTTTCAATTGATTCAAGAGTTCATTAAATCTGAATCCTTTTATCGGTATTAAAAAAAAAAAACTCAACATCTCTAAGCTTTATTGAAGTGTTGTCTCAAATGTCAGTTCAATTGTCTTAAAAATTGAAAAAAAGTCAGGGGAATTAGCGATCGTTTTGAAAATATACAAAATGTCTTTAAAACTAAAACGAATGAATTGAAAAAAAAAATTATCTCCAATAAATGGGAATCGACTGCTTTACTTGGGTGCCGAAAAATTTTCAAAGATCTACGGTGATTGTATGACGGAAATATAATGGTGATGATAGTTTTTTTCATTTTTATTCAGAAAAATTGTAATGTTTGAATGAATTTTGGTGGAAATGATTGCACTAATTAAATTAGTATGTAGTAGGACCCAGTCAGATTCATGTTATTACATGAAAATGAAGAATTCATCGATCCTGAATCTTTGCTCGGTTTTTATTCCCATCAAAATGATACGAGAGAACATGGAACGGAAAAAAAAAAGAAATAAACACACAAATTGTTGTCAAGGAAATTGGATAATAGTTAAGAGTTATGAAAACGAGTATTTTCGGTATTATTTGGATTGCGATACTCAACGATACGGGAAATTGTACAGACGAAACACGCGACAAACCATAGGTGTTTGTCTAACCCCTAAACGGGGGCTGAATAATTAAAATGTAATTAATTCTTAGACAGGCTATTGTACAGCTATTCTCTCTCTCTCTCTCTCTCTCTCTCTCTCTCTCTCTCTCTCTCTATCTCTTTCTATCTTGCAACTGAGAAATTGATCGCCTCGCTTTTGTTGTCATCGACGACCTCGCAATCACCGTTTTTGGTGCGCCGAGACGAAACTCGTATGTTGTATATAGGGTGCCACCAAAGAGTGGAAATTTCCAGGATATAGGACGACAACGTACCGATCGATTTTAGCATACAACCCCTATTTATGTATTGTGTAACACGTGATTTACCAGCCATGTGCTTTGGCACTATATATTGTTACGCGTCTCTTCATCACGTTTCCCCTTTTTATTTTCCCTCGCGCAATTTTTCCCCTTCAATAGGTGCAAATAAAAGTAGGAGAAGAAAGAATAAAATGGATTGTAACGAATATTGTGATACTCAACAATCACGTTTTACGCTCGTACTGCAGCCTTGAACTATACAATACAAGCATTTCTGTCAATCGCTTTCTCTATCCCTCACAGATGAATCGTTAACATGGTGCTGCACTGTTTGTTTTTTCTTCTACATATATACTATATATATATATATATTTCTTTTTCATCTCTCTCGATGCTCGGGATAAGCTGCTGATTTTCAACCCCCTCTCTCTGAGAAGGCACGGTTGGCGAATTCTGGGAGCCTATAGATGTGTGTACTACATTATGTATATATATATATGGGTGATATAAACCTCAGCCGTGAACTTGGAGTGAAGAGTATAGGACGGAGTTTTGATTCGAGTTAAATTCGTACTTTGGAAGTTGGTTATGCACATTATTACTTTACCTGAAATGATTCGTGAAATAATTGACAGAAGTCGAACTGAGTCGAGCAATCGATGAATCAAGTAGCCCCTGTCACTCCAACTCGGTGATTTACGATATGAAAACATAGAGGAGGAAGCTGTGGTTGCTCAAGTCCTCTTACACCTCGTCCAACGATGCAGAACCCTACACACCGTATAGGCATTTTCGCCCATTATTCTAGAACTTTTCGAGGGATGCTACCGCATGTATGTATGCTGTAGATACTTATACATGTGTATGTAAGGTACAGAGGGAGAAAATTTTGAGCCAGAGAGAAGAAACGAGAGCACGAGAAACGGAGAGCAACGGGGTTGCAATGGGCGCTCGATCAATACGAGACACTCTGGCTGCTTGGCGAAAGTGGAAGGGGAGATCACGGGAGAAGTACGCTACTGTGATATCAACGAATAAAAAAGTCGGACGATAAAAGAGCCGATTGAAGTGAGAAAAAATATACGGGTGGATATTTCGGTAGATAGAAGATTAAAAGAGGTAAAATAGAGCACGGAAGGGGGAGAGAGAGAGAGAGAGAGAGAGAGAGAGAGAGAGAGAAAGATAGAGAGAGACAGAGAGAGAGAAAGGGAGACGTTGTTGTATAGATCGAGGAAAAAGCAAAAAAAAAGGCTCTACAAAGAGCCTTTGATACATGTATAAGAATAGTCAAGGGCAGAAGAGATTTGAATTTTCTTTTTAATTTGATTTAAATTGTTTTTTATTTTTATAGTCCGAACGGAAACTGAAGGAACGAAAACTAGAATGAATGTTAACGAAAGTCAGATCGAAGGGGATATAGAAAAAGGAGAATAATGTTAGTTGTTATACTTGCTCATATATCTATATTTGTGTTTCCGGTTGGTGAAAGAGAAAACGCGTTTATGCCATCGCAGCCGGCTCATCGAGACTTTTCACGAGGGCTAGGCACAGCTTTGCTCTTTCTTTCCTTCTCTCTCTCTCTCTCTCTCTCTCTCTCTCTCTCTCTCTCTCTCTCCCTCGCCCTTGCGAGAATATTTTAAAAATGGACCGAATATATGAATGGAGCAAAATGTAGGAACGTGAAGGACGAAAGATGAGAGAGATAGAGAGAGATAGAGAGATAGAGAGAGAGAGAGAGAGGGAGATAAATTGGAGGAGAGGGAGTTACTCCCTTCATAGCACTTCTTTCATTCAAGAAGGCCGTTAAAAACATCATTGACGGTTTTTTTTTTCATCTCTACCTTTTACGGCTTCATTTTTTTTTTCTTCGAGTAACTCAAAGCAGACGCATAGACATAGAATTTTTTTTTCCTCAAATATGTACGACTGTTACTTTGGAGCGATAAAAAGTACCCGAATTAAAAATAATTCCAGTTTAAGTTGAATATTATTATTGTTAATAGTAATTGCTAGTTACGTTTAATATTATTCTTAAATTTCGACATTGACAAATGAAAAGCGTATTTAGGGGCACTCAATGACTAGAAAGCCGTCGAATGCCTGTCGGTTTATATATACACGAGTCCTAACACATCTCTAGCTTCCATTTCTGTGTTTTTATTTAATTTTTTTAATACTTTTTACGCAGAGAGTTTAGACGAATCTGCGGCGAGGTTAGGTCGTTATTTTTGATAAATCAGCTGTTGAGGCACTAACTCATGATTATTAACTAACTATAATTATCATGATACTCATGATGATAATTATCATCATGAAAATCAATTTTTTCGAAATGTGACTTTAAATATACGCGGTAAAATGTACGTTTTCTGCATTATCTATACGATTTCTTGGGTTTGAATTATCGATTGTCAATTGTTCAAAAACCTTTGCTTGTTAAACGAGCCCTAAAACAGTGATTACCGAAACTCACAACAGATATAGTCTCCATAAAGGATCGTGCATGCTTCATCTACTTGCATGTAACCAATTATTTCATTTTCGTACGGAAACACCATACGGTCAAGGCTGCCTTAATTTTGGAAATAGTTGCACAAAGTGCTCGTGTGAAATATAAACAATATTCAAGTCTCAAAATTTAATTTTGCCTCATGATCGTCAGTTCTCAAGAACAGAGGTAGAAAGTGTGTACTGTGCGATACAAGAGCTCGAGAGAGATAGCTTAAATTTTTGAATAAATAATTATCTGGTCGAATCAATAAATAGAAAACGCTGCCGACTCTATAGAAAATTGGTTTAATAATCGTAATTTGGGTTTCACTTTAAGCCTTTCATTTTTCATTGCGTGAAAGACCTTTTTGTGTAATGAATAATACAGGCAATAATGTTCGGTGAAAAAAAAAAAACGAACAATGCCCCAGAAACCTTTGTAATATGTATGAAGGCCTTAGGTTGCTTATGGTTGTGTGTGTATGTGTGTTAGAGGTAGCTTCTAGATTTTTTGAACGTATGCCTGGAGCATATAACCTCAATGCGTGGGTGTCGCGTATTCCATATATCATATATACCGAAATAGAAGCTACGTAAAAGTAAATTCAAGTGTGTATTAGCGTGGGGCAAGCCGATTTTGTTTGATAATTCTCGCATTTCGCAACGCATACCATAAAATCTCCATGCACATCTATATTATGTAAGCTGGGAAAAATGCACTTTCGAGAATTTCTCGTCATGGTATTTCCATGTAGAGGCATTTTCTTTGAATTTCTAGAAAATTTTTTTCAAAACGAGTCCGAAAGAGTGTAAAGTACGATAAAAGATGAAGCTTAATGGTAAAACGAAAAGTACGTTATACACATTTTAACATTAACAAATTATTGCAATAAACTTTTATGCATGCAAAAGACGAAGACATGAGAATTTTATTTTACAAATTATCTCCCTCTCTTGTGCAATACCGGTTGGCAGAATTTTTTTTTTTACGTCTATCTAATAATGAAAAACTGTTTGTTCAAAACTATTCAATGATCCGGAAACTTTTCAAGATCAAGCAGTTTGTATAAAATTCACGTGTATTCGAATAATTAAGATATTCATTTGTTTGACAAAAAAAAAATATTTACAATCATTTGTTGAATGATTTTTTTAGAAATTTATTAATAACTTTTTGGTCGCATAACGGTCAAAAATAATTTGAAATAATTATTCTTATATATCAGGCAGTAATATTTTCTTAAGAACAATTATTCATGAACGCATTTGTTGAGAAAATAATTTTTTTTCAATCAAAATAATTTTAAATTACTCGAAAAAATTTCACTCGACCGATTCCCATATCTCGGACGCTCGTACTTATTATTGTACTCGTCGTTGTGGATAAAAGCTCGAACGTGCGATATTATCGAAAGGCACATACCATAAGATGAAAACAATTTCGACGCCGATATATACACTACCGTTCATAAGTATGGAAACACTCGCCCCAGATCCAAGCCACACAAGAAGTTGTATCGCTCTTTGAAAAATGAAGACATCTAAATTTCCCAAGCGGCGTTCTGAAAAGGACATATTTAGCTTCATTTACCTTTTTTGGAAAAATTTTTGCGATTTTTTTTGAGCTCGGTACGAACTTTGAAAGATGGTGATTTTTTGACTTTTTTTGGAGGGTGGAAATTTTCCCGCATATTTTGTAAAAAAAAATTTTCAACTTTTTTTCCGTGAAAAACTTGAAGCGGGGAGTACAACCTTCAATCTCATTTTTTGGAAAAATTTTTACGATTTTTTTTTGCAAAGATATTCAACTTTTTGCAAAAAACGACCATATTTATAAGGGGTAGTCTCACTCTGAAACTACTGGGTTTTCGTAAAATTACTAAGAGGGTAAAAAGTTGCATACAATCATTTTGGATGTATCGCATTTTTTTCAGAATTAAAAAAACAAATTCGAAAAAAAAATTTTTTTTCAAAAATTAAAAACATTTTTTTTTGAAAATTTTTTCTTAAATCAACGAAATATTTTTTTTATCGTGAAAAATCGGGTCTCTTACCTCATCGACACGGCTTTTTCATCGAAAAAGCCACCTTTCGCTGCGATTACAGCCCTGCTCCAAACTGGCCCAAGGTGGCTTTTTCGATGAAAAAGCCGTGTCGATGAGGTAAGAGACCCGATTTTTCACGATAAAATAAATATTTCGTTGATTTAAGAAAAAATTAAAAAAAAAAAATGTTTTTAATTTAAAAAAAATTTTTTTTTTCGAATTTGTTTTTTTAATTCTGAAAAAAATGTGATACATCTAGAATGATTGTATGCAACTTTTTACCCTCTTAGTAATTTTACGAAAACCCAGTAGTTTCAGAGTGAGACTACCCCTTATAAATATGGTCGTTTTTTGCAAAAAGTTGAATATCTTTGCGAAAAAAAATCGTAAAAATTTTTCCAAAAAATGAGATTGAAGGTTGTACTCCCTGCTTCAAGTTTTTCACGGAAAAAAAGTTGAAAATTTTTTTTTACAAAATATGCGGGAAAATTTCCACCCTCCAAAAAAAGCCAAAAAATGATCATCTTTCAAAGTGCGTACCGGGCTCAAAAAAAATCGCAAAAATTTTTCCAAAAAAGGTAAATGAAGCTAAATATGTCCTCTTTAGAACGCCGCTTGGGAAATTGAGATATCATCATTTTTCAAAGAGCGATACAACTTCTTGTGTGGCTCGGATCTGGGGCGAGTGTTTCCATACTTATGAACGGTAGTGTATGTGTATATTTCTGCATTTGTTCAATCCAGTTTCAATCGGTAAACGAGTCTAAACTTTGCCATACCAGCGCGTGGATTGCATGCAACAGACGTGATTTCATTTTCACATTATAACGAGCTAATTGTACATCTCTTTGATATTTTAATTGTGTCACTCGTAAATATCCGTATGTACATGAATATTTCGTAATTGTCGATTTAAAATATGAAAATATGTAAAGTTTTTTTCCTGTCAGTTTGATAGAATTATACGAGCTTGCCATAGTTTGATAGAGAATAGAGAGAATAGAATGGCTTTAAAGACCAAACGAGCATGGAACTTTCGAGCGGTTCTTTGTGATATTCATAGATCCCTTTGAGTTTTGACCGTCGGTGATCGCGAGAAGGATCCGGCCTTCTTGAATTACAATGAGAACTCGCGAATCACTACGATGAAAGTAAATCCACGAAGAAACAATGAATAATTTCATCAAATTCATTTTGAAGTTTCCTGTCGACGAATTTCTATGTTTCATTGAATTTAATCCTGACCTAGATTTTTTACGATCAATAATAATAACATTAAACAATGTTAAGATCCAAGTTACCTTGCCGAGGATATGTGTATGATGCAGTCTATTGGGTAAATTTTCTCAATGATTATTTCAATTTTTCTTACATAACTAACGAATAAGAAAATTGAATCAAAACAGTTTTCGTATAATTGACAAAAATTTATCCTTTAATATATCGTGAGCTCGTAATAAACAGAGATTGATAAATAATGGCCCTTGTTAAGGTTATTTTTTTTTTCGTAATAAGCACACGTGTTTGAACGCGGACTAACAATATTAACTATCGCCCTGATATTTATAGAAAGACCTTGTAGAACAGGAAATTTCGAGCAATCTATATTTCTCTCCCTATGTATCCGAATCTAAAAATATAATATTGTGTCATTAATTAATTTCAGGCGCTTTTCTCATTCCCTTCTTCATCATGCTCGTGCTGGAAGGAATTCCACTTTTTCTGATCGAGCTGGGCATGGGTCAACGAATGAGGCAGGGTGCTCTTGGGGTTTGGAACACAATTCATCCTTGGCTCGGTGGCATAGGAATTGCTTCATGCATCGTAACGTTCTTCGTCTCCTTGTATTATAACGTTATCATCACATGGTGCTTCTTCTACCTCTTTAATTCGGTTCAGGTGAGTTTTTCGACGATCACCTTACTGAATCAATAAAATCCATGAAAATTCCAATTAAATTCCCAAATATTCGAGATCATTTGTGAAAAATGAACAGAAACAAATATATATAGATAAAATTAATATTTTTCAAGAAAACCCGATCGAGTAACGCGAGAAATTTTTATTTACGATATACCTCTACCGTGTACTGACAGTTATAATTTTATTTTTTTTTGTTCTCGCCAATTCGTGAACGATAGACCATCACGATTAAATTTGGAGTAAGTACGAAAAAAGAAGTATTGAGATGAAAAAAAAAAAAAAATCATTTGGTCTTGCACTACTCTGAGTTAGATTTGAGTTTCATAAAGATACATAATCGATCGTTATATCGTATCGTTTCTGCGAGCTCATCTGACGTGCAAAAAATCATTCGCCATGACTTGACAATCATTATATCAACCTCGATATTACAGGGAGTCATCATCCTTTGAATTATCAAAATAATAAAAAAAAAAGATTGATTTCGATAATTCGATCAATAATTAAAATTAAAATTACACAGAGAACTCAAGACAAAGTATAACATGGAAATCAAGACGATAAAAGAAAAAAAAACACACAGCTTTTATCCTGGCTTTTTTGTTAGAAATTTTTTAAACCACTTTAGCTCATTCTCATGGTTGAGAAATGCGCACAAAGTTCGTGACTCACTTGGAACTTTCGAGTTTTGAGGATCTCCTTGTGATTTATTTTCGTATGATTTTCACCATCCTTTACGTTCTATTATCATCGTAATAAAAATTTGAAAATTTTTTTTTTTCTTATAAAAAATCATCATAGTTCGAATGAAATTTCGAAAAATTTGTAATGCGTAAAAAAACCGAGGTATGTGGAGTCGAAGAAACATTTTTTTAAGATTAAAAAAATTTATATTAAAAATTACTTCTTGAGAAGTGAGCCAGCCAAGATAATATCGAAAAAAAAAAGATTAATTCTCCATCTTGAAAAACTCAGCACTCATCGCTCAATAATATTCACAGCTCTTTCTCTCATTCATCGTGACTTCATGTGCGCAGGCATTTGAGTATGCTTTTGCTGCAAGTTATGCACAGGACCATTGAAGATTTTTATTTTTTGTTTTGTTTTGCTTTATTTTATTGTTTTCCGAGCTTTTGATTATCCATAGGGATGATTATTTTAGGATCCACTACCGTGGGCAACGTGTCCGCAATTGGACGGTAAACCGGTGGACGAGTGCGCGAAGAGTTCCGAGACAGCTTATTTCTGGTATCGAACGACACTGGACGCTGCACCCTCGATCGAAGAGGGCCAGGACCTCAAGTGGTGGATTGTACTTTGTTTGTTGCTCAGTTGGATCATCGTATTCTTCATCGTTATGAAGGGGATACAGTCGTCGGGAAAGGTAAGCACATCTGTCTCTCGCGATGTTCGAAACAGGTGTTATTTTCATTCATTAACAACCGGATTTAAAATTAACGGAGAGATTTTTTTTTTATACAAGGATTGGAGAAATGGTTCTTTTGTTTTTACACCCTATCGATTATCTTGTATAGATACTTTGATGATTTGTCTTTTTATTAAATTGTTTTTTGCCAACCTGACTCCGATAAGTTAAGTTTCAGTGCTGCCTAATGTAAGAAAGGAGCTTCCTATAAGTGTTTAAGGTTATGAAAGGTCAGATGCCCTTTATCGAATAGCCCTGGAACATAACTTATGAGAGGCATATACGACAGATCCCCTTGAAATTTCCTTGGATCAAGGGACCAGTTCTTGGATTAGAATATAAACCTCTCATAAATTAAGAGCCGAGGCACTTTGCCAAGGAATTTGTACCAAGGCCTCTAGAGGGCCTCCTAGGGTGGATCGTACAATCCGAAAAATTTCATTGATAAACAACGAGCTTATAATACCTTATTGGTATGGATATGTATATTATCACTTTAATTTGCCAAATTTGACACTTGTTAACATAATCGTATGCATCTATCGATTTACAGGTCGTCTACTTCACGTCCTTGTTCCCTTATCTGGTGCTCACCATATTTTTCATAAGAGGAATAACGTTAAGGGGGGCAGGTGCTGGTCTCGCTCACATGTACACACCAAAGGTCAGTAAGAATATCTTCAATATCGTTCAAATTCACTAAACACTCGGGATCATTTTATTTCGACTCGCACGTCTTAATTGACTCACGAGAAAAAAAAAAAAAACGAAATAAATTTTTCAGTTTATTCGATCAAAAGTTTTTCGATTTCGACTTCTTCAAGAAGGAAGATAAAATTTTGCGAGGAAGATAAAATAATGAGGGGGTGCAATTCTAAATTTCGAACAATTCTAAATCTAATGAAATCTGGAGGTCTTTATACTGATTATTATTTTAAAACTCGATAACCAACCTCCTTATTCTCTAACCCATTAGGATGCTCAGTATTATAAAATTTAAAAAAAATCACAGGAATACTATAGTTTTCTCTAAAAATTAAAAATTTTGAATTATCCCAAACTTTATAAAATTTAAACTCTTTCATCGATTATCGAAAAATTCATTACCAAAAATCCTTCAAACTCGCGCAAATAATTTGAGCCTGCTATTTGAAAATTTACCAAATCTATATCGATTACGGATTTTCGAAAAATTAAAAATCTCATAACATCTCAAATTCTCGATTAATTTGAACTAGAATTGCCGCAAATTTCACTATCACTAGTCTGTAAAATTTTAAAATTATTGCTCGATATTTGGGACATTTCAAGTGGTACGAATGTCTCGAAAAAAGTATTCACGAAATTAAAGCTTCCTCCATGAGGAGAATAAATCGTATTTAATTCGTTAATATTGATTTTGTATTTTTTTTTTTTTTTTTTTTTTTTTCGCTGAACGATATTATACATATATGCTTTTCGTTTATTCGTTAAATGTTGGACAAAAAAAAAAAGAACAAATTTCTGCAAAAGGTCGAAAAGCTACTGGAACCGAGAGTTTGGCTTGACGCTGCGACTCAAGTATTCTACAGTTTTGGTTTGGCCTTCGGTTCATTGATAGCCTTCGGAAGTTACAACACGCCGGATAACAATTGCGTGCGTGACGTTATTCTCGTGAGTTCCTGCAACGTATTTACCGCACTTTATGCAAGTGCCGTTGTATTCGCGATACTCGGATTCAAAGCGATGAGTAACGTTGACAAATGCCTCGCCAGGTGAGATATACACACACACACACACACACACACACACACACACACACACACACACACACACACACATTCACAGTCGATATATTTTCGAAATTAAGAAAAAAAAAAGAGAATACCCTGTCGTGGTTGAATTTTGTGAATTTGACGATCAAAGAAGAGTTATCCAAGTTCAAAAGTTCTGGTTCGTTTATCATTTACGGTTCACTTGGTCATTCAAAAGAATTTTTTTTTTTAATTTGCAATATTTTTCATTATTCAGATGGAGAAAAAAAATCCGATGAGTAAAAACCATCCAATACGATTTTCCTTACAAAATTCTTTCATTGATCAAAAATAAGTATTGCCACATTGAGAAGAAAGTCCAGAGCTTTTTGTTTGATACCAAATTAAATCATTTTAGTTCGATGTTGCTCATTAATGTTCGGTGTCAATTTTTTTTTTTTGTGCTTTTATTTCGCGGTGAACTCGATGCATGAACGATCTCGTTGTCAATTGAGATTGTGCTATAAGTGTCAGCTACGACGAGTAAATAATTTCCAATTGATATTCAACATGCTGAAGAATAAACAATTTTTACGTTTCTTCAATCTCTTTTATTGCGGAAATAAAATATCATTATTCTAAATAATTACCACAAAAATTATAGACATTGAAATCAGTCCAAGATCAATAGCAAGATCAATAGATTCATTAACGTCTATATCCATTGACTTTTACGTACGATCTTTCAGCGATACGCATTTCTTGCGTTAATTAGAAAAAAAGCACACACAAAAAATCCGATGTATTAAATTATTCAATTTTCAATGAACTTTTCCATCAATTACTGATACAAAATTCATTATTTTGCATCGAAAAATTTCTTCAGACAAAAGTTGGACTCGAGACAATCTTTTTGTTTTTGTTTTTTTTTTTTTTTTTATGGATCAACGAAAATTTTCGGAGTGAAGCGACTTGTGGGCAATTTTTGTTTTTGTCTCCAATACAAAAACATCTTGAGGACATCGAGTTACGGGAAGAATCATAAAAATGATGTATTTTCCAGAGAAGTTGTAACGAACCTTTGGCAATTGCATTGTGATTTTATTTTCATGATACTCGGGCGAATCGACCTATTTGGGGCTCGAAAAAAGAAAATGGTTTTGATTGAAGAGCGTGGTAGCTCTGCACACGGAATATTGATTTTGTATTCTATAGAAACGAGACCTAAGCTGCTTCTTTTCTCATGACCTCGGGATTATCCTGTTTGATCGATGTCGCGAGCAGACGCTTTATATTTATATTTATACGAGAATCAGCAGAGCTTGGGACGACTCTGAAAGGACGAGGGTTGAACGGGGAAAAAAAGTTCACAAATTGCATTATTCATGACGAGTCTCGCTAATATTAAAACGTCGATATACTCGAAATATCAACTGTCACACCAGGTGACTCTCCCGAGTCTACGATATTTCTTCTCGTTCGAGTGCAGAAATCATCGGGCGTAAATAATCTTAATAGAGATTGATCTTGTATGATTCAAGCAATCGAGAGTTGCTCATCGATGGCGGATTTCTCACTGTCAATGCCACCGTCGAGCAATATGAAATGGCTGCCGAAACTTACAATTCTTCGGGTACCAACTTCACCCTTGACGCTTGCAGCATCAGCAGTCAATTGGAAAATGTGAGTTCACTTCTGTGTATTAAAACAAAACAAAAAACATTACAATTGTTTTTTAGGAGCACTCTTAAAATTTTTTGATTTTTTTTCTTTTCAACATGCCCGTGATAAAACTTGTATGAGTATATATGACAAAAAACATTTTTTTACTGAATTCGATAATTCCCATCTTTGCACTTTAATTATTGTACGGTACCATTTGTCCCGACTCCGGGTATTCGTATGTCTCCGTAAGAAAGCATAGTTTTGATAAAAATATTCGATCAATACAAGAATTTTGTGCATGTGCAAATTGAAGCTCTTCGGCCGTTTGATCGTACAATTTTCAAGTTTTTTCACGAGCAATGAAAAAAAAAAAGAATTATTCGATACGAAAAATTGCGATATTTTGCACTGATCATATTGAAGAAAAGTGCAGGCTATTAGATTCAATCAAGGATCTACTGACCATACACTCATGTCCAAAAAAATATATAAACTTAAAAAAAAAGTTTTCCTACAAGCTGCATTAATTATAGTTTTGTCGATCTAATGTACAATAAACATTGAAAATAGATAAACTAATATCGATTCTAATGAAAATTTTACAGTTTATAACAATTGCCCATTCAAGGAAAAATTTTCATTTCGATTTTTTTCATTGAAAAATTCATCTTAAGGTAGTTCTATCACGACCAGTAACGGGGAGTAGGTGAGGGGTAGGCGCAATGGTGCGCGGTGATCGGGGCACGCATGAAATAAGAGAGAATTTAATGGCTCAAGGCATATGAACCGTGGCTATAGGGCGTAACTTTTTGACTCATGATACCCGAAAAACTAAATAGTCAATAATTCTGAAATTTTCACACAATATCCGGGTAGTGTCTCTCTACTGATTTTTAAATCTAGATCCGTTTGAAATTCACAAGACAAAGCAGGACATTGGCATAAGTTCGGCATGGGTGATGCATGTAAAAAGTTGCTGATTTAAACAGTAATTATCTCCAATTTAAAATGGTCAGTCTCTTTAAAATTTCACGCACGTTTAAATAAGTTTATGACTAATGCGTGTAGAAAACTTAAAAAAGAATCGTAAGACGAGTCAAAACGGTAGAACTACTTCAATGGTTGTATTTCAATTTCACATAACTCATTCTACTTGTATAACAAGATTTTGGATAACTTCAATAACGCAGATATTGAAGAGTGTCCTTTTTTTTTTACTACATACCAGCCATTTGTCTTTAAGGCCTTTATTTTAGACATCTATAACACCAATAGTGGTGAGGTTGGGGTGAAAATGATACTTTAAATATAAAGCTTGGGTCATTGCCTACAAAATGCCTCATTGACGTTTTTCAAACAAACATAGTAAAGCTATAATAGGGAAGTGAGCAAGTCACTGCGAAAAGCTTGCGCGCAGGAAATTTTAACCACATGTTGAAAGAATATGGCAAATCAAAATGATGAACCAGTTTTGAATTTCACTGATGTGAGAATTGACCAATTGACAGAGGATTAAATATTCTTTTCTTGATATTTTGATTTTTATTCGTGCACAATATACTGTATCTTAAAAATCAATCAATGTATCAGATTTCTGGTTCATTATTTCAAAGTGGATGACTCCAGCAATTTTCGTGCAAAAATTGATCCAGATCGGTCCAACCGTTCTGGAGATATTCAGCGCGCAAGCTTTTCGCAGTGATTCACTAACTTCCCTATTACAGCTACTTCAGGTGTATTTGAAAAACGTCAACGAGGCATTCTGTAGGCAATAATCCAAGCTATTTACAGAAAGTATCATTTTCGTGCCAACCCCATTGCTATTATTGCAATAGACCAATGAAATAAAGGCCTCAGAGACGTATGTGCCCCCTTGAGTTGGGAATTCATTAAAATTCTGAAAGCTATTTAAAAAAAGTTTATAATAATACAGATTTATCCGACATATATACAACGAGCTGTATATAAAGTTAAAAGCTAAACGTTATTATGAATTATTCATTTTTTTTTTTTAACCACGATGGTCGTTAAACTGAAATTTTTTCCAAAACTCTTTTCGCAAATTCGTATTTTTCATCTTAATTATTTTTTAAGTAAACCAATGCATTTTGCAATTCTTAATTTTCGTTGATAACTTAATTTGATGCGACTCAAATTCGACGCTCCATATCGCCATGATCGCTTCGAGTCAACATAGATTATGTTTCGTTTTTGTTTTAAGGCCGCCGAAGGAACAGGCCTAGCTTTCATAGTCTTTACCCAAGCGATCGTCGAGCTACCCGGTGCTCCATTTTGGTCCTGTATATTCTTCCTTATGCTACTGGCACTAGGGATCGGTTCGCAAATCGGTATTCTCGAGGGAATGCTGTGCGTTATATTCGACATTGATCTCTTCAAGAGGGTGAAAAAGCAATACATCACAGGCACGTATTATCGTTTTCGGTCGTTATCGCGTTAAAAAAAAGAAAAAAAAAAACAATAATAATAATAGTAATAATAGACGCAGAGAAAAATCGTATTCCATGATCCTGTTATTAACTTTTTTCCCACAGGTGTCGTGTGCATCGTTTGTTTCGTCGTTGGTCTTATATTTTGCACAGGTGCCGGTGAATATTGGCTCAAACTTTTCGACAGTTTTGCCAGTACCATAGGGCTCGTCGTGGTCGCCCTCATGGAAATGATATCCGTCATCTTCATATACGGTCACGAAAAGTTAGTAAAGTTCAACGCCCTCTATCACTTACTCGAAATCTTGTCTTTCCAGTACAATGAAATATCGATTAGATACATTTTGTTTTTCAATAAAATTTCACCCAGTCAAAAGCTTCGATCGTTATTTTTGTATAATACACGACTGGCAAATTATCGTTGCTTCGAGAAAATTCGAACGAAAAGGCTCGACGAAAGAATCGTTAAATTTTTACGATTTTCCGCCCTTATTATTTTCCGATCGGATTGAAACTTGAAACGTCATGAAACAAACTAAAAACGTAGTGATAGACGAAAAAAAAAAAAAAAACAAAAACAAAAACAAACATGCTTACACTTTTTTGCCCACTTTATCGAAAACGTAAAATTAACGAAAATACAAATGGCTATATAACCGGTACTTCTATTCGACATATATGACATTTGATTTATCCGGATATCTCGATAATTGTGACAGTGACAAACCTCAGTTTTTTTTTTTTTTTTTACAAATATAAGCGGACAATTAAATTTTCGATAATTTTCGAAAGAGGATCATTTTTTTTTTTTTTTTTTCTATGGTTGTTTTCGTTTGCAGATTCTCAAAGGACATTCAGGATATGACGGGTTATCGTCCAGGATGGTATTGGCAGATAACGTGGCGATTCCTTGCACCTCTGATCATGGTTTGCATCCTCGTTTCGAGTATGGTCTCGATGCTCGTCAAGAGACCCGAATACTCTGCCTGGAGTGCTTCATTGGTAATAAAAAAAAAAACAATAATAATTCTAACCAGAATCATAATTATTTTTACCGTTGAATGATTAATCAATGGGCAGCGATGATATTATTCAAATATTTTTTCTTAGGGTATGACTGTGCAAAAGAGTTATCCCGATTGGGTACTTGGTATCGGTATATGTATCATTGTAGCCGGTGTTGCACCAATACCGATAGTCTTCCTGCTGCGAAGATTTCAATGCGTTAAGCTCGATGTTGACATACATCAGGGCAGTATCAGGCGAATCGACACCACCGTGTCGACGAAAGAAATGATGGGCGATGTCGATGTGAGTACAAACATCCTTTCAACTCATTGCGATGAAATAAATTTCAGCGAATTAAACGATGTAAAATGTACAATTATACGATTATATATTTTGTGGATAAAGATCCGAGCTTGCATTATATGAGATTTCGTAAAAGTATGATTCGAATACGAGATTCGAAGTGAATGTTCGTTTGTTCGCTCGCATGATTTGAGGCATTTCGATGCCACTTATCGAGAGATCTACAGAAAAAACCCAATGCTTCTCTGCAGGATTGCAACTGCGTGGCTCGCTAAATTTTTATTCCATAAAATGACCTTAAATCGATGCAATTTTTCGTAGAAAATTTTTCGGGTTCACATTTTTATATTCTAATAGTATAATGAGATTTTTCTTCCATCACCGAACTATTTTATATTAAAAATAACAATTTTAATTATTGACGCGAGTCGATGGCAACAAAGTTGACCGAAATGTTTTACTGTTGGCCAATCTGTCGATTCGCAGATTCAATCTCAAATTGCGCGCTCTCGTGAATGCTTACGACGTTGCCATCAAGCAATCACTCGCTTTATTCTAAAAATATTTATTTTCATGCGTGAGCTTAATATATTTTGGCTTGTAACTAATAAACCAGATGCAGGAATTTATTTCAATTTGTTGACAGTCATTTTAAAGATCTAATAAAGATCCGACATAAATTTTATGCGCGGGTGGTAATATTTTAATGGAATTGACAGCTCAAACAAATATTGCTCCCGTTTGCTCTCGTGTATGAGCCAAATTTTTGAAAATTATTTTTACAAAAAGGAACATGCTGGATCGATTTGAAACTTGAGCGGTTCAAGTTTTATATATTTGTCATTAAAAAAAAAAAAAAAAAAGAGTTGATGGTATAACATTTTTAAAAGTGGTATCGAAATGCCTTAATTTTGTGCATCCGTGTTTTGTTTTACCATAAAAATTGAGGCTCGTTTCTACAAATTGTGGCCATACACAGAGACTCAGCTTTGTACACGTAACTGCGAACACAAAAATTCACTCGTAAATTTATTCCGCAACTCAATACGCGCTTTATTCGCGATGCTTACTCAGCGACACACGCCACTAGCAGCCAAAAGTGTTACCCTTGTAAGAGGGCTCGGGGATCTGTTGCCCGCGTAAGAAACAAAATGCAGTGGGACACTTTTTTTTGAATATTATTTCATGTTTATTTTTGTAAATAACGATGTCGTGTTCGATTAAAAAATGGAATACACTCCGACGAATATCGGATTTTAATATATCGTTTCGCTTTACTTTTTCTTATTCTTCGATTATCTTGAAAATCAATTGAACACCGGTTTGACTTACGCTGCATAGGTAGATCGAGAATTAAATAGTGAAGTGAAAATAATTTGTTTCTTTTTGCAACTTCTGAGCCAACATTTAAAAAAATTACAATGAATTTTCGGTATATTTTTGTTCAAGTTTTTTTTTTTTTTTTTTTTTTTCTACACTGAATAAATCTCACGTAGCTCACAGATTCACTTCATTTTTTATTCAATTTCTATTCTGATTCGTATGAAATTTTCGTTTAATCCGAATTTGAGTTCAAATTACTTTAGGTTCGAGTGTTTTGTTTGAAAATTTTGTGAGCTTTACTTCCACTCTATTTATTAAAATTTATTGTTCCCGCAAAGCGAATATTTATTTTCAATTTATATTCTCTTATATCAGATCTGCTGGGCACACCCAAAAAACGTATGAAAAAGCATAGTCCAAGGGCGTATATTTTTCTCGATGAGTATAGCTATGTAGCCACCACACGCCGTGCGTTTACAAGATCGCGAAGGATCAGTTTTATAACAAAATTGCATTTTCTCAATCGTTTATTTTTTATTTTCAAAACACTGTCATAATGCGTGAAACATTACGAGGGTGCAATGACTTTCTCTCTCGTTTGTACTTAATTTTCTGCAGTCGACGCGGTTAAAATTTGGCCGAATTGTAAGACTCTCTCTCTCTCTCTCTCTCTCTCTTTCTCCATCATTAATATTTCTACCGTGGCATAATCTTCAAAGTCCCGTATTTTTTATATCTTGGAAAAAATATCGAGAATATATTTCTAAGCTTTGAATATCAAGACGAACAAATGGGAAACGTTTGTCGTTCATCGGTCGTGAGCATCGCGAATACACATAAGTAATGCTTGTTCATCGCGTTTTAGCCCTACTGAGCACGGTCCAAATGAATATACCTTCCAACTTTATTCGTTCCAATTTAGGATGCAAATGGTGCAAGGCGGAATAGTTTTTTTTTTTTCTTTCGTTTCGCGTGCAACGAAAATATAGTTTGTGTTCAGTTTTGGAATGTGTTCTGTGGGAACTTCTTCAGTTGGAATGCGTTCCGTTGGAACTTCCTCAGTATAGGAACGTGTTCAGTTTTGTTCAGTTCGAACGTATTTATAGCTGCGATGTGTTTAGTTGAAACGCGCGTTCCATTGGAAAGTGTTCTGTTGGAACTTGTTCAGTTTTATCTGTGTACGGTTGCGTGTATACGGAGTTGAGTCACAGTACAGTTGGAACCCGTAAAAAGGAGTTAGCAAAGAAAACTTATTGTTTCGGGAATCAGTGAATGGTTCATTTTACACCGTTACGAAGCGTTCGATCGCTCGCATATGGCACCTCATATGCTCTGTTGGACGAAGAAAAAAAAACGACGTATCAATTAATTGAAACCCGAGATGAAGCATCGTTAGAAGCTTCGTATCAATAGCATTGTGATATAAGATTGTTTCGCTAGATGTCTCTTACTTTGTCGGCCTATACTCGACTACTTCCAAGTACATCACGTATTTTTTTTTTTCCCCCTATCATCGATGATCCAACTCATCGAGACTCTTGGCAATGACTCGACCGAATATTAATCGATTTTCGCGCGATTCGAATGCCAATGCGTCGTTCGAATGAGTCGATCGATGATTTTCTTTTTTTTTTCTTTCGTAAATTATCAAGATTGTTCTTATCTATCGATAATTTATTGGGTGTATGCGTGTTTTTTTTTTATACCCACGTAACGTTGCGACAATATTCAGTGTATACGTATTGGTGTCAACCCCATTATCCATTATTGCATCCGCCTTGGCTCGTTTACCCTCTTGTCCCTTTGCATCGTGGTTATACCGCGAAGGGGGAAAAAAAAAATATTAATTTTCAAACAAACGAATTATGGTTTCAACGATGAAAACATCGAAGAGCCTCGATTGGCACTCGACGGGATAATTTTTGTGTTAAATTTTTTGAAGCATCGTTACAAAAAGAAAAAGAAAAAAAAATTGGAAAGGAAATTATCGTCAGACTTTGTAGGAAAAGTTATGATCGATTAGAGTATCATCAGATCTAATTTCGGTTTTCAATTGTAATTTATATATTTATTTTCTTATTTATTTATTTACATTATTCCGAAGTGAGCCAATTAAGCTTATCCGGGATGCTCACATTGAATGTACGATCTGCAGTTGTAGGTAAGCATCCCATGTCTGTGATAACGTCGATAAGATTCTCCTATGTAGCTGTATACCTTAAACGTGAGTCCATCGTAGTAAACTTTCTTAGTAATGGAAATTTAGAGAATTTTCTGGCTACCTGCTAATTTATTGCCCAGCGATTGTACATTAACGGTGTAGCAGCATTGTTGTTTGTTTGTTTTTTAAAATACAAAACAATATTTATCGAAGCGAGATGCAACTTGTTCGATTCCAATGAAAAGAGCAATTTAATGAGAAAAAAAAAAAGGTAAAAAAATATGTTGGTTGGAAGAAACGAATTATATCAATCGAAAATAAATATTGTTTATCTTCAAAAAATTTTTTTTTTTTTTTGCGATTTTATAGATATGCTTCCCCGACTCGAGTGCTGCATTAGGCTCTTATTGAGGGTTGAAAAAATTGTGCTTTACCGAAATGCATGAGATGATGAATTAGTTGAATAAGAAGTCTCATTTTGATTCGGTGTTCAAATCAGAAATTCACCCCCGTCCCTTCCCACAGTTCGAACAGTTTGTACAAAAGTTTATGGAAAATTATTGTGCTGCTGTGATTTGAAATGGATTCTCTAAGAGAAGTATGCCGGAGAATCAAATTAAACGCTTTATCCTATTTCGAAAAAAGTTAGCCCAAAGCATTTTAAATTAATTAGCCAATAAAATAGACAGTAGATCGTGTATTAATTACCTCGAGAATATTTCATATCGTAAGCCGGAATTAGAGGAAAAAAAATTTTCTCGTGGGCTATGTTCTAATCTGCATACGGATTTAAATTTTCAACTTACGTTTTCGTGCCAATTCGTTCAAAGATTCGTTTTCGTTAAAAGGTAAATTTCATCGTAATCTATTTTCGCCTCAATTATCCTGCTCATGCCATATCCTAATTGGCCCAATATTTTCCATCTTGGATGATCCTTGCGATACGAAATTTCACTCTCGATCGACAGAGCCATTAGTATAAGCGATCGATATATATCAGCATCAAATCTCATCGTTATTTTCTCACTCGCTTTTTTTTCAAGTCGCAAGAACTTTTTTCGTTCCTCGACGACTCTTCGTCCCTTTATTTTTTTTTTTTTTGCTTCTCACCCTTGCGATATTTCAGCTGGACGAGTATCACGGTAGGCTGGAGGATTTTTCGGAGGAAGACGAGGACGCGAACAGCGACGACGACAATAATTGCGCGCCTCAGAATCTCAAGAAAATTGCGGCGAATCAGCACAAGGGGAAAGGCTTCAAAATGGAGGTGATGGAATTTTGAGATAAAATTGAATAAACTCGAAGTTTTAACGAATTCGTAATATCCCCTCGAGCGCCACCACCTCCCCCTCACGTTGATGGTTATTAACGATGGAATCGAGAAAAACATTGAAAATTGATTTTTTTTATAGATTATAATCCCCCCCCCCCCCCCCAATCCCCCGTTGTATAGATCTACGAAAAGGAAAGGAAAGCGAAAAGAAGACATGTTTGAGCAAATCGAAATTGCGACGTAAAAAAAATTTTAATTTCACGAAACGAATGAACGATTAGAAAAAAAAAAGTATCCAAGGAATCAAACTGCCATTCGTACAATAGTGGCATTCGGAGGTTAGTACATAAAATTGGGCAATAGAATTGGGCAGTATTAGCGTAGGATGAGTTCCGACAACTTTTCGTTTTTTTTTTTTTTTTTCAATTATTTTCGTCGATAACGTAGTCGAAATTATCAAATAGACTCGACGAACTCGTCGAGAATAGAGCGAACTCATCATTGATTAAACGAGAAAAGTGTTATTTATCGTGCATCGTTGCTTAGGCATCGGAAAACGATGAAAAAAGCAATTGAAAAAAAAAAACAAAAAACAAAAAACAAAGAAAAGAAACGAGAATATATCGCTACTTATTCCAGGATGGAATAATTCTCGTGGGCGTTCGCGAAAAATCGGGCGGTACAAATTTCATACGACACGAGAAAACCGCAAGAGAATGAAAAAAAAAAAAATTATTATTATTATCTTTTTTGCGACGTCAAAAAAAAAAAAAAAAATCTTTTCAGATTGTCGAAACTACGATCTTTGTTTGGGTGATTCACCTTAATGTTAAAAAAAAAAAAAAAATTGTCAGTAATAATAATGGATTATGAATGTCCTTGCGCCAGGGTGACCAACGAGGCTCGAATAACGGAGCGATTTATCGACATCATTCTCGCAATTTCGTTCATTTATTTTATCGTTTTATTTCAATTTACTCCTTTATAACTTTAATCTTAATGATTTTCTCGTGTTCTTTTTTTCTTTTCATAAAAGCGTGTCGAATTTTTGTCGCGCCGATATACCCGAGAGTACAAAGAAATCGATCAAATACGAGATTAAAAGGGAATGGTTACCGATTAGAAATTGTTTTTTTTTTTTTTTTTTTTTTAAGCTTACGAGTAACGTAGAATCGTTGACTAGAGAAGAAAAAATGAGAAAGAAGATAAAACTAGTGCTGAGATCTTCCAATTTTCATTTGCCCTTCATGGGCGAGGTAACGTTATCGCGAATGATTCATGGAACGAAGACACACGTTGCACGCTATGCGTATGTGTAGATAATATATCATGAGTGTACAATGTGAACGTGCATGCTTAAAATAATAACATTATGGCGATCAGCAGCATCGAGAAACTTGGATAAACGTATGATTTACACGAAGGTACAATTGACTAGTTTGTCTATTTTTTCGAAATTCTCATTTAAAATTTTTTCCTACGACAGAAACTTTTATTTTAGCACGAAAAATGATGGTCAGGGGGGGCTCGAAAAATTTCAAGGGGGCAGTCTCACAACTCAATATGTCGTTTTTTAATAATTTTTTTTCCATAGTAAAATTTGTTTAATAATTTCAAATTTTTTACACATAAAAGAGGAAGTTATAAAGTAATGACAGAAAATTTTTTTGTTCGTTTTTCATGGCAAATCTCGCTGGTATGGCCGCCCGAAGTTACCCCTATTTGAATCTGGCTGACACGATATCTCAACTTCAGAGCATAAAAAAAAAACAAAGAGATTATTTAAAAAGTACACTTGTCGCTATCTCCTGAAGCAGAATTATGCAACTTCGATTTAAAAAAAAAAACAAAATGGCGGACTTTTGAAATTTTCTACCTCTATTTTTTCAACTTGAATTGGTTAAACAATGGATCAAATGTTGATGAATAATTTTTATGGTAATTCAGGTTATAGACATGTGCAGAATAAGCCGTACAAATTTCAGCTTGATAAGTGCGAAATAATTTCGAAATATGAGACTACCCCTTAAATTTTTTTTCAATTCAAAAAAGTTCGGAAAAAAGCTTTTTTTGCAGATATTTTCACGGATCTATAACTTTTTCATGCTCCAACGCCTGATCATCATTGATGGTGCTGAAATAAACGGGAAATAAGAATAGAAAATTCTATAGTAAAAAAAAGTAGCCAAACAAGACAATTATCTACACGAATTATAACCTTCTATAAATTTTTGTTTGTTTTTGTTCTGTTTTTTTTTTTTTCATTTGATTCTTCATGATAAATCAAACATTGATGATTTTTTTTCAGATTTTTATCTCAAATAATTTTTGAGACGTGAATTTTTTAATTTCGAAATATTTCACACCGACCAGCGTATATATATATATTGAGTCGGTCATAATTATTGATTGCCGAAAGACGTCATCACTGATGAGCATGAAATTTTTTTTTGCCTTGACATTCGCTTGAAGAAAAAAGAAAATGTGAAACAAATTCACAAAAAAAGTTCACGTGAAAAGTTTTCGTACAGTACGACCTGATTCTTTGTTTTTTTTTTTACATTAAAAAAAAAAAATTTCAACTCAAAAACCAACTGTTCCGACCTTAATCCCGAGTGGAATTTTCTTTAGGTGTCCGATGAAAATGCAAAAAATTTGAAAAATGTGCGAAATAATAATATCGATTTCGATCTATGGTTGAAAAAGTTTGTTTAAGTGTTTTTTTTTTTATTGAAAACTCGATTTTTACCATTGAAAGAGAATTTCACAGTCGTAAGGGAATTAAGAAATTTTCGGCACATTTTTTTTAGCTTCAGATTGAAAAAATCGGGTTCCGAAAATTATGAGAGATAAAAATCTAAAAAAATTGTAGAATGCTCATTTTATCCTAAGGAATCGAATAAAAAATAAGCGATAAAATGAAAAAAAAAACCAAAGGTGAAAATTTGATTTAAAAAACGGTGCGTGATACCTCGTGTACATTAATGAAGCGTCCAAGTTCGTTAAACACACACACACACACACACACGTCCGGATATTTTTTCCAAATATGATTTCTGGACGTTTTGGCAGATTTTGAATATTGAAAACTCGATTTTTTTTCACCGTCACAAAGCTTCCTCAATGAGGAAGCAAAAATGAGCAAAAATCCCCCATATATATATATACACACATAAAACATTCTTTGTGAATTTTGCCACGTTATTTTTCCGGATTTTCCGAGCGAAAAAGAAATATAATAATTCAGAACTTTCTTTTGTCTGGAATGCCATTAAGAATGTTTTTCATAATACAATTCCTGTTGCCATTGCAAATTTGCAAGAAAAATTCAACTTTGTGTTCTGTCTCGGAATTGTTTTCCATACGACTCACAACATCCAAGATTGACGACGACGAAATAAACAAATGCAATACCTCAATTGATGGATATATAAAAAAAAAAAAATTACTGTTGACGCCATTTTCCCAAACTGACAAATAATACAAAATTCCCCGAGAAATTTGGGAAAAAAGTGTCCGTGCTCACGGAGAATCCTTCATAGATGCATTATAAATATGTATATTATATACCTGTACAATAACTATTGACCTTGTCGTATTTTAATACCGCATTGCTAAGAAGATTAAAACAAAATGGCGTTTAATTTGTTCCCCGTTGGTCATCCTGAATTAGCTGTACCTAATGTACATAATATATACGATAAATAAGTATCGTTATAAGTACGACGGGATTATTGTGTATATCAATCAGCAAGAGAGAGAGAGAGAGAGAGAGAGAGAAAAGTAAAAAAAAAGTTAATTATTCACGTTGGCTCGACGAACCGTATAACGAAGAGCTTCCCGTGTGCGATTCAGAGCAAAAGAGAAGTATTCCTATACATATAATATATATACATGTGAGTATTGTAAGATACGAGAACGAAATACGAGCGATATTAATCACGTTGTTACGTTAATTAAGATTATTGTCGGGAGCAAGAGCGACAATTTGTAAATATTAATTAGGCGAATTAATTGCCAAACGCGCTTTCGAATTATTTATTATCCACCAATCATCCTCTCAAATTTTCGCATGAACAATTAAATTCATTGTTACACGATTATTACATTATCATTTTTCTGATATTATTTATTTACTGTCATTCATCGAAATAATAACAGAGAAATCGAAGCTTTGTCCAACTTGAAATTTTTATCTCTCGAGGCATTTTATTCGAGGGGTTCTTTTTCTAGAGTCCTATATACCGGCACTGAGAAGAATTTTACGGAAACTCGTTATCGGCAGCTTTGAAATAAACACTTCAATCCCCGAATCATCACTTTGGGGCCGATGAAAAAAATATTTACATGCAAATTTTCAGAAATTCGTTAAAATAATTATCGCAAGGGTATATTCGAAGATTTCCTGAAATGCGGCAACTTTCGGACAGAATTTGAAAAAAAAATATATATATATTTTGGCGATTCCGTGATGAACTTATAATAATCCTTCGACTGCCTTTGCATTGGGACATTATCGAAAGTACTGCGATATTACCCTCTATTGGTACAGGGGAGGATTTTACGGAGACATCAGCAGCTTCTATCTAAATATGACTCCCAGCTATCCCTAATGGTGATCGTTCTTTTTTTTCTTTATTAATTATGCAAATTTCTAATCGTTGTGCAAGCGGGAATCAATTCTGCAATCGCTAATTCCGAGCCCCCCCCCCCGCAAAGGCCTCGCGATTGTGCAGATAAGGGTACGATCGGAGTACTCCGATGAAACTTTTAAATAAAGTTTATCAGGGGGATTGTGATTTTATCCGAGGGATGGGATAATGCTTTGTTCAAAAATCGTATAAAAATCATCGAAACCGTTAATTTTGAGTCTTCGTAAAGTCCTCCTCTTTGACAACGTATAATAGGGGTGGTTACGTCGAGGATTCTTATAAAATCCATCCGTAAAGTCTATCAAAAAAATTTTATTTCATTTTGGGATATTTTCGACGCCAAATAGGAATTTTCCAGTGTCTAAGCGCCATATCCCGATCGAACCAGTGACGCATGAAATTTTCGATTAAGGTAGCTTCCGCGCTCTACACAAGTCAAATAAGTACTCAATTATCTCAATGGTTTTTGCAAATTTTACCGTACTAATTAACAGTAGTGAAGGTCAACTTGTATCGCATCCTGCGTTCTTAACCCAAATAAATATTAATAACGATGGATTTGCAAAACTATCAACTGGCAAATGCAAACTTCCATGATGATAACATTCTCGTCGAGGTTTTTCAAAGAACAATCCGTATTTTGTTCACCGATTTAAATGCATCACGGCTTATTTCGTTGATTAAAAAATACTCTACGAGTTCACCAAAAAGATTATTTGAAGCATCAATCGTCTAAAAATTACAGCAGTTTGCTTATGAAAGAATTTATTTGCTGGTTAAACAATGGGTTGCGATTGTCAAACGATAAGCCCAAGAGCAAAATTTGCATAATAAATTCGCAGACTATTTTTTGATTAGCAATATGAGCGGTGATGCATTAAAATCGGTAGAAAAAATGAGGATCATTCATTGAAAAGTCTCGACGAAAATGTGACATTACGAAAATTTGCATTTATCAGTTGATGGTTTTTTCCAATACAGCTTTTTTTTTTTAAATATTTTCCCAGATTAAGAACACGCGCTGTGATACAAATCAACCTTCGCTACGGTTAATTAGTGCGCTTAACTTTGGAAAAACCATTGTGAAAATTGAACGCTCAATTGACTATAGTGTTGAGTGCAAAAGCTATCTTAAGAGGGCACATACGTCGTTAAGAGGTCTATTGCAACAATAGTGGTGGGGTTGGCATGAAAATGATACTTTCAGTAAATAGCTTGGATTATTGCCTACAAAATGCCTCATTGACGTTTTTAAAATAAACATAGCGTAGCTGTAATAGGGAAGTTAGTAAGTCACTGCGAAAAGCTTGCGCGCAGAATATCTCCAGAACCGTTGAACCGATCTGGATCAAATTTTGCACGAAAATTACCGGCGTCATCCACTTTGAAATGATGAACCAGAAACTTGATCTATCAATTGATTTTTAAGACACAGTACATTGTGCATCAATGGAAATCAAAATATCAAGAAACAAATATTTAATCCTCTGCCAATTGGTCAATTCTCAGTGAAATGAAAAACTGGTTCATCATTTTGAATCGTCATATTCTTTCAACATGTTAAAATTTCAGCTCAATCGGATAAGTCTGTCTTGAGGGATCCTGCGCGCAAGCTTTTCACGGTGACTTACTAACTTTCCTATTACAGCGATACTATGTTTATTTGAAAAAGAAAAAAACGTCAATGAGGCATTTTGTAGGCAATAATCCGAACTTTCTACTGAAAGTATCATTCCAACCAAAAACCAACCACTATCGTTGTAAGGTAAACGTCCCAATAGCCGGACGTGTACCAGTAACCGGACACCCCATGTTAAACTATACCTATATATACCACTATATAGATATAGTTTAACATGAGGTGCTACTGGTACACGTCCGGCTATTGGGACGTTTACCTTAATAGACCTCTAAAATAAAGACCTTAGAGAAGTATGTGCCCCCTTGAGAGGCTTTTGGCGCTGAAAGGATCTCGATATAAATACGTATGTACTACGTGCATATTGTATACATGTACATTATTTTACGTTGCTCCCGGAAACGACAAAACAACATTGAGACAAAAATATTTCATTGATGAAGTAACTGGGCAAAGTGAAAAGAACGAACGAAATATTCGTTTATATTGATGCTTTCAACTAAAAATACTTCATTACCTGTCCCCATCCATAATTTAATCGTATACATATATTATGACACGACGAAAAACAAGCTAATGAACATGGAGAGAGATTCACGAACAGCCTGAAGATTCACACCTCTCAATAATAGGTGCCTATCTCAATCCCAGGGACGATGTCAACGACTGTCGCTTATGGGGGATCGATAAATCACGACGATTTTGAATCGTTCGTACGAAGATCATCGTTTCATGTATATAAAAGTCCTGAGGCAACTTTTGTCCTTGTGGATTTTTTTGGAAAGACGCATCGCAGCAATCGACGTGATTCGTATAATTTGGATTGCTGCAGACGGGGGAGAATTACAAATTAAAAAAAATATGTGTTATATATTTTTTTCCAGAAAATGCAGGATATAAGCTGTAATGAAAGATGAAATAACCGAATCTCGACAAGAAAAAGTAATCGAAGAATTTATTTATCGAATCATCCGTTTATTGTCGATTCTATAACGTCGATATCAAAATCTTCGCAAAGAAGAATTTACCGGCCCATTCAAGCAAATATCAATATCTCGAAAAACTTATTCGATAATTGAATTTAAACCCCCCATCGTTCGTTGAGGGATGCGTAACATATCTTTTCCCAATATTTTCGAAAATGTTTATCCTCGTATACGTACGGGAAATATTTCGTTTCTGAAATATGTATATAGGTTTAAATACGAGAAAAAAAAAAGACAGTTCAGTAAAAGCTTCTAACTCGCTTGCAACAATTGTTCGATTAACGATAGACCTGTATTGACGAATTTTTTTTAGTGATAACTATGTTAATTATCATGATTTATTTAAGACTCTCTATTAAATTTTTCGTATAAATTAAGTCAGTGAGTTTGATAGTGCACACGTGCCGAAAGCGAGAAAAATTGAAACGTTGTATAGCAGAGTGTCAAGTTTAATCATTCGTGCATAAGTAAGGGAGACCGAGAGGTGCTTTTAAACAGAGGTGATTTGAAACAACACTGATTTGGCGGCACTTAAAACCCTTTCCGGGGCTGGCAATGTCGCAATTCAGCCGCTTTCCGCCGTCGGCAGACCCCTCAGTTCGCGTCCGTGACACAAGATGGTTTCAAGTTCCGTCAAAGCAGTGCTGTTTCAAATCACCTCTGTTTCAAAACACCTCGGTCTCCTTTACAATAAATTTCGGCAATTTCGATCTTGCAGACATAACGAGAATGAAGGGAAAAAATGAAGATTTTTTATTCGTTCCTGAAACGATGTTTCAATTATAATAGCCCGAATTGCTGTGTTTTATTTGTTATTGTTTTGTTTTTATTAAATGTACCGAGGAAATATTGTTCGGAGTTAATTGATGAAACGCGACGTTTAAGTTTAATGACCGATAGTATTTTTATTGCGGCGGTAATGCTGTATTTTTCGCAAAGGCTTGTATGGAAAATTCAGCATTATCGTCGTTATATCCTCGTAGCTGTATTAAAAATTAGATCGGTATATACATATACATGTGTATATGTGTACATATACATAAACATATATATATATATATATATATATATATATATAATAAAATATACAAATAAAATATAGAGCGTATTGTATACAAGAATTCGAGATATTTAAATAAAAGCTTATTTATTGCCGATCATTTGTACACCCATTCATTGATAAAACCTTTTTTGTATTGGTAAGTTATATGGAAATAAAATAAAAATAAAACGTTGACATTTCCAAATCACTGTAAGCAGTTTTTGGCGAAATGACTGCTACCCATACACTCTATAAATGCAACGATGCCAACAAACATTGACAACGAAAATGACAATAATAAATAACAAGTTGAAACTTGCAACTTGATTCTTCGAAATATCAAAAATGCTCAAAGACCCCTCTGTATACAAGCATCTCTCAATTTTGGCTTCCTCATATGAAGCTTTCAGTTACTGTGTGAACTTCCGAGGAAGTAAACTACGAGTACTACCAAAATTGGCCCTCCAATTTCCCTCCTTAGATGACACGTATAGTTGTATGATTGTATCTTTCGATCAGTGTTGCGGTTGGAAATATGCCTGCAGGAGTTAAAGCGATTACAGGTCTTTCGAAGAATTCAAAATTTTATCCGAAGCGTCCTCCGATTACACCATATTTATAAATAAATATAATATAAAAATCATATGATTGTAACGTCCGAACCACGAATCTTGATGATTAATTGAGGAGTCGATGGAAGGAATAAATGACTGGACTTAATGAGTCGAGGGGATGTTGCTAATCGGGGTAATACGGCCCGTAGGACCAAGGGTAAGTTTTAGAGTGAAGTGCTGGCGGTTACCCGTACAGAAGTTTCTTAGGGATACCCCAAGTCAGACCATATCCCGATCGGGATTTTCCATAGACTCCCCAAAACTGGTATCCCCATAGGAATCTATATGGTATCCGTTTCGTAATCGGATTGGTGGATGTAACAAAATTTGTAAGTTATGGCGCCACTTTCTTTCAGGGTGTACCCATTGAATCCCGATCTGAAGCGCAACTGCGTCCCGAGCGTAGAAATAAATTCCAATCTCACGTTTACTCTAAATCAGGATTTGTAGCGAGCTCCTCAAGACGAGTATCCTGCGATGATTTAATGGGATAATCGAAGAATTTTAATTTGCGAAATGCCCAGTCATATTCCAAATAAAGCTTGTTGACACATTATTGTGTATAGTGTGGTAGTGTGTTCGTTTGGTCGTGTGGTCGTGTGTTCGTGTGTTCGTGTATTCGTGTGTTCGTGTGGTCGTGTGTTCGTGTGTTCGTGTGGTCGTGTGTTCGTGTGTTCGTGTGTTCGTGTGTTCGTGTATTCGTGTGTTCGTGTGTTCGTACGTTCGTGTGGTCGTGTGTTCGTGTGTTCGTGTGGTCGTGTGTTCGTGTGTTCGTGTGTTCGTGTATTCGTGTATTCGTGTGTTCGTGTGTTCGTGTGTTCGTGTGTTCGTGTGGTCGTGTGGTCGTGTGGTCGTGTGGTCGTGTGGTCGTGTGGTCGTGTGGTCGTGTGGTCGTGTGGTCGTGTGGTCGTGTGGTCGTGTGGTCGTGTGGTCGTGTGGTCGTGTGGTCGTGTGGTTGTGGTGGTGGTGGTGGTGGTGGTGGTGGTGGTGGTAGAGTCTCAAGCGCTATATATACTTTTAGTCACGATCGATAGACAATACTCCCGAATTTTTTCAGATTTTTCCCGTCATGCGTGCGATTTTAATTATCACTAGCCATTGTTAATTAACAAACAAATAAATAACGAAGTCCTTCTACTCAAAAGTTGAAATGCGATCGTGTTCCAGGATCGATAGACAATACCCCCGAATTTTTTCAGATTTTGCCCGTCATGCGTGTGATTTTAATTATCAGCAGTTATTGTTAATTAACAAACAAATAAACAACGGAGTCCGTCCATTCAAAAGTTGAAACGCCATCGTGTTTCAGGATCGAATGACAATACTCCTTAATTTATTCAGTTTTTTCTTGTCATGCGTGCGATTTTAATTATCAGCAGTAATTTTTAATTAACAAACAAATAAACACTGAAAAGTTGAAACGCCATCGTGTTTAAGGATCGATAGACAATACTCTTGAATTTTTCCAGATTTTTCCCGTCATGTGTGTGATTTTAATTATCAGCAGCCATTGTTAATTAACAAACAAATAAACGACGGAGTTTGTCCACTCAAAAGTTGAAACGCGATCGTGTTCCAGGATCGACAGACAATACTCCTTAATTTTTTCAGATTTTTTTTCGTCATGCGTATTCTTTTCTGAATTTTGGCTTCTTGCTACCGCTGCTAGCTTCAGCCTCATGTATAGTGTATAGAAGATATTTATGAAGTAAATGTACAAGCATTCGACAGCGTCGTGGTTAGAGCGTTAGGTCATTAGGTAGGCAGATAGTCAGGTAGGTTGTCCTTAAATCATTTTCCGGGTTAGCAAATAAATTTTCAACAAACGGAATCATCCTCGGAACAACAACAATCAATAAAAAATGTCAAAAAAATTAATCTCCATAAAATATAATTTTTTTTGTTATTTATTTCGGGTCCAATACGCAAACGAAGGCGTAATGAAGACGTCGTAGGTTCAAACCCCGGTGTCGACGTTTTCTTTTGTTTAAATTTTTTCTATGGCTCAGGTAATAATAAACAGTTGCCTATATAACCTGAATTGCGGAAGATAAATATTTATTCGGGATTTTATATATATGCCAGATATAAACCACATTTCGATCGGGTTTTGACTGGATACCATAATTGGAATCCAGTCAGAGCCCCTGTCGGATTCCAATGTGCAAATGTTACATTCAGTCATGGGATCTGATCCGATGACCAGCTGGATCCCTATCAGAAAATAGTGATCCTTCTCAGAATCCACCTGGATCCCGACCGAAATTTCTGCACGGGTAGTTGATTAGCTGGAAAGTAGATTAGAGTTGAACTGGAGATGTAAGGTTTGAGCGTGAGCGTGGATTGATATAGTGAGAGTGAAGTTTAGGATGCTGGCTTGAGAAAGGTGTTTTGCATAATGTAAGAATATTATAATGCATTATTATTCAATATCATAAATGTAATATAATGCTAAAATTTCGTGGAAATTTTGACAAAATATTAACGTCACAATCTTAAAATTTTAGTACGTCAGAGTAACCACAAATTATTTTTGCAAAGTTCAAACTGCTATAAAATCGAAACCCTTTCACTGATTCTTCATCAATTCGATACCATCCATCCTTTAAGGAGGTTCTACCAGGTAGAGCAAAATGCACAGAAAAATCTGAATTTTTTTATCAGATATTCACTACTACTGTAGAAATGTGCCTGAATTATTTGCAAATTTTCACCTACGCCATTCACATGAAAATTTAGTTTTTGACGAGGCTCTTTTAACACGCGTTCTTATGACGTAAGCAGAAATTGCGATTTTTTTCTCCATTATAACTCCGGAGAGAATGTAGAGAAAATTTTAAAAAAATATTATTTCAATACAGTATAGTTGAATAAAGCGGCATGACAAAAATCAGATTGATTGTGTACCTGCATAGTTTATGAATACTATTCAATGAACCCACATAATTTATATAGTTATTCGCAGTAAAGGGATGTAAAGAGAGGAGAAGCATGGCAACATGGCTGTAAAGCCGGAGCAGCAGTTATAGGTTAGATTGAGCGCGCAATTTTCTTGACAGCTCGACTGTTCTCTGGTGCCTGTGGCTATGACACTTGACGGTACCAACCGTAAGAAATACGAGCCTTGTTGCCAGACTTCTTTGCGAATTAAGTACACTATAAAATCGAATTTCTTTAATTTATATCAATGTAAAATAACTTTTATCGATCCTAAACTGTCAAAAAGGGTTGAGTATTCATTTACCGTTACTTTATTCATCTCAATTCCATGATTTTCCGATTTGCGATAAATTATTTTCACAGTTGGCTGCAGTGCCGTCGGCCCATGTATAAGCATAGGGTTTCCGCCGACCCTCTTCACCTCCCGCAAACTATAGTGAACCTCCTTAATGATTTTCTATTGGTAAACAATATGTAGTCAGATATCTCAAAATTTGCGTGAGCTAGAGCGAACAAAAACATTTTTCTAAAAATGTCCTTCACTTGTCAGCGAAATCGCAACACTGTAGCTTAAGGCGATGTATCACACCCTCCGACCACCTCGAAAACGCGAATTCTACTTTCTCCGAGATGATACAAGCGATCAGGATGAAATAAGCTTAGCCACTGCAGTATGTTGGCAAAAAGTGGCTAACCTTTTTTCATTGCGATCAGTTGCGTCGTTTGGGAGAAAGTACCTTCAAGGATTTTCAGCTATCTCTCTCGCACTCACGCGTCACGTGGTACATGTGCTAATGTGCTATATACACACAAACAATCCCGATTTTTTTTTTCTAAATTTGAGTTTCCAACCACTTGGCTCATTTTCAACATATTGGCATTGAAGACTCGAATATATAGTATATATATGTAATCTTTATTCTCCCAAAGCTTTTTGTATATGAGAAAGCAATAGTGATTCTTATCATAGTAATTAATTAAGCGAGAAATCTGTGAATATATGTGAAAATATATGTGAAATACGAGAAAAGTGTCTATATATGTGCTCTGATTTCGAAAAACATTTCGAACAAATCTCCGTAGATACAATAACTTCGAATTATCGTTCAATCTTACGGAGAAACTTTTGATTCCCTGATATATGAAATTACCTCTCTTCCGTGAATACCAAATCTTTATCTTGATCAAAATCGCTCATACATAGATATAAGTTTCTATAACGCGAGATACGTTATCATCGTCATTCTACGGCGAATAAAAATTTATCGAGCATCAATGTGTATGGTCTTGAGTCATATTGTAGATTGCATAGACGACACGTCTGGTTATTCATATACATTTGTCTATGATTGGTATCTCGAGCCAATCACACCGAAGACACACGGCACATGATGTTTGAGAAAAAAGTTTCCAAAAAAATGTAAAGGTTCGAGCAGCCCTATTGTACGTTTTCGGTGATCTGAAAACGTATATGCGGGGTTGGGTAACTTCAATTTTTTACGATGTTTTCGTTATCAACAAGAATCCAAGCGACATCATACCCGAGTATAATATGAATTCATAGAGAGCATTCGAGCTGCAGTTCGTACGGTTTTTTCTTTCCCCCACACCGTGTCACGTAAACGAAAATCATCGCGATATCTCTCTATAACTGGTATCGCACACGCGATAATACAACGGACTTAAAATTAGTCGCGAGTGAAGTTGTGGAAGTTCGCAGTCACGATTAGATCATCATCGATGCTCGAGCTCCATCTTCACGCTTGTCCATCGACTTAGGCTATTTTTTTTGTGCGTCGTGATTGTCGCGGCAATTCGGAATACGCGAGAGTCCAGGAATAGAGATTTTTGAATTTTTTTTTGTTGTTTAGTTACATGGCGTCAAAACGCTGCCGCCATTATTCGTCAGAGATATCGTATAATTTTTCAAAATATTATTCCGATCGTGACGTTATTAGGATAGAAGTTGCAACTGACAATTTCTGGGACGATCAAGTGCCAATTTCTGAATCTCTAAAATTTCATCGGAGTACACTCGCATCTCGTTGAGGTCGACGAAAAACTTCGGCGATCACATGGGTAATCGATAACTATTTAATTTGTGTATTGAGTTCAGTTACACGTGGAGACTTTCTGTAACGAGACTCGATGTGATTTACATGTGTGCATCGGGTGTGCGTGTGTGTGTGTTTTTTTTTTTTTTTAATTATTGACGAAGAAACCTCGCACGGATTTCAAGGCGAATAAATTATCTAATCTTGTGATGGATTTTTTTTTTCAAGCATGCGCTTGCATTAACGAAAGTAAAAAACCTAATGAATTATGATTTATTTTTTAAATATAAGCAGATTCTACATTAAACTTGAAGAGTTCCATGGTCATCCACTGACCATTTTTTTTTTAGTTATCGTAATGATGTTGAAGAATCTTTAGATTCCTTGTTCACCTGAATTCATTTTCATCGTTGTTCGATGAGGTTTATGAAAATTGGGAAAAAATACTTGGAGATCGAACTCCACTCGATGTGAAAAAAAATTGGATCCCTATACTAACCGAGAAAAAATTGCGAAAGTCCTTAAAAAAAAAAGCAATCTATGATTAATGAAGTAATGCGGTAAATGTTTATGAATTTAAAAAATTCGAATATTTCAATCGAAATTTACATTAATTTTTTTTTTATCACTTGAATAATAATTTCGTGGCATTGTTATATTATTGTTTACCCACTCAATATTTCCAATTTTTTGGGACTAGTTGAATTTTCTTTTGGTTTTTAATTCATTGCGATGCACTTTAATGCAACTCTATTGTTTTATCGTTTGATTGTTTTTACCTGTTCTAAGATTTTTGTTCCGTAGAAAAAAAAATTGATTTCTTTTTCAATTTTGTCGTCAAAATGAACTTTCTGTTAGGATTAATCGTTATAATTTCGAAACTGGAATTAAGCGCAGTTGATTGTAACTTTGTAATTAAAGTAACGGTTTAACCGAATCAAGTGTAATTCGGATAGTAGAAAGTGCCACAGTACAGTTTTTCAAATATACAATTGAGCGCACTGATTTTGTATGCAGATGTTGTATCAATGAGCTTCAAACGTTATACCCAACCCTTTCGATACTGACGGAAGTTTCAGGAGTGAATCATTGGACATTCCTTAATATACACGTTATATATTCGTGGAAAGATTTGTTTTCAAGTGAATCATTGTACATTGATTTTTTTTCTATTATTTTGTACCTAACGGAATTGAAGTCGGTACAAAGTAATACTCAGGTAGATATTATACACTTTCAGTATTGACACGCTGACGTAATTACAGAGTAATTCACCGAGCTATTATACTCGACTCTGTAGAGAGATAATGATAATAGAAAAATGGAAATAAGTAGGACAGTGCAAGAAACGATTGCTTGCTTCAACTAAATTTCGCGCGTGATAATTTTTTCTAAATTTAATAATAACGCGGCATGAAATAAATAAATATAAGTCTGCTGTTTCTGTCACTTTTTTTTTCTTTACATGAAATTCACGTGGATTAATTTATTTTTCATACGCGCATGCAAAGGTGAAACAATATTTTCATGGCCGCAGATAATGCATAAAGTATGAGGCTTTTATGATATCGAGGTCAAGGAAGCTAGTCACAATTCGCAACATTACCAGGACTGAAAGACGTCAAATTTCTTTTATCTTCCTTCCTTCATAGAAGAAGCTTTGTTTTCATGAAAAAAAAAAATCGTATCTAATCAATGTTCTCGATTTTTTTTCCGAGTTTATTGAATATTTACGGTAGTACGAGCATAACTGTGGGCGGGGAATAAGCGGAAACGTGGACGCGGGTGAGCGCAGTGAGCGAGGGGCACGCATGAAACAAGAGAGAGTCGGACCGCTCATAATCCGACGCACGCGAAAAATTTCCTTAAAATCGATAATTTTATGTCAAAAGGTTCGTCAACCGCCATTTTTTATGGTGCGCATGTAATCGTGATAGTTTTCTAAACATTTAACAGTTTTAATATTAATCGTATCTAATCGTGAAAGATACGAATTTCTGTTTCAAAGTTGCGTCAGCCCAAAATTCGGATATGGCGTGGGATAAATATCTTGATTTCACGAGTTAATTACGCGCGTAAAGAGTCGTTGACCCACTTTGAAATTTTGTAGGTGTTATCCTGTACACTTCTGCTACACCATATAAAAAATTCAGATTTTTATCTAATCGTTAAGTTCGTGCTCGTACTACTTTAATTATATGTGTGTTTCGTGGAATATGTACCATGCTTAAAAGCACGGTCTACATAGGCCGTAACCGTATCCGGAACCGTAACTTTAAGAAGTTGGGAGGCCGTGTACTGTGTTTAACCGTCTACAATGCCGTCACCTTAAAAACCGTAACCGTAGAAGTTGCCATATTTCAACTTCTACGGATATGGTTTTACGTACGGTCACAGTACACGGCCTCCCAACTTCTTAAAGTTACGGTTACGGATACGGTTACGGCTTATGTAGACCATGCTTTAAAAATTTTGTCGTGACACATCGATTGCTGTATCCATAGTGAGATTAACAGGAAGCTCTTGAGCTTGGATCAGTCGAACGATGAAGAGGCTAGCGTCGTCGAGGACACCCAATCTAATCTAATTTGTCACAATGTCGTAAAATAACGTGCTGTCTTTTCTCTTTTGCTATGACAACGATGAACATTCCATGTTAAACACAATGAAGTTTGTTGATATTATTAATTTTTTTTTTAAACTTACTAATTACACCGGTTAGATTATTTTGTGCTTTTCAAAAACTTAAGCCGGGTACTTTGATTATTTTCTTTATTTCGCTCGTTTACGGAGGAATGGTAATTATTTAAAAAGACAGCTTTTCCGAATTTCAATGTTTTTTTTTGCTCATGAGTAAAATACCTTGATTTTATGGCAAATAATGATAATCAATGGGGGGGGGGGGGGGGGGGGCACGAAAAAGAGTCACTGTGATGCCTCAACCGTATAAATTTCTTCATTTTTTCATGCAAAAATGCTATATTAAAAATATCATTACGAGTATTGTGGTTTAATGTATTGTAATTCTTGTACACTGCAAAGCACAGTACACTAGTTATCACAGTACACTATTTATTTATTTAAATCAAATTAATTGAATTAATTTTAACTAATTTAATTACCACGAATGAAATATCATTAAAGGGTTGTTTGTGATAAATTTGGTGGAAACCGGTGAAAGAGTTCATATTGTATGAAATTTTGAATTTTTAAAAAAAGCGTATCCGACAACTCTAACTTACGAAAATTTTAAGATATTGGGCTCGAATATTTGTCATTAAATTTGATCCGATAATCGGTAAAAGGTTTCCGATTTTTATTGAATATTAAATTAAAAAATAAAAGGTAAATCCACCCCACGGTGTTATTGTCAAGCTTTCTCAAGGAGAATTCAATCGCTTGATAACCTGTGCTAGTTTCAAATAATTCAGATCGAATACCGTAAAATAAACTCGCGAATTAGAAACTTGCACCTTGCATCCTCAATATTTTATCTTGCTCGCGATCTTTTTCGACGAGGAAGCAAAACTTGTCAAACCGTCTAGCTCACAGAAGTATAGTTTACTGAACAAGACAAACTAACAAGGAATTATTGTGCAAGTGTCGAATTTGCACTCCTTTTTTTTGTTCATTTTAAGATTAATAATCGAAGGAGAAGGCGATAACGTTGATTAGCATCGTTCGTTTTACACTCACAAGCAAGGTATATCTCAGATCGATCTCTCAGATTTTGATCTAGTTCATATAATATGTTGTAGAGCATCGAAAACGAAGCGACACATATTTTTTTTTATCGGCCATAAAACACTTTAAGGGGGTGAAACTACCCTCCAAAGATGGAGTTGTCAAGCATCAATTTCGTTGTTTCATCCACAAGAACATAATATTTTTTAACCAAACGAACTGGAAACATTTTCTCATAACGAGAAAGGAAAAATGTAATTTTCTCAATTATAAAAAAAAAAATTTTAATTAAGTGAGCCACCCCTAAATATTATTACATTTATGTGAAAAATGGTCAAATTCAAGTGTAAAAATTTGAAAAAAATATATATTGCGTATAAACACAAACGAAAATTAACGTATTTTTGGATTTTCCCGAAAAAAAATATTGGACAAGGTATAACTACCCCCAAACGCTATCTTGCGTATATGCAAAAAATGTTCAAATTCAAAAAAATCCAGTTGAGTTTAGTTTCGGAGATTCTTGTGAGACGCATTGCGAAATCCAAGACTGCACAAACGTGGCTGTTATTCCAATGTTCATGGTGTAAAAAATCCTTGTGCTTTAAACACTTTTTCGACGACTATCAATATTGTTTAAGATTATAAAATTTATAACATTTTGTTTACAATTTTCGTAACAATAAATTACAAAACGTATTGAAATTCAGTCAAACTATTACTTTTGTCTTTGTGTCCGATGATTTATTTTTGAGCATTTGATGACACAGTGAGAAAATAAAAAAAAAACGTTAACAAGTGAAAGCATTTGGGGGTACTAGTTGTCCCGTCCAATTTTTTTTTTTCGGGAATATCAAAAAGCCATCAACTTTCCTTGGTGTTCATACACAGTATATAAAATTTTTTCCAGATTTTTAAACTTGAATTTGACCATTTTTGCATAAATGAAATCATATTTAGGGGTGACTCAGCCCCATAATGTTTTTTTTCTAATTGAGAAAATTACATTCTTTATTTTATGAGAAAATGTTTCCAATTGGTTTGGTTTAAAACTATTATGTTCTTATGTGTGATACAACGGAATTGATGCTTGACACCTCGATCTTTGAAGGGTAGTTTCACCCCCTTAAACTGTTTTATGGCCGATAAAAAAAAAAATAGGTGTCGCTTAGTTTTCGATGCACTACAACATATTATATGAACTAGATCAAAATCGGAGAGATAGACCTGGGATACCTTTCTTGTCAGTATTGCATTCGTTATTTTTATTATATATTTTTTTTTTTTTTAGCAAATTCACGTGATTTTTAACTAACCAGTTTTTTATTATCCGGTTATTTCAGCTTTAAAAAGTATCTGAAAGACCCGATTGATTGTCGGCATTTTTCGGATATCGATGATCATGCCACGGGTTCTTGGGTTTGACTACCAGATTTACATAAGTCTATCGATCGAAAAATTATCAACGATACGGAGATAAGTCGCAGGGAAAGGATTCGTGGAACGAATAAAAAAATTTTAAAAGAGAGAATCTGTTTTATTTTTCAATGAGTTCGAGTTCGGGAATGATGGAAGCCAGTTCGACGATAGTCGGAGATGAGAGGAGTCCGAGCTATGATAATGTCAATATCAGAACGATTAGGGTCGCGGACGAAAATCTCGTGATAGTTTCCGATGATCTCAGGATCGAGGATAATTACGAGGATGCGGCACAAGCGCGTATACGCGATGAGAAAAGCTCGAAAGATATTTCGAAACGGAACGAAGAATTTTTCGTTAAATATCGTGGAAAGAATTACGAGATAAGCGATTTTCTCAAAAAACATCCCGGCGGTCGTCGTACTCTTAGCGCATTCAGAGGATCAGCGTTGGACAAAGTGCTGAACGATGTGCCGCATTCGGACGCTGCGTTTCATCTTTTCGAGGAATTTGTCGTCGACAATAAAACGGAATACGATGATATCGAGGTAGGACTGATAGATTGGATTTTTAATTATCTACGAATGGCTGATTAACGGGTTTTTTTTATTATTTATTTAAATCTTAAGCTTATATCTGTTAACATTTCAAGAACAATTGGTAATTTTTTCGTGTAATATTAATTTATAAGAAAGTTGCAGCCGATGTCGTGCACGCGAGAGAAAAGTCCTAGAAAAATTACCGTGCTTCCCATATGGAAAAGAAGTATATTACAAGATATATACGAGATATATAAGAGATATCGAACTTATTGCGGCAAAGTATATTTTTATAACTCCGTGATATATCTATTATATATCTGTTATATATCCTCCCGGATATATCGGGCAGATATATCCAAGATATATAAGAGATATAGAACTTATTGCCGCTATATATACACTGTAAAAAATGTGGTGTTAAATTCAACACTAATTCAACACCGCTCACGAATTCTATAGTGGTCCACCCCGCTCTGTGTGACCTGTTGGTGTTGATTGTCCGGTGTTAAGTATTGATAGTTGACACCAGACTGTGGTTCATCCGATTTGACACCAGGACGGATTCTACAGTGGATTCTAACACTTTACAGTGTGTTATAATAACACACTTTAAGTGCGTTATTTTTGTACGCATTTATCGTGTCAATGGAGCCAAATGAAAAACGCGGGTCAAATTGGCATAATAAATATTGTTTATCATTTATAAATTAGCAATTAGGAATGATCGATGAATGAATTTAAAACAGTTGTCCCATTATTTTTGCAAATCCTGTAAATTAAAAAAAAAAAAAAAATAAGTCGTTGACCGGGATTTGAACCCACTATCCTCCAATCGACGAATTCAGCACGTTCGACCCTTAAATAACCATTAAAAAAAAAAATTTAAAATTTGGAAATTATTTTTTTTCACGAATGTTTCAGGCTTCGAAGCGCGGACGGTTTTCCGTCGAAATTAATTTTGAGCCTACCTGAGATTTTACCTGAGATCTACCTAACGACCTACCTAACGACCGACACTCTACCACTACGCTATCGATTCCTTATGAGTTTCTTGTATTTAAATGATATTAGTATACGAGTTCTCATACACCATTCGGTGTATCCTATGACTCCAAACGAATTTATGTATGATTATTTTGGGCGATTAAATTTCACACATTAAGTCGTATATTTCAGTATATGCGCAACACCGTCATGTGTGAAAAATTACCACCGAACAAGTGCAATGCAAATTCGTTTCTAGCTAACACCGTTACTCGGGAGATATTCGCTCAGAACGGCGTTAACATGCCGTTAATAAATATTACGGGTTCATTCTTTAAGTCTGTATATCTCCAAAGTTGTTTGCCGAAATGAATTATAATTTTAATTGAAATAGCACTCAGTCGGTGAGTTCAACTGCGCCTTCGAAGCACATATTTACACCGGATTTAACTAATCACGACATTAGAGTGGTGTCGTATCAGAAGATAAACGGTGTACTTTCATGACAAAATTGTGCGCGATGTGGTGAAACACTGGGTTTAGTGTTAAATTTTGATGAAAAATTGCTTAACACCGATATACAGTGTACGAGGTCAACCATGATATCAGAACGGTGCTGCCGATAACACCACAGATTTTAACCACTAACACCGCACCAAATTGACACCCCTGATTTTTTACAGTGTAGAGATATATTTTTTATATATCTGAAGTATACTTTTTTCCATGGGGGTTACCACTGTAAAGTGGGGGCAAACGACATGTTTGGGACATTTTCGACGAAAAATGAAAAAAATTGACCGGCAGTACAGAAATTTTTCTCAAACAGCATGGTAAAAATTCTGAGGCAGTACCGTACATACTATACATCTTTTTTGGAATCTAGGACTTTTCGTGTCTCGTTGCGCGTATATAAGTACCTCTATAGATTCTTTAGGTTATGGGAATGTCGATGTGAATTACAGAATCTTGCACACTGTATGGCATAATTAATTAATCATTACTTTTAATTGATAGGGCACTCAGTGTGTTTATCATCATGTTTTTCATTTCGCGTTCGTTTTAATGTGATGCGTTGTATCGTAAATTCGACGTAGATTTCTGTCTGTCTTTCTGTAAACATTCATTATTTATTTCTTGTCTCTGTTTGATGGTTTATTTTGCCGTACATTCGACTTACATTTCGCTGTATTTGTTTTTTAATTGTTCGTTACATATTTCTCGCCTGATGATAGATGATTTTAGATGATAAATAGATGATTTTTTTCGTCGTAAATTCAACGGACATTTTTCTGTTTCTCTCTGTTAAAATAGTCGTTATTTGTTTCTCGTCCTCTAATTAATGTTGTTTTGTTGTAAATTCAATGGACATTTCTCTGTTTGTTTCTGTTAAAATAGTCGTTATTTGTTTATAAAAAAAATATATAAATGTATAAATGTATATATGTGTAAATAAATGTACAAATGTAAATATGTGTAAATAAATGTATATATGTATGATATAAAAATATTGATTATTATTGTCTATTTTCTACATAATATTCCATTAATTAAATTAATTAATTAAAGAATTCATAATGCCATTAAATTAAGGAAAAATTAAATGGTAGTGACGGGAAATTTTATTGAATGGTGAAGAAAATTTTATTGCGTCGGTAAGAAAATTTTCCTACCAAGGAAACGAATTTTTACTGTGCTGGCATAAGAATTTTTGCTGTACTGTCCTAAGAAATTTTACCGTGCTGTCATGGGAATTTTTCCAGTGCCGGGACTGAGAATTTTTCTCAATAAGAGTAAGTATATTAAAAACACCTTTTTTCTAGTGACGGGTGAAATACCCCCAGTTTATAGGTTAGCACGGTAATTTTTCCTCGACTTTCACATTGAAAATTCTAGGACTTTTATCTCCGTGTGGAAGCACTTTTTGAAAAGTACTTGTGCGATAAGCATTGCCTTCGGTTATCAAAAATTGAAAAAATCAAAAAGATTTCGTTAGTGAATTTCAGTTTGTCCTGTGATTGATCGATGGAATTCCCGAAATATTAAATTTAAACAAAATGGCGGTTCTCTAAAGTCAGAGTCTACATTTTTGGGGGGAAAACGGATATTTTTCTAGCGTCAAATTGAAACTACGCAAACCCGCAATCGGAAGAAAAAAAAATCTTTAATCAAAAATCAGATCTTTATTATGTCTAAAAAAGGTACGAAAAATTAAAAAAAGATTGATGCAGTAGTTTCTGAGATATCTTGCTCAACGACTCTCAAAACGTGCTTTCCGGACATCGGCTCTAACTTCATTACAAATAAATGTTTTTACACGAAAAAATTACTGCATGTTCTTCAAAAGTTTTACGTTTTTCAATATACAAAACTTCTGCACAGATATATGCTTCTGATTTTTGCGCTTTTTCGGCCTTCTGACTGAGAATAACCAATGGGCCCCTTTGATTCTTATTGAAAACGCCTATAGTTCAACCAATGGCCGTGACGCGTTGCATGCCCTCAGACTTTCCCGCGAGCGCAGCAGCACTCGACCGATATTATAATTGAATCAATGAGATCTTATTAAATCTGATCAATTAAGATCAAGCACTATACCGATTACACGAATAAGTAAATCCAACAAGGAGTTGAGATAACGGACTCAAAAAGTTGAAACAATTATTTTTTTTGTTTTTATTTTCTTTCGATTTACAGAATTTAGTAAACTGGAACGAACCTTTGCTCGGTCAGGTTGGAAATTTGGCCGATCGTTATTGGGAATGGGTGAATCTTCCGGTAAATCGTTCGATACGACTTTTCCGATCGAATTTATTGGAAAAAATGACAATCACACCTTGGTACATCGTACCTACAGTCTGGATACCAATAAGCATATACTTTTTGTACTTGGGATTCATCACCAACAATTCCAAAAAGATCCGTGCGTAAAATTAACGAGAAATTTCAGCAAAAACTGGTTTAAAAAATAAAATAAACTCCCTTACGTACTGACGAGCAATTTTTTTCGTTATTTAAGTTTTTTTTAACGATTTCAGAGAATTCCTTAACTGCAATAGTGCTGGCTGTATCTTCGGGTATTTTGCTTTGGACATTTGTAGAGTATATTATACATCGAAATCTCTTTCACCTGAAGCCACCGCCAAATTCAAAAACCCTGATCACCCTTCACTTTCTTCTTCACGGTTTACACCATAAAGTGAGCAAACACGTATTTCCAAAATGAACGAAAAATTTATAAAATAATACACATTTTTATAGGCAGAATTATTGCGATAGGCATATATGGATTGTTATGATCGATGATATATCTTTTTACAGGCACCCTTTGACGATCAGAGATTGTTATTTCCGCCTGCCGCGGCTGTTTTAGTAGCCGCGGTATTTTATAAATTGTACAGAGCAGTATTACCGGATGTGATTGTATACTTCGTTGCGGCTGGCACTATGACAGGTACGAATGTAATTTTTATTGCAATATGATAAATCGTTAAATTAAATAAATCGATCGGACCCAAATTTTGGACACAAATAGAGTAAAAAATCTCCATTAATCGTTCAAATTTTTCTCAAAATAACTGAAAAATTTAAGATTTTATAAAATTTTGAATTTTTAAAACAAAAAATTCTGTGCCCTCTCGAACTTTCGTAAATTTTGAGCTATCATTTCGAAAATTCTTACGCACACGAGCCAAGGGACAAGAACATTTGGTATTGAATTTGGCGAAAATTCATAATGGGGTTTAGATTTTATGAAATTATGAATAAAAAAATAAAAATAAAAAATCCGTCGTCACTCGAACTTTCGCAAATTCGAAATATATTGAATTTTTCAAAATTTTTGCAAAATGGTGAGTGTTTCTTTGATTTTCGTGAATTTATCACTATCCAGCTGGCATTAAAATAAGCTCGAGGACGACGACGATGTTCGATATTGAGTTTGAAAAAAAAAAAAAACCCGTAAAGGCTTCTAAATTTAAAGAAATTGACATTTTTATTTGTTATACAAAATCGAAATCGAAATAATCGTATTTAAAAATTTTTCACAATTCAATTCTAATTTTATTCGTTTTTCTTTTTTTTTTTTCATCAAAACCTTTCCAGGCTACCTGTGTTACGATTTAATTCATTACTACTTACATCATGGAAGTCCGAGAGTAGATTCGTATTTTTACGTGATGAAACGATATCACAATCATCATCATTTTTCGCATCACGATCAAGGTAAATAATTGTAAAGGCATCGGTGGAAAAAAAAAAAAAGATTCCAATGATTTTTATTTATTTTTATGTTTTCATCCATGATGTTTCCGGGTTTCTTTAAGGATTCGGCATCAGTACCCGATTGTGGGACTTTGTGTTTGGATCGTTGATAAGATTGAAGCAACTGAAAAAGGCCATCGTTTGGTAGAACAACCATTTTTTTTTAACTCGAGATTTTTTATTTTTATTTAATTTTTTTCGATGAGCAATGTGAATTACATCGCAAAATATCAAGAATGTTGTTTTTTTTATTAACAAATCAAAGCTTAGATTGAAGTATTATTATTATTATTATTATTATTATTATTATTATTATTATTATTTTGTAAATAAAAACGAATTCAATTCCATGAATTTAGCAAATGCCCTATAATTAAAATTTTTTTCCTCCTTCTGGTCCCGTCGTCTTAACAGAGAAGCGCAAAAAGCACCGAAACGCAAAGTATTTTTGAAAAATACGCGCAGCAACGTGCAGAAAACGAGAAAGAGTGAGAGAGATTACGATAAAGAGATTTTTCTCAATTCTGCTTTTCAACCGACAGTACTTTAAGTACAATAAATCGAGAACGAGACACATCGACTGTCGGGTAAAAAAAAAAAATTGTCATGAGCTTTTATTTTGTGCGCTTGAAAAAAGAGACTTTTTAATAAATCATTTTCGTCAACCACAAAATAGATCTGACACGAAAAGAGGGCAGCGGTTTGAAGCTCGAGGATGCACAAACACTTGGATCGGATGCATTGGGGGAAATTTGCAATTTTAACAATGAGCTTAAGCGAAGAAGAGATGGAACTAAAATCATCAAAGTTTTCCACGATACGAGATTGTGGAAAGCTCAAAAAAGGTAGAGCCTATTTCTCCCTGGCTTATATAAAACTAAACTGGTAGAAAAGTATATGTTCGAATGAGGGAAAAATTTTGAAGGTTATATGCGAATGAAAACTTTTCTACCCAGTTGTCGATAAATTGTGAGAAAAATATTAAGCCCTTTGAGTCTGCCATTGTCTTGTCTTTAGTAACGGAAAACTTTTTATTTGGTTTCGGGCATGTTTTATTTGATTAATGTCATTTTAAAATCACTAATTTCCCATATATACCACAATGTATTCAGTGTGATGGTTTGTATGTACCCCGATAGTGCTGCACCTAGCGGCAAAAACAAGAACACGACGAAAATGCTTTATCCTGTTTTCGCCTTTTTTTTTCATATCTTATTTCTTTTTAGCGCGATTTTCTTATCTCTAAAGCTCCAAGGGCCTCGTTAAAACCGAATGTATCGAAAAAATTACATCGTACCAAAGTTAAAAATGTCACTTTGCGTTCCACAATATTAAAATATTCGTTCAAGTTCGTTCACCGTAAGTTAAAATTAAAAACGCTGAATTTTCGCACATATGTACCACGTCACATATGAGAGTGCAAGAGAAATATCGTTCCAAATCCGTAACTTTCTCTCGAATGTCGCAGCCTGATAGGGATTAAATTTTACTCTGTTCCACTTTTTGCCACCATACTGGAGAAGCTAGGTTAATTTCCGCAAAAACGGTAGTATCATTTTGGAGAAAGTACAATTCGCGTTTTCGAGGTGATCGAAGAGCGCGATACACGAGATTTTTCGACGCCATTTTGAAAGTGCGACCAAGTGTTGGTAAACGGTTCGAGAGGTTATGTGCATTCGTATATATTCGTACGTACAAGATCGCAGTTATATCCCAAGGTTACTGATATTGCATCGAAAGTACACGAGAAATATACCAATGATAAAAACGAATGTAACGTCACCCTGGCACATCGTGCAACTATCATTGCTACCATTAAAGTTACTGTGTAGCAATCAGCCGCTTGCGACCAGTGAATTTATCTTAGTTGCTACCGTTGCTAATACGGTAAATGTGACCACTGAAGTCAATGCTCTAAAATGTTACGGGTTATAATGATAGAAGAAACCCTTTCCACCTGTAAAGTTACCTTACATGCTACCATTCACGATGATTACCAGTAAAGTCATCATCATTGCTACCGTCCGCGATAGGTACATGAAAGTCTTTCACCAATAAAGTTACTTCAAATGCTACCGTAACTTTTGTGGTAGAACTACGAGTAGCAAATGGCTGATTGCTACCTGGAGTAACTTTTTGGGAACTTCTACCGTAGCAATTAACGGTAGCTGGGATGTGCCAGGGCGTTGTCATGATATCATTGATCACAGAGGCCACGAAATGTCGACATCAGACGCGTTCGTGTCATTCTGAAGGAATGGGCGCGAAACATCCGCTATTAATGCCTAACACAAAGCTTCAATTTTGCTCACATTTCCCAATAAGGACAGCCGCCTCATTTTTACACATCTTAATAATTCAACGAAAAAAAAAGAAACAATGAAATCCTCTAAATAAATCTGAAATTAATTTTCGGTTCAGCAGTTGCGACGAATCACCTGGTTTTCTCATATTGGTAAACGTTTTCTTTTTTTTATTATTTGGCCCTTCATCATTTAGCTTTCGCTCGATAGCATGCATCGATATTGAAAATCCCAACATAGCGCAAGTTGTTGAGCGAAGGAGAGTCAGATGAAATCTGCGCAATAGGTTGACGTAAACGCGCCTTTTTAAAACTATATTGTGGAACGCAGAAGACAATTAATATCCCGGTTAACTGCGTAGCCGGAGTTTGGGTAAACGTTGTTCAACCAAAGGTGCGTTCCACTAATCGCCCGCAACGCTCACAGCGGGGGATTTAGCGTGGTTTTTCGAGCGCCGCAGGCGCTAAGTGGAACGCACCCTAAACGGTTGTGGAACTGAACATAAAGCAATTATAAACAAAAACCCTCGTTTAACACTATATATATATACGAATTTGTACTGGTGATTTCGTTGTGGTAAATCTTCTAGGGGGCAGAATGATTTTAAGTACTTTGTTTTTTTTTTCCTTAAATCCTAAATTCTTAATCGTAATAAATACAATGAAAATTAAATTTTAATCTTTGACCCTTTTGAACGCAAGGTCGTCTTTCGATAAAATACCAAATTTATACGCATTCTGGTAACGTGTGTTACTTGGAACTCGTGAAGAAAATTTTTCGTTCGTGTACGAATTGCAAGTAAACGAGTGCATAATTTTTAAATTTTCCGCTTCCACAAACTGGAAACCTCTATGACGCACATCCGTTCTAAAACCACGTCTCGAAATTTTTTTTTTTTTTTTTGCATCTTTCTCGAGAATGGCTGAACGAAATTGTATAATTTTTTTTTTACTCCATAGAGAATAATGGCACAGGCCCGATACTCTAATGAACATAGAGTACAAATTCGCGCGATCTATGAATAATTTGGAAAAAAATTTTGCCAGCGCTATGCTTCAACAGGATTCTTCGAGCGAACCGAGATTCTGCTAACGGCTTAATAGAAGTAACGCTTAAAAATTCTTTCAAGCAAACTTATCAATTCCTCGTTATCTTAATCAGCTATGGAGGGCACTGTTAGAGCCAGTTTTGACAATTGTCACGTACGAGATTTCTTCCTCGTGGGTTTCAAACTATAAATATTGGTTCGCGTTTTTCAGCAACAAAAAAAAATATACATATACATATACATACATACACATATATATATATATATATATATATATATATCCTTTCCAACGCAAAACCTTGGTAGGTCAAATATATCCATACATATGAGACTTGCGCGTAAAATAAAAGAAGAAAAAAAAAAATTTATAATTTAAATCACATTTAATGCCAAGTATCTTTTTTTTCCCTTTGGCAATTATTGCAAGAACTCAATGACGAGCATTGATAAAATAAAAACACCATCAGGTAGCATCTGGCTTGACGTTCTTGCGTCCCATGCTCAATTGCGGAAATGTACTTTTGTTCTGTGGAGGATTCAATTTAGAGGCAAGATAGACGAATGCCTCGTAGAGCGAAGCTCTGCTCAAAGCGTTTACCTCAAAATGCTTGAGCTTTTCTCTGTTGCACCAATTCGCGGCTCGACTCGCCGTATTCTCAAGGCACTGATTCTCAGATTCGCTCTTTGTTCTGTTGCCCAGCACAATCAGGGACATCTCCTTCTTGTCCCTGTTCTTATCGATGTCTTTCTTCAGCGGGAACAAGAGATCGAGCGATTCGGGCTTGGCTGTGTCGTAAACGAGAACATAGCCATCGGCAAAGCCAAGATAATGACGAGCCAATTGTTGATTATTCGTATTATTGTGCAACGGCTCGAGTCCCGCCGTATCATAAAATCTAATTTTTTCCTTCGTTCCTCTGTCCGTCTCTATGTTTGCTTCATAGGTATCCTCAATCGTAGGATGAATTTCCTGATAACATTTTTTTTTTTTTTTCTTCAATTTCTATAAACTAATCATTTTTACGGTCGAGCATTTATTCTGTTAGTGCGTCTCGGGAGTTAATGACTATCTCGACAATTTTTTCGATACAACAAGGAGTTAGCAAAGAATGAAACAAAAATCTATCGACAATTTGGCAAAATGGCTTTCTTTTTTGACATTATCGAAGTTCGAAATTGTGAACAGACATAACCTTAAAACTCACAGTCTTGTTAGTCAGGTTGCCATATATGAGCTGCTCCAGGAGAGCGGTTTTTCCAACCCCTTTCATTCCGCAAACAACTACTTTAGTGGTCTTTCCCATATTTGGAATATTTCACTGTCCATTTATAAATCTAAACACTCGGGAGGCACGTACTCAAGACTTTTCTCCTCCACGCGCGCACATTTTTACTAGCTGTCAGACTACCAGCTGACAAGGTGAGATCACGTCACGGTTCTATAGTATAACTCTTTTCTCAATCTACAGTCCAGTTTGTTACAATATCAGAGCCAAACCCAAATCTACTCATCTTTGCAGACAGCCGGTAGCTCCGATCACAAGGACAATTTATAAAAAAAATGACTGCGGAAAGAGATTGTGAAGAGACTCGAAGTGATTCGAGAGAAAGGAAAATTAATAAATATTCGATTCTATTGCCCACGTACAACGAAGTGGAGAATTTACCGATAATCATATGGTTAATCGTAAAATACATGGATCAATGGTGAGTGAAAATATAACCTCAAAAATGGGAAATAGTTGAACGTTTAATTTTCACTAAACACGAATTTCACGATGAGTGGGAAATATTCAACGATAGACAATCGTTTTTTGTGCTCTCAAAAATGGCCAACCGGGCTTACTATCAAATTTTAATAATCTATTATGTTTTAAGGACTTGATTGCTTTGACCGTGAACTTTACCAGAAAATTTCCGGTAAAGTGACGTTAATTCGATTCTTCTCCAAGGATTTTCAAATTATAGAGAACGATAATTGAAATTTGGAGTATTCTTGTAAAATATATAGCAGGTTTTTGGAATGTTCGCTGTTCAAATTTTATCCAGCAATCCACCAAGTTCTTCATAACGCCAATTAATTTTTTTTCATTGTTCTAGTAACTGATAGTTTCGATATTTAAAAACATTTTGGGTTCTCACTGTTTTAGGTTTTGTCAAGTAGTTTTTATATTATTTCTAAAAGGCGATAAAAACCTTAAGTATATGTGAAATAACCCACGTACATATATATAGTCATAATAAAGTCATAAATAATAGAAATTAAAGTAGCCGGTCGGACGGACTGGAGATCCCAAATAAATGTTGTCGGAGAACAATAAAGTCATAAATAAAGAAATTAAAGTAGCCGGTCAGACGGACTGGAGATCCCAAATAAATGTCGTCGGAGAACAATAAAATTTTTGTTCCAACATTTGGACCGTGGAAGTAAATTTGTTGTTGTTTCTTCCTCAGCCTCAGTGTACAATTCTCAAATGCACCGAGTTCATTTCCCAGATTACTCTATCTAAATGCTGTTTAATAATGGTGTTTCAAACATATTTTATGCAAAACAAGCGGTCGAACCAAGTTTCGAAATCTTTAAATCACAGCCTGGAATGAACCAGCGATCGTTCATATTTTTTGATGATTATTTTGTGAAAAAATAAAAACAATAACTTTGCAAATCTCATTATGACTTCCACTTGAATAACAAAAAAAAAATCGTAAAATTTAGCAGTAAATACTCTGCAGTAGTTGATACCTTGCACAAAATTTTTTAAATGTTTCAAGTTCTTCAAACCTGCGCTAGTGTTTTGTTTCACCTCAGCCGTGTTTGGAAAAATCATTATTGAATAACGATCGGTGCAGAAAATCTGTAAAAAAAAATTTTGCCCTGTTCAAAGTTCCAAGAATAATGAGAAAAAATCATGCGCCATGGGGGCCACGTTGGTGCGGTATCTTTCACTAATAATCTTCTTGAAGTTTTCGATAAGGAATTGGAATAATTTTTAACAAAATTCACGAATATATTTAGCGAGTACAATAGAAAATTTGTTCTTTAAGTGATTCTCCTTATGAGATAATTGTCATTGACGACGGTTCGCCCGATGGTACATTGGAGATGGCCAAGAGGCTCCAGAAGCTGTACGGCGAGGACAAAATTTTATTAAGACCAAGGGAAAAAAAGCTCGGCTTGGGCACAGCATACATTCACGGTATCAAACACGCTACTGGAAATTTTATCATCATCATGGACGCCGATCTCTCTCATCATGTGGGTATTCTATGAAATCATTTCTATAGTATAATAAAATATACGCGAATGAAAATTTGAATTATGAGATTACGCAACCATGCCAAAGAATTGATTTAGCGTTAAATTTGAGATTTTCTTTTTTTCATTAATATAATTTTATTTTATTGTACAATCTTTATGTACATTCAAGAGTATCGTATCTTATCTATAATATTGCAGAAATTGCAGTTAAAATACTGTTATTTATCAATATATATATAAAGATTATTCGATAAAATGAAATTTCATAAAGGAAAAATAAAAGAAAATTCTCAAATGCAAGTCTAATTTTACTCTTCCAATTTGTACGCTGAGCCTTAATGATGTTTTGCATTTACATTCAAAATCAATGCAAACCGTGCTGGATTCCGATGACGTATAGAAATTTAAAAAATAAAAAAAATCGACATCACAGACACCGCGAATATTAAGTTTCAACAATGATAATAATAAACAATAAAAAGTTTTAAACAAATATTCAGAAAAATTACTTTTCCCCCCAAAAATCGTAATAACTGATATTTTCCAATACACACAATTTTCCTCGCATGTTTTTCTCGATAGTTTGTATACGTTGACGATTGAAATATTTCAATTTCTGCATGAAAAATGGATTTTTTTGCAATGCTGCAATAAAAATTTTCCATGTTCAGAAATTTCGAAAAAAAAAAAAAAACATTCAAAGATTCCATTCAACGAACCGCGTGTGATTGATCGATCATGAAAATGAAAAAAAAATTTCAGCCTAAATTTATTCCAAAAATGATCGAGCAACAAGAAAAATCGTCTCTGGACATTGTGACGGGAACGAGATACGCGGGTGACGGTGGCGTTTACGGCTGGGATTTCAAGAGAAAGTTGATCAGCAGAGGTGCCAATTTTCTGACTCAATTACTCCTGAGGCCCGGTGTAAGTGATCTCACCGGAAGTTTCAGGTAAAACAACTTTTATCGCAGGAAAAAAAAAACAAAAAAAAAAACAAAAACAAATCTCGATCGGGCATGAATAATTTTTTTCAAAAATTTATCTCATTGCAGACTGTACAGGAAAGAGGTGCTGGAAAAACTCACGAGATCGTGCGTTTCCAAGGGTTACGTTTTTCAAATGGAAATGATGGTCAGAGCTCGACAATTTAATTACACGATCGGTGAAGTTCCCATATCGTTCGTCGATCGTGTTTACGGCGAATCGAAGCTCGGCGGTTCGGAAATCGTTCAATTCGTCAAAGGGCTCGTGTATCTATTCGCTACAACGTGATATTTTTTATTTTTTATTTTTTCGTTTCTTGTAAAATCTCGATATACGTATATTGCTTTCTGTATACCGTAAGGACACATTTTCGTGAGAAATATATCGATCAATTCGAAATTTTATCAACGAGAAACGCGTTTTTTTTTTCCCAATTGAATCATCCAGCTCACAGTTGCCAAGTACATCTGGCATTGGTATTGTTTATACAGTTTATTAATCGTTCATAAATTGCGTCACAGGCGCCCGAAAATATCTTGAAACGGGACTTTTTGGATTGCTAGGGAGGAGACAATGCGTCCCCCGCACGTTAAACATAAAAGCCAGGGATATTTCTGACTTGAAAGGGTCAAATTGTATGAGAATACAATTAAATATGAATTCTAGGCCATTGTTAATGATCCAGAAATTTATTGTTTGAAAAATTTTAATTGAAAAAAAAAAAAAATTGGCATTGAAAAAAAAGCTCTAACGAAGTTACCGGGCGAGTTCGTGACAGGTGATCGATCGATTTCTCGTATTGTACCGTACAGTAATTTTACACGACTCGCCAAGTTACTTCGTTAGGATTTTTTTTTCCAGTGCGATTGTTTTTTCTCAATCAAAATTTTTCAAACAATAAATTTTTAGATTATGACCAATGGCTAGAATTTATATTCAATGTATTCTCATAGAATTGAAACCCTTTTGAGTCAGAAATATTTCTAACTTTTATACGTTTAACTTGCAAACGCATTTCCCCCTCATTACCAAGCCAAGTATCCCTTTTCAAGATGTTTTCGGACGCTGTGACTTAATTATGAATGTTTAATAAATTATGTAAACTATACCAATGCTAGATGTAGTACTTGGCAACTGTGACCTGAATGATGCGAATTTATCTGAGAACTTTTTGTGTTTGACATCGTTTCGTGAGGATTGACAAAACGACGCAAGGAAATGTACTTGTATCAAGTTTTTTTACATCATTCACGGTTTTTTTTTTGGGTGAGATTTTATCAACGAGACACGCGTTTTTTCGTTTCCAATCGAGAATTTTATAACAGTCACAAACTCGAAAAGAATTATAATTGCAATCAGCTAATCGCGAATGAGTATAATTGAACGAGGCTGCAATTAAAAAGATTAACGAAACGAGGCGAATATTGATTGATCACGTGCGTGTCGATGGGATCGTAAATTAATTACTAAATATATATAATAATATATTATATTATAATGCATTATATTATAATATATATATATATATAATAGGACAAAAAAGTCGACTGAATGATCGTTGCAATTTTAAAGGCCTCGCCACCTCTGCCTCTCGTCTAGTCATGCCGCACCCTCGCTCGTGACGTCACGAAGTTACCTCTTTATTGATCCATTAGGAAATTTAGCTCTCTGCATATTTTGACTTTGAGCTATATGAGAGATATATCGATGCTTAAATTGGCATGACAACGAAGAACTTGGTTTTAGGTTTCTAGATTGGGATGAGGAGGGGGAAAAAAAAAAAACGTTGCTCGATCCAGAGGTCAACACGATGATTCGTTGACTGTGATATTTAAACATTGTTTTTTCTTCAGGTTTCGTTCCAAGAAAACGAGACCTTTCTCCCCGCACCGATGCCCGATAGGGTTGGGCTCTCCCTCGCTCCGGAGACTTTCCAGTAATTTAGCAATACGTGGCTTTTAAGGAAGGTCGATCGTTACATCGATATACGTTAAGAATTACATAATAGTTTTTTTTTTTTTTTTTTTTTTAGATAGATTCACCCTTATGCTTAATACAATCCTGAACAATAGATTTAGAATCGTCTGAAACGTGTTTGTAGCAAATTAATCGATTCGGAATCGTTTTTTAACGTGTCAAACGCGCAGATGGACGAATTTTGGCCCATATATTCATGTCTTATCAATTTCGCAGATCGCGAGATTAAATTTTTGTTTTGGTTTTTCAATAAAAAAAAAAAGTCCACTGAAAGTTTCAGTTATTTAGCGCACGGTTTTTTTAATGGCAAATCATGAATCGAGATGTAAATTTGATGGTCGATATAAGCAGGGTTGATATATTCACGTGGTAAACTAATTATTGTCAACTTTACAAAATATTCTCAAAATGCCTTCTGCAGAAGTTTGAAGCCAAGTATTGTAACGGGGAATTAAAAATAAAAATAATGCAATTTGAATGGGGAACACGCGATTTTTGGGACTAACGCGCTTGATCCTCCTTGAGTTCTTGGATAGAATTTTATTTTTTGAAAAAAAAAGAAGGACGTCAAAATAGTCAGCGATTGCCATTTAGTTCGGTATTGCTTGATATATCGATTTTATGTAAATTGCCAGTGCGAGGAATTGTAGAAATTTTTTTGTGTATCAAAATATGATGATATTTCTGATAGGTTTCTCATTTAATAAACGAAATTAATAGTATTAATTGTCCGGGAATGATCCAAGGAATGGAATGGAAACTATAATAAGAAATAATACAGCACCAATCTGGAAATTAAATTCATCTTCGTCTCATCTTTTGGTAAATTTTCGACTAAATTGAAATTTTGAACTATTGATTTTGGAAAAAAAATACACTAAGGGCTCCCTCCATGGTGTTCTTTATGTGCCATGGTGTTAAAAAAACGCCTGAAAAGTTATAAAATGAGTTGGAGGGGGGGATGCCAACTGGGTGTGTGCATCGGTGCTAAATGCATGCGGGTGTGTGTGATGAGAGTATATGTCGTTTATACATTATTATATTGTACTATATAATTATATATTACAATTATATAATTATACTGTACTATATAATTATATATATAAATAAATTATATATTGTATTTTATGTATTGTACATTATATATATATATATATATATAATCGTTTATACCTTTTGCAAAATATGCGATTAATTACTCAATTGCAGTCAATGAAAGTATCGGCATGGTTATCAGAGAGTTGCAATGTCATCGCATGTAAAATATTCAAGGGTTGAGTAGAAAAGGAAGAAATTGGACGAATATGAATCGAATGGCGATCTTCAGTAATAACTTTTTCCTTACAGATTGCATGAAAATGCCAATGATAATGCAGAAATTTTTTCGGAAAATTCTTTCATCGGTCGTCAATTGATATTTACTGAGAATCCGAATGAGAATTGGCCAATAGAAAATCGTGCATAAACGATAATATATCGTATGGGCATTTAATTTATTTCGATGTATCCTATTTAATTGTAGTTCGGGAAATATCCGCTAGACGGCGAATAGACTGGGTCACTCTCGTATGCGAAGCGGAATCTCGATGCATTGGTAAAGGGGCGCAATCGTGCACTTCAACCGAGATACTTGTCTCCCTTGCTACAAGCTGGAATTTGATTGAATTTCATTCATCCAGGTGTTTCTTTGTGTAATCTCGAAGTTTGTGAAAACTTTGGAAGGTTAATTCTTTATTCGATTTTTTTAAGATACAAAATATTTAAATTACGAGCTATCTTGTTTTAGAATAATTGGCCAAAAAGTGTGAAATTCATTGTCATTAAACAATGCACTGCTTCAGTGAGATACTTCTTTTGAAAAAATGGTTTCGTTTCAATTGCGCGCGAAGCAATGACATTTTTTAATGATATCAGAGATGATTTTTCTTGCACATCTCATTAACTTTTATTATAATATATAGATTAATTTTTTTTTTTCAAACGAACAGTAATTGGCCCGACCCGCGTCCAATTTTAGAGAATTTAAGGATCGTTTGGTATTGAATTTGGAGAAAATCGTCAAAACAATTCTGAATTTATAAAATTTTTAGCTTTTCGTGAAAAAAAAAAAAAATGTCGACGCTCGAATTTTCATAAATTTTTATATATCGGGCTTAATTTTATTTTTATCCAAATATATTTATAATTGTAGGATTGGCATCGAATTTTTCGAGATTCGGTAAGAGATTTTTGCATTTTATGAAATTCTTGTTTTTTTTTCTTGTTAATCTTCATTCATTATGAAACGTTCTCGGTCTTAACTTTCGTAAATTTGATACTATCCAGGCGAAACTTGGCTGGAAAAAATTGACAAGATGAAGACTTTACGAAAAAGTGTTTTAATTTTTTGAAAATTTCAAAAACATGAAATAAAAATTGCGCATAAATTTGAAAGTGTATTTCTCTCTTTGTGATTTTATTGACAATCGGTCAAAACCTTTCCGCACATGATAATACCTGACACCAGTCTCTCTCTCTTTCTCGTCCCTCTAACCGTCTCCGGGAAAATTTCATCCCCTCAGACTCACCCTCTATATCATATGAATCGCGCGCAGAAATGATAAACGCGAGACTACCGTTGGAGCTCTCTGTCAGTTTAGTAACAAACTTCGTCGCGTTCAGACCATCGTGATATAAGGGTTGGGGGGGTTGTTCCCGTGTCTCGGGGTGGAAACGTGTGTCCCATCGTTATTCTCTCTCTATCTCTTTTCACCCCCTCGATCCCTGTGACTCGAGCTTTTGAGAATGGCTGTGCCTTTTACATCGTATTTTACCACCAAACATCATTCAATTCTTCCACATTCGCGCTAATACAGTCTACGTTTTTCGACGAATTAAAAGAAAAAGAAAAAATTCAAGCTCACCAGAATGCCAAGGAAAATTGCCTTCAGCGTTGTCTATGCCACGAGTGAGTTTTCTTGTCATTAATTTTTTTCGTTTTCACATACAATTATTGCCTCATTTGAGGAAAAAAAAAATAAATTAACCTGTGAAATTTCTTCAGCAAATCCAATGCCAATTTTTTTTATCGACCAACCCTTGCGACTCAAAGTATATACATATATATATATATGTATATATTTTGTCACATAACTGCTAGACAGTCGTAGGATATTTGACGATTGGTTCACGAGCCCAGGAAATTTTTCATGGACTTTTTTTTTTACTCAATTTTGACGCAATAAAAGTAATCAAGGAATAATGAAATTTCGCTCTGGGAAATAATTATTCTGATTTTTTGATTTTTTTTTTTTACGAGCCACGTGCTCCAAATGTTGGTTTTAGTTAGGATGTAACGTCATGCAAACTGTTATGCATAGTTGGAAAATTAAAAATGAAAAAAAAAAAATCAAAATCAAATCCGTGGTCGCAGATAAATTTTTCCAACGGGATCGAGCGATATCGTGAATTAATGTTAATTATCCGATATTCGATGCAGGCGACGAGGAGAAACATTCGTCGTTGGAGCTAAATGTTCATGGTCCGACGGTTAGGGGTTGGCAAAGCGCTAGGAGATGCGCGTATCCCCAGGAGCTCGTATTACGGCTTCACGGACCGACGAAACTCACGAGGATACAAGTTCTGGCTCATCAGTATCTCATACGTTAGTTGACAAGTAATAATTAATAGTTATAAACGAGAATTACGGTGATTTTTCCTCCAGAAGCCTCGTTCTCGTGTAATATAAATAAATAAATCGGAATTTTCAATGTCAGTGTCTTCAAAATTTTTCAAAATTTCGAAAAAAAATCACATTTAAGGATGTATCACCCGTAAAATCTCAACTAAAAAGAGTTTTAGTGAAAATTTGAAATACTTCGTGTTGAGGCAAAAATCTGAAAAAAAAAAAAAACATTGAAGGTGAAAATAATATTGATTTTCAATAACAAAAATGCCGAAAAATTATCAACAAATAATTTAAACAATAAATTGCTGCAGAAATCTCATGTGAAACTTTTTTTTCGATCATAAGTAACAAATTTCTCGATATTTCTGAATGCATATGAATTTTTTCAAGAATTTTCTATTTTTTTTTTGTAATTTCCGTTTTTTGAGAATTTTTCAATTTTGAAAATTGCATGAAAATCGATAAACTTTGGATATGTTTTCGTACAAAGGTTCGATATTACACTCACAAAGTATCCGCATCATCAAACGAATACTTTTGTGAATACAGTTTTGAAAAATTCTAAAAAAACATAAATTAAAAAAAAAAAAAACAAAAAAATATTCTTGAAAAATGTACGTGTATTCGGAAAAACCGAAGAACATATTTACGTATGATCGAAAAATATTTTTACAGGAAATTTTTACAACAATTTACCGTTTAAACAATTTTTTAATAGTTTTTCGGCATTCCTATTATTGGCAATCAATATTAGTGCCATCTTCAATATATGGTTGATTTTTTTCAGATTTTTGCCTCAGCACGAAGTAATTGAAATTCTCACCAAAACTTTTTTTTGACTGGGATTATACGGATGATACGTCCATAAAAAAAAAGTTTCCGATGTGTGTGTGTGTGTGTGTGTGTGTGTGTGTGTGTGTGTGTGATTTTTTTTGAAAAATTCAAACTGTCATATCTCACGAAAGTTTGGAGCAATCGTGCTTCAATTTGGCACACAAGTTGGGCAATTTTCTCACTTTGTTAATTGCAAATTTCGTAATAAAAAAAAAGCTCGATGGGTTGAAACTTTATGGGACTTTTAATTTTTCGAATAAATATCACGATTGCCCTGGCGTCCGCAATTGTTAATATATTCGTCGGATATTTCGTGCACAAATAGCTTATAGGATAAAGATGTTCGATATTGAGTTTCGTGAGAATCGATTGAACCGTTCGGATTTTTTGGAAATTTTTAATTCAACAATTTTTCTCCAACTTGACGAAATTTTCAAATGTAGAGCCAAAATTTTGTGCATATACTGAGCTTGTTCGAGAATCGATCACACACACATACAATTGAGATTTTGGAGAATTTTAGATTTAGCAAAAAAGTCATTTGTTTTTTTTTGAGAAAATTTCTTTAAAATAATTTTGTATCGTTAATGAGGAGAAATTATCAGTGAAAAATTAATATTTTCCGAATATTTGAGACGTATTCAAAAATTAAATTATACATTTTTCAATTAATCGAATTCGAGTTGAAAATTTCATGGGACTTGCAACGATCATTTACTTATCATTTAATTATCGATTTTACCGTAGAAAATTTGATTCAAAGAAGAAAAAATTTAAAAAAAATAAAAATAAAATAAAAGTCTGCAATGAAATTTATGTATTTTAGCCGAGAAATTGGAAATCTGGACGACACGCGATGAAAACGCATCGGCAACGACGGATTTCACTTACTTGGGCTATATAATGCTATCCGACAATGCCTCGACCTTGTACAAGAGTCGTGAACTAAAGAGCGTCGCTCTGCCGGAAACGGAAGCACTGTCGTTGAAACTGCGTCTTCACAAACCGCACAGTAACGCGCACAATATTCACGAACAGGTACAAAACTAGCTGAATCGAATTTAAAAAAAATAATTAAAAAATTAAAATAGAAGAAAACCAATGAGTTTTTCCAACTTTCCTTCCACGATAATAGGTCATTTTTTTCTTCTATTAAAAAATGATTATCGTACTCAGAGTATTTCAAAAAAACTAAAAGATTCCCCAATTATAATTTTTTTTTAATGAATATTTCGGTGATACAACATGTCCTAATGTCAAAGGGGTTGGTTAATTTTCTAAATCTGTTCACTTTTCAACTCTCACCATTTGGATTTCGTCCGGAGCAATAATAAAAAATTAAAAAATGTGTATTTATATGACTTGAAACGTTAATGACTCGAAAAAAAACTCCCCAATGATTAATCCAAACGAATTATAATTCTGCTAAATCGAATTTTGTCTGATTGAATTATTAAAAAAAAAAATTACCGTATAAAATATTAATTAAATTATTTCAAGCTTTTTGGAATATTTCATTGAAGCAGTATTATTTATTTATTTGTTCGAAATAGGTGGGTCTTATAGCCATCAATATTCTTGGTGATCCTTATGGCCATGAGCTTACCGGCCAAGGGGATGCCCCTTACAATCCCCACTATACATCGCCATACGACGATTTGGCATTCGAGATGTACGTCGATCGTGAGGTTGCCAAAATTATCAGGCAAATGGAGGCAAAAAAGCTTCAAGCTGCAGAGGGTAAATAATATCAGATCTATTTATATATTCGAAGCTGTACGTTGAAAATAAAATATAATTGTGCCAAAATAAAATACTGATATGTATACATATATATATATATATATTTTTTTTTTTGGCATACAGAGGAAAGATTCGAATACGCCTCGAAGCTGAAAGTTGCGATGGAAAATCTTCGCAAAGCCGGCGAGCGTCTTGGCAAATATGAATTGGAAAAAAAATATGCCATAGCTCTTGAAGATTATGACAAGGCGAAAGCTAAAAAAGCACAAGCACAAAATTATCGTCAGCAGGTTTATCGGAGCTTGGATATTGAAGATTTACTGGAACTAAACGGGGTACTTGAATTAAAATCATTATTTTCCTCGTTGAATGTAATAACGATTGATCGCTGAAAAAAAAAAACGTGATTTTCAAGAATTTTTTTCGTCAACAAAAAAATAAAGTCTTATTTTCCAAAACTTTGAGGAAGATAATCACGCATTTGAACAACATGAAATAGTTTTTTTTTTTTTTTACTTAAAAGAAAATATATATATTTTTAATTTTTTAATACACTTTTATAGTCGATGAACTAAGAAAAATGAGAAAAAAGTTGAAAATTGTAAAAAAAATTGTCGGACTTTGAAAAAGAAGATAACGATTTTAACAGAAAAAATTATTATTATTCATTTAAACAAAATTGTTTAAACTAATTTTCTTTGTTCACGCAGGATGGTTGGTAATTGTATGACTGAGAATCCCTGGAAGAAGTCGATTAGTCAAATAGTTATTTTTCTCTTTTTCCCTCCAATTTTAAGAAAGTGGTGAAAAGTCATTTCGAGAAAAATACCTTTAAAGTTGTTATTTTGTTTCATAAAAAAAAATTTTTTATCGTTCAAATGTACAATAAATCACCGTTAAAATGTTTGGAATGTACATCTTCATTAAAAATCCTCGATCGACAACGATCAAGAACGAGTTCTCAAACATTTTGATTCTCATATTTTTAAAGATATGTTTCTCGCTGAAAGTTCTTGCTTCCTGTGAGCCGTGAATTAATAAAAATCTTTCTCATTTTTCTCAATAAATGATGTACAGCAAGAGCAACATCTCATCGATTTTGAGTTTTTTTTTTTTTTTTTACTGATAAACTATATTTGAATTTCTAAATAGGCTATGTTTTTTTTAGCCATTGGAAAAAAATAATTTGTCCTCGGTGGAGGGAAAAGAACCGCAAAGCGCGGATTCTGGTTGCGGTTCTGCGGCAGCGACAGCCCCGGAAGAAATATCTTCACCGCCCAGATTGGTAGTGCCGCCTAGCCGCGAAGGAGCTCTGTCACCGACCGGTCCGGCTCATCAGCCGCCGGTATCGCCTTTGCACCAAAAACCCTATAGCCCGGGTGAGAGTCATCTCATCGAGCAACGTTATATCTCATCAATTTTTTCTTCCATTATCTTCATTTTTTTTCTTTTGTCATTATCATATATACTGTGAAATTAATTAATTGAGCTATCACATTCGCAGACGTCACCGACAGTCCGCCGAATGGTGTTCTCGAGAGGCACAATAATTGTAACAAGGGCTCGCTACGAAGAAAAACGAAATCCGCCGGACCGTCTCTAAGATCGAGTTACGAAGCTTACGAGGAGAGAACGATACCGGCTCTGAGACAGTAAAAAAAAAAAATTTTCTCTCTCTTTCCTACGTTTCGCTGTCTCTTCGTGTAATTTTTCTACATTCACAACGCATACTGTTTAATCTTGCGCAAAACGCTGTAATAACTTTTGATACAAAGTATCCGAGACCTATCGAAGGATCCAGCGATTCGAAAGTGTTTTTTTTTTTTTTTTTCAACAATTGAAGAAATACGAAAAAAAGAAAAATAGTAATTAACGAAACAATCTTGTCACGCAGCTCGCACACTAATGAATTCACGAGGGAATGTCACATGGACAACTTGGAGATAAAATTAACCTCGAAGCTCAACGACAGAGAGAAGAAACAGGCTGCCTTGCCGATTTCCGTTTTTGGAATGGAAATGGTAATTATATTTTAACATTGAGAATTTCTTCTCGAGGTAATAGTAAAGTTTTCAAGAATTATCGAACAATCGACGAACGATGATTTTATGCGAAGGTGGAAAAGTTTTACTCCAAGCAATTTACGGACAAGGAAGAGGGTCTTATGCAATTAAAGGAAGAATTACGTACTTTCGATGCCCAAGTATCCAAACAATCGGCCAACAAGACGGCAAGAGCGACAATTCTACTATTGCACAGAGCACTCAGAGACAAAGTATTTAGCGTTTACAGTCTTGCGGCTCAGCTCATAAGAATTTTCTTCGCTGAATTCGCCACCGAAAGGTTAGTGACCGAAGAATTCATAGAAAATAAAACAATGAAAAGTAGGAAAATTCAATCGCACAGTTTGATCAATGAGATAAAGATGAAAAATTGAAAATAATCCTGAATGAGATGGGAATAATAATTGAAAACAAAAATATATATTTGTTTTTCATTAATCGCTCGGCTGGCTTGGGCTCTACGCAACAGATATTGTTGCACAGTCGACTCTCAATATTCTCGAATGAACTTTGTGAAATGGAGCATGAAAATTTATGGACGAGCCTAATTCTGTTTTTCCCTCTTGATTAAAAAAATAAAAAAAAAAAAAAAACGCTATGAAACATTCGACAGGGTATCGTCAGCCGAGATAGCACGAAGTGTCGATCGTCTTCTTCCCGAATTATTGACTAAATCGGGCGACACGACACCGAGAATACACAACATGGCGATTCATACGATACTGAGCATGGCGGATTGCAGATGCGTGCGAGATTTGCACATTATACCGGTTGCCCTGAGTCGGCCGGTGAGTAGTAGCACACATCAGAGGCTCGCACTCAGCAGACTAGAGATGGTCGAGCAGCTCATACTGAATCACGGTATCTCGACGGATAAACAAAGGTGAGAATCTCTTCCAGAAAAAGAAAAACCAGAAATTCGAAAAAAAATCTTACACTCTTACGGGGAAAAAAAAAAAAAAAACTATTGAGAATGGCTATTGGAAAAACTGTTGCTTCGCCGATAGTTTTTTTTTTTTTTTTTTTTTTTCGCAAGGGAAGATTTTAAATAAATTAATTTTTCCCCATTTTGAGGAATCTCTGGATCTTTGTCATCGACACGAAAATTTCGAAATATCGATACAGCGCATGTTTATAATTTCATCGGAGGTTCGATCGGGTCGATTAGCAAAGATCCGGCCTCAAAAGTAATAGCTCAGATTTGATTTTCTCTCGCTGTGATAAGATATTGCAATTGTTGCAGCGGACTAACTTGTCGCACGCTCTCAGAATTGGGATGCTCCGGCTTGCATCATCCAGCCGAGGCTGTGAGAAAAGTATCGGAGAGAATTTTAGTCCTCGTGTACAAAGTTAATCCACGCCTCGTGAGAAAACAATTGCCACCCGATGACGATATAACGAGAAGAAATTTGCTCTATCGTCAATTATTTCACGAATTTGACTTGATAGATCTTCAGGTACTTTTGATGGTATTTTTACCATTTTTTTTTAAATTTCTTCCGCTTCATATCTCCGAGTTATTATTATTTTTTTTTTCTCATTTGTTTCGGTCCAACGAAATAATTAACGACCATAGCAGAGGATTGCCAATTTTTTTTTTTCGTCCATGAAATTGACATAAAAAAGATGCAATATTATCCGGGAGTAAAAAAATTTCATGTCAAATTTGTTTGGTTGCCAAAATCGAAGATATCGAAAATTCAGCTCGATAGGTTCTTCTGAATGGACTCGAAATTTCAACCAACAATATTTTCTAGTTCCTCCCTTGAATCATGGCTTGAAACTGTTTCATCACAATATTTTTTTTTTTTCAAAAATTTATTCAATTTTACGTAAGAAAAAAAAAAATTGTCACACAGCACCGTACGATGGAAAATCGAGATTAAAAAAGAGTTGTTTGTAATAATTTTTCATCAGACAAAGCCAAATCTGTTGAAAAATAGTCCTGCAGAAATTCAAGAAATCAATTCCGAGACATGATCTTTGGAAATTTGATCAAACGTACGTTTAAAAAGTTCCTGCCTAAAAAAATTAGTCATCGCCGGTGTTGTTTTTATATGAAATTTTCTGTGCCTTGCGTCAGTGGAGTTTTGGAAAAAAAAAAGTTCAAAGTGAGCCAACAGGTGCCAACAGTGCCTGTTGAAATTATTAATATTTTTAGCTGAAATTTGGATCTGATCGACTATTTTGAAAAATCAAGCAGTTCGAATTTTCGATATTTTTTATTTCGTTCGATAAATAAAAATTCGACACTCTTGACAAATTTTTATCGATCCAGGACTGGATGACATCGTATTTCGGTGTCAATTTGATACCGCAAAACTTGTTACATCGGCAGCTATTTATCTGTGACCTTCCCTTAAAACGTTTTGGGGGCCAAATTTTTTTTTTATTCCCTCATATTTGTTTATTTATCATTTCTACTCATTCGATTTGATGCTTTTTGTGAGAGACTTTTTTTTCCCTCATATTTCTCATTTTACATTTTTACTCGCTAGTTTTAATATGTTTTGTGTAAATTCTATGGGTGTCATTCTCCGCAGAGAAAAAAAGAAATCGAGTCTTCGCAAAAAACGACGGCAACCCCAACCCGTACAAAATCGATAGATAACAATGTCGCGAGTCTCGCTAAATTACCACCGAGAACGAGTCCCGTTGTTAGCACCGAAAGCTCAACGAGTGTCACGTCACCGTCGGAGAATAGCACCGATCACAAAGGAGACAAGTAATGCAGAAAATTATTGTTATTAAATTTTTTTTCTTTCGAAATTGGAGGAAAAAAAAAGCGTTCTTAAAATGAAAATTGCCATTGGAAGATCTATATCGATTTTTAAAAAATTTCAGACTGTGCATATTTTGCTTGTCGAAAGGCCAAGTTTACTCGGAGGAGGGTCTGAATATACATTATTGGCGAAGCTGTCCAATGCTCACGAGATGCGAGGCGTGCAAACAAGTCGTTGAAATTTCTTACTTAAACTCGCATCTACTGAGTGAGTCTCTCGTGAAGTTAAAAAAAAACATATATATATATATTTTTTTTTAATTTTTCTCTTCCCCGGAAAATTTGAAAACGAATTTTGCACAATTTTTTTTTTTTGTCTTTCAGATGAATGTGATCTGCGAAATAATTACGTGAAATGCGACATTTGCAAACAGGCTGTGCTCGAAAAAGATTTTCCGGAACATTCGAAAGATGAAAAATGTACAAGTGAGTTGAGCTTGAAGATAAACTTTTCTTTTTTCATAAAAATTAAATCAAATCAAATGGATATGAATGAAAATTAAAAAAAAAAAAATTCTCTAGAGCCTATCGAAGATTACGAAAGATGCCCACTGTGTCGTGCTTTAGTCAATCAAAACAAATGGAGAGAACACCTTATGGGAGATCATCCTTGCACGAACAACCCCCGTACCAAAATTAGCAAAACTTGTGAGTATTCGTCAATTATTGATTTTTTTTTTTTCCCCAATTTGGATAAATATTTAGATGACTGGCTTTTCAAATGCTCGTGAGTGAAAAGCCTTCATTTCATCACTAATAATGATGAGTGGTACCTCAACGGCATAAATTAGGGGGGGGGGGGGGTCTTTTTAATTTGAGTCACAAATTTCAACCGTTCATTACTTAAATGTTTCTTTCCTCATTGCAGGAAAATCTTTAAATCGTCACTTATAATGATAATCAATCAGGGGCATGAAAAAGTTGTGCCTCAAGGGCATAAAGTGCACTTTTTTTCTTTCATTTTGTTTAATTTTCTGAAGGATGTTCCTCTGTTTGTTTGCGGGACGAGTCGTCCGAGGGGGGGTCCCTATGTTTATACACAGGCAGGGCTCAGTGATGCCAATTTCGAAGCCTCGCTCATCTCGGTCAGTCAATTTATGTTCTTGAGATCAGAATGAGAACTGTGAGGTTTCGTTTCAACGCTATTCGATAGTAAATGGCATTGATAACGACGTATGAAAATTATAGCAATATACTCCTGTAAGTTTTTGAATTATTAACGTTTGTGTTGCAAAAAAAACAATTCAAAATTCACGTTTTCCGAGCTTCAACTCCAAACGCTGTCCGAACTATTCAAGATAGAGAAAATTGCACGGGAACAATTTTTTAGATAATTAAATTTTTTATAAAAAAAAGTTTACGATAGCATATATATGAACAGTCAATAGTGGATGAGTGGTAGGTGCCCGAAGTGGCGTGACGAGCAAGTGTGTTTTTTTGTGAAATCGCAGAATAGTAAACCCATTAGTTGTTGAATTACATATCATCGCGTTAGCGTTGAATTAAAAATGCATAAAAATTCATACGCCAACTGGACACGCAACGAGAAAGCCATTATCGCCTGAAAAACTTTACTTATAAATAAATTCAAATAAAGCCACCTACTTGAAATGGTTTTTTTTTTTTTAATTATTTTTACAACTTTGGACGCCTTCCACGCCTAAATTATTAACTTTAGATATATGCCGCCGCGGACTTTTTTGCAGAGAATTTAGCTACCTGGAGAATGATTTATAAGCAATTTTACTCTATTACGTATAGTTTGAGCAGCGTTTCGAGTTGAAGAACAAAAAGTGCCAAATTTTCATTGTTTCTATTTTTCCCTTGCCAAAATGCAGAGAGGGCTAATAATACACATTTTATGAGTTATTATTTATGCCATTTACTATGAAAAGACGCTAATAAAAAAAACTCCAGGATTTTATTCTGAAAAAGAAGCCTAATTCGACAAGTTGAGTTCGGCAATATTGTCCGTCGCGTCTGAAATCGACAACGTACGCCTCATTTTTTTTCAGCATTTTAAACACTAATAGGCTGTAAAACCTTCAAGTCGATGACACTATATCGATATAACAGATGAACATCCTTAATAGTTAATAATTTATTAGTTTGATGTAAATTTGAGCTTGAATTCCGTAAATATTTAATTTCTTGGAGTGAATCAAATAAATCATTGAACCCAAAGAAAAATAAATAATATTAATGAGATTGTATTAAAGTGAAATAAGACGAAAGGAATTTAAAGATGCAAGCCATGCAATAAGGCGAAGATCCTTCCGGAATAAAGTAATCCAATCTAGTGCTTTAATTAAATTTAAAATTCAGTTTAAAATCCGAAAATTTTGAGAAAATTTAACAGAGCGTTAGTTTAATTAAAAAATTGAGTTTGAATTCCACAAATATCTAAACTTATGGAAAAATTTAATGCTATATTGATTGAATTAAAAATCATTTTGACATTTATGCGATTGAGACTCAAGGGACGAATTTTTTCGTGCCCCCCCCCCCCCCCCCAAATTGTTTATTTTCTATTGACGATGAAATAAAAGTTATTCGCTCACGAGGAAAGAATATTGAAATGAAAAAAAAAAAAACCACTGATCCAAGCATACATCTTGTAAAATGTATCTTGGTACTCCGAAATATTTTGTTTTTTTCTACTCCAAAATTTATTCCGACTCCGCAGGCACGAAATCCCCATCCAATTCGCAAAATCTAAGCGGAAAATTGACGTCACCGAGCGGACGAGATTACTAGCATTGGGCGAAGCAGTTGAAAAATTTTGATGATCAAGATTTGTAGATTTTTCGAATTCTTGTTTTTTTTTTTTGTATCGTTTCGTCCTTTTTTTTTAATAGTTTATGTATCCGTTATTAGTGATGTAATGTTTTTGCATATTTATACATATGTAGATATATACATACATCAAACAAGAGAAAAAAAAAAATTCAGAATAGTGAAATCCCGTCCTCTAGAAATTGCTATTATCGATCACTAAAAGTGACAAAAGTCTGTCATCTCGGTGTGAAATAATGTTCAGAGAAAACAAACAAACAAACAGAAAAGGAATCGCATCTGCGCAATGTGTTTGGCACAAAAAAAAACCTTTTCACACAAATTCTTCACGATGCATTAACATGCCTTACATGACGGACTCCTAGCGTCTTACCATTAAATTTATAACTAATATACATACACATATATATATATATATATATATATATATATATATATTGAAAATTCAACGATTTTTGGCAGGGTCAATATCGATAATACCTCTCCATCCGGCCACACGTTTCTAATTCCTCGTTAACGATATTACGTAAGGCATTAAGCTCGATCGAGACCGGAGATTGAGCGATATAATATTTAAAAAAATAAAAAATAAAGGGTATCTTGCGCTCAAATGTTATGTAACGTCCTATGTAATTTCTTAAAAGTAATATTAAAGAGAAAATCAATAACTCAAAGTCCATAATTACGTTAATCATGAGATTTGCATTAATTTTTTTTTTTTTAGGATTTCGTGCCAAAACAACGAAGCCCTTGTGGCAAGACTGCGATTTTGACATGAAGCTAGAAGACGTTCTTCGCTGATAAATTTTGAAAATAATTTTTTCGACAAAAAAATACTCTTTGGCCAGTTTCAGGGAGGCCAAGTCTGTGATATCAAAGAAAAAAAAAAAAAAATCTGTCCTGGCAATTTGGGTATCGATTGAAATTAATATATTTTCCCGTGAGGATCGATAGAATATAAAAAAAAAAAAGGTTTCAATCATTGTTTCCAATGATTTCATCGAAATGTTCGCTTTTTCACTGTGATTAAAAAAAATGTTATTCTGTATGCTCCTCTCTCGCTGAAACTTTCATCGAAAAATCTCGAAACCAGGAGAGTGTCGCGATGTTATAAAATTCAACTCGTCCTCGTCAATTTCAGCACAAAACTAAATCTCTATCAAATTTTGGCCCTGAGAGACTGGGCAATTAAAAAAAAAATGCTTTTTTATTTGCCGAAAATGGAATATATCCGATTTTTCTTTTTTTCTTTTTGTCAAGGCTTATTTTGTTCGGTAAGATGCCAAACTTGCTTCACGCGAAAGAATCAACCCCGGATATGCAAAATTTTGGGGATTTTTAGAAGGAAAAACCTGCTTCCTCGGTGCTATTCGCTCAAGGCAAGTAAGACTAAAAATTCAATCTATGGAGACCTATTCGAGACCATACGAGGATCTATAGGCCTGTAAGAGGATCCTATAGGCCCTAGGGTACGAAATTTTCGATAAAATTGTGACTAATTAACTTATTTTATGCTTGATAATCGCCAAATGGCAGTCCATCCAAGCGCAGCAACACAGAGCATAAAATAGTTTCGTCTTTTCTAGGAATTCGTTTTTTGTTTCACGCGAATAATCGAGTCAGCGATAATTTTATTCCCGTGTCTATTTCAAACAGATGCGTGGAAAAATGATGGCCAAACGCCAGGTTTTACGGTAAATAGCAAATGTCAATAAAAAAAAATTATAGAATCAAGTTGCTTCACCGACTGTAGTATTTTCCATCGATTCTGCCTTCTCGTTGCTGACTTCCGGTTTATTATCGCTGGACTCGCTTTTCTCAAGCCCATCGCCATTCGAAGTTTCATTCTTCTGGGCCATCGCGTCACGATTTTCCTTGAACTTGTTTTTCTCTGTACATGGAAAAAATGAAAGTAAAGAAGAGAGAGAGAGAGAGAATCATTATAAAATCAGAAAAATCGGATTTTCGTGTCCAAAAGTAATTTCTACATACCAAACTTGGAGCAATCAGCACCGAGAAGACGCAAATAATGAATCGCGTCGTGAATAGGAACGTAAGCTCTGAGTGACATTGTCCCGCGCCATCCAACCATATCCAGCTTCAATGGATCCGAATTATCGGATTTTTCATCCGTATACAAAAGTATACAGCTGCCCGTTGCTGTTTGACAATCAAAGCATAATTCAATAAATTTGTCATTCGATCCGAGATCCTGTATTATTATTTTGGCAAAATTTTCGAATCGGGGCTCCAAATTTTTTTCCAGCATTTGTTGTCATTAAAAAATAATATCCCATGTAATATTGAGGAGGGGAAAGACTTTAAACGTCATGAAAAATTTTAAAAAACCGACAATAATAAGTATAATACAGATACTTTTAATTCGTTCATAATAAAATCTTTGTGCGGTGGGTGCAAAAGGATATAATAGGCAATTAATGTACATCTTTCTGGTGCAAAATTACTATTGTGGAGCCAAGTTTTGATTCGCAAAGATTGTAATAACCCATTTTACGAACAACCTTCTCCCCAATTCGTTGTGTTCGTGTCGTCTTTGACAACGCCAGACAAGACTACTCTCATCGAGAGTAGCAGGATTCCCGCAAGTTGCACAAATCAACTTCGCGTTTTAACGCGCCATGATTTTGTAAAAAAAAAAAAAAAGCAATACTGTCTTTTCGATTTTTAAATTTTATAAATAGCATCGGTAAGCGAAATTATACACCCGTCACAATTCATTGTTACATGGATACTGTTATTACAAATATATACTTGCTAGGCTGGTCCTTATTTGGGGTTGAAATTTTTTGTTTTTCCAATTCCCCCGCCAGTTCGACTCCAAATCAATAAAAAAAGACACCACGAAAAACTGTGGTCAGTGGGTTAAGGGGAAAGGATGCTGGCAAGTCCTAAGACAGTCGTCTGGTGTAAAGTCGTCTAGAGGCCTACAAAAAGGTGATTTTTGGTGATTTTTTTTTATGAGGAAAGAAACAACGGACCTTCTTGAAATTTTTATTGTACTTTAACACACATTTGGAGAGTATAAAAAAAAAAATTTATCAACTAATTTTCGCAAAATGGCGGAGTATTAAAAATTGACCATAGAAGCGCCTCGCCGCTGGAGTCTCGAACTGGCAGGCGTGATAGCAAAAAAAACTGTTTGACCTATCGACCCAAACTAAAGTTTATTCTCTGGATGATTCAAAACCATCCTAAATGAACTAAAAAAAACCCAGAAAAAACCGTGAAACCATGCTAATTTTCGAGCTTGAACAAAAAAGTCACGACTTTTACAATTTTTTTTTTTTTTCTTCCTTCGTGCAATAAAAATAGTATAAAATGACTTTTTTATGAATGTTTTTAGTTCATTTAGGATGTTTTTTAAATAATCTAGTGAATGAACTTTGCTTTGGGTCGATAGGTCAAATAGTTTTTTTTTACTATCACGCCCGCCAGTTGGAGACTCCAGCGGCGAGGAGCTTCTATGGTCAATTTAATACTCCGCCATTTTGTGACAATTAGTTGATAAAAAAAAATTTTTATACTCTTCAAATGTGTGTTAAAGTCCAATAAAATTTTCAAGAAGGTCCGTTGTTTCTTTTCTTATAAAAAAAAATTACCAAAAATCAGCTTTCTTAGGCCTCTACACCAGACGACTGCCTTAATCATTTTTGACTTGCCGGCACCTTTTCCCCTCAATTCACTGATCGCAGCTTTTTCGTGGAGTCTTTTTTTTTATTGATTTGGAGTCGAACTGGCGGGGGAATTTGAAAAAAAAAAAAATTTCAACCCCAAATAAGGACCACCCTAATACTCAAGTACCTTCTCACAATGTTATTTAGTTCAATCCTTCTGACAATTCTACCGTCCGATTTTTAGTTCATTCCTGCGCTTAGTTCAATCAGTTCATAGTTTATGCGTGCATGTGTGAATTTCTCGTATCTTGGTACCGACTCGATACCTGCTATTATCTGCTAATAATTGTATTACTTAATATTGCCAGTTTTTAATATTTTTTTATGGTGTTGGAAATCTTCCCCCCCCCCGCTATACTATTACATTTAATAATATAATTTAGTGATAACAAGCGTCAGGAAAAAAAAAAAAATTCCATGCATTTTGAGCTGCAGCCCTGACTCGACACTTTTGCCATTATTTTCTTCGCTTTTATGGACAGCGAGTCAGTTAATTCCGGATTATCGAAGAATCGGAAAAATTGAGTAGATCGTAAGACAAATCGACGAGAAACAAAACGGAACAAAGTGAGAAAAATAAAATGAAAATACGAAAATGTCCCTCACCGAAATCCTTGAGACGTTCCTGGGTCGCTTTGCTCAATTTCTCAATTTCCGGTGGCGCATGAGGATCGTCATTTTGCAAAAGCATTATCAGATCATCCTTGCATATTCGAACCTTTCGCGCCTCACCGATATAAGAAAATATACTCCTCATGCCCTCCTGAGCGAGCCTGAATGCGCACTTCATGTTCTTGTTGTCGCAACGCACGAAAGTCTTGACTCCCGTATTAATCATTTTAACTCGGTCCTCGTTTGACAAAACTATGTCACGAATTGCCGGCGAGGTGAAGTAAACATTTTTCTTTTTTCCCTCGTGACATCTCACGAGTAAGCATCGAGGATCAAGCTCGTCGGATATATCATAAAATTGTCTGTTAAAAAAAAATAATAATAATTTTTTGCAAATAATTCGTTTTTTTTTTTTACGAGAAAGTTAAACAACGCATGTACCATAATAAGAAAAAAAAAAAAAAAAAAATTCAATCCTTTTACAGTTTCTCGTCGAATTCTATAACGAATATTCCTCATTCGGTAGGCTATTCGGGTGAAAAGTTTTGACTGCATGGCTGATAATTTATTAAAGAGCAGTCACGTTGTTTTTTTTTTTTTTTTTTTATACAAAAAATCTTGTGAAATCGAAAATTTTCGAAAAATATTAACGAAAGTTGCAACGAACGAAGGTGATTTGTTGCTCCGAAATTCTCTCTATTTTTCAACTTTGCGCGAACCACGCTTAAGCTAGTCCGACGTGAAAAACCTAAATTTAATTTATTTTTTTTTTTTTTTAAGGCCGTCCTCTAGTTTCTCGGCTGTTTTTTTTATGGCTTTTTCAATAATTTTTTTACGGGCAAAGCATCGAAATAATCAATCTCATTATTTTTGCATAATCTTTATTAACATTTAAATAAGCTTTACAAATTTTTTGAAGTCAAAATATATAATAGAATAGCAGTTATAGTGGCCGACAGGAAGACATCAAGTAAAAGAGGTGCTTGACGGTAACCACGATATTTCAGAAACTATTGCACCGATCTTGTTCAAATTTATACAGCATCTTTAATATGTTATAAGCCAGCGATTGAACTAGGATTATCATGATTGCTTCGATAGTTTTTTTCGTACGAGCGAAAAACTTAAGAAAAAATGAGTAAAAAATAGAATGTAATTTTCAAAAGTGTATAAAAAAGTCAATTTTTGTAATTTAGAATTCACTCTAGTTCAATCGCTAGTCTTGAATATGAAGATTAAAATGCCGTTTGGTTTTTTGATTTCAGATAAGCAGAACAGCCGCAATCTTGGTCACCGTCAAGCACCTCTTTTACTTGATGTCTTCCTGTCGGCCACTATAACTGCTATTCTATTATATATTTTGACTTCAAAAAATTTGTAAAGCTTATTTAAATGTTAATAAAGATTATGCAAAAATAATGAGATTGATTATTTCGATGCTTTGCCCGTAAAAAAATTATTGAAAAAGCCATAAAAAAAACAGCCGAGAAACTAGAGGACGGCCTTAATAAAGATTCCTCCATGAGAAAGCCAAAGTTGAGAAAATTAATGGCTCATTAAGTGCATTTGTGCGAATGGGCAAAAATCACGAGCAAGTTCAAATCACTATTTTTTTTTTTTTTTTTTTTTTCTTTCGCATCAACATCAGGCTAGAATTTTTGGCCATAAATCCGAAACTCACTTGATCGACGACCAAACATCTTCATTCTCGTCTTTGAAAAAGACAAATGGATCCTCGCGATAGCCGATCAATCTTTTACGTTTTCTCTGCGGCCCCCATGGATTCTTCGAATCTTCCATAGCTCTTTTTTTATTATTATCGGCAGTTTCAGCCTCGCCCTTGGCGGCTTCTTCCTCGATATTCGCGACCTCCTTACTGTCCCGATCATTCGTATTCTCGTCGCTTCGACTAGCCGGAACTGTTTCATTTTCCCAAGGAAGGATTTTCAATTTTTCCAAAACAGCGACGAAGAAACCGCCGGTGTCTTGATGATGCGGCAATATCCTCATGCTGTAAAAATTGCAATTTTTCAATTTTTTTTTTTTAAATACCATTGATATAAAAATTTCTCATTCAATCTGTTTGTGTCAAAAAAATAAAAAAAAAATCAAATCGTCACCTCTTTTCGAGATTATACTTGTGAGCATCTTCCGGCTTGGGTGGAAACATTTTTGGACGTATTTGCGTTTGCCATTGTTCCGGTACGTCTTCCCACGTTTTGTAATAATTCAAATTTTTCGAGCCGGGCGTCCAGTTAGTTACACCGGGATCGCAATTCAGACCGGGCACAAAGTCTCTGCCATCGACGAGCCTAACGGAATCGCCAGTTTCGCATAGAAGCCTGTGCAACACCGCCTCGTTCTCGAGAGGATTCAACGAACACGTTGAATATACCATTTTTCCACCGACTTCCAACAATTCCAATCCCCTTCTCGCTATCCTGTACTGAATTCTGTGAAAAAAGAGAGAGAGAAAAAAAAAACGAAAAATATTCATGCGAATCATCGTTTGAGAATTTTTCTAAACGTGCCCCAAACAATAAATAATTTTCGTTCGTTACCCGTGAAGATTATTTCCATTCGCCGGACTCCACTTGCACCAGATATCAGGATTTTTTCTCATCGTACCGTCGCCGCTGCAAGGTACATCGGCTAGAATCCTGTCGAATCTATCGACGGAAGAAGAAATTTTCTAGTAAAATTTTTTTTAATCAAACGCTCTTTGCGCTTCATCGCGGAGAACGCTTCGTTGGGAAAATTGAAGGGGAAAAAAAAAAAACATCAAGTCGCAATATCAATTAGAAAGAATTTGCTCGTGTAGGTTGAGCTTGGAAAAATTTAAATGGTGCCGAGTACGATTTCGTCGATTTCCTTCAAATTTCGTAGAATTTTGCAATTTTCGTCAGAATAATAAATCAACAATTTCGAATTTCGTGAGAATCTGAAACTAGCATTCGAAAAATATCTCTTGTTCAAAGTTTCGTAAATTTTGCAGCGCTAAAGCAAAAGTTGCGTAAACAAATTATAAGCCGGCGAACAAAGGCTTTGGTATTGAATTTGGCGAAAATCGATAAAGAGGTTTGAATTTTGAACTTTGTTTTGTTTTTTTTGTTTTTTTTTTCAAGTGCGTAAAACGCGAATCAAGCTTCGATTTTTCTTTTTCAATAGCTGTAACGCCCAAAATCAAGGAAAAACTTTTGTTATCGAGCAAACATGAGGCAAATAGTGCAAATATATTTACTTGCGCGTTGCTTCCTCGAAAAATTTGGGAAAAATTTTGTGAATCAGCAAAAAATGATGAGAAAGCAATGCGCAAAAATGGAAACTTCGGTTTTCGTTTTTTTTTTTTTCTCATCATAGGTCGACTTACTTCAATAAACTTTTTGTACCGTCGGGATTGGTGATATCGAAGTTTGGCATTACCGATGAATCATGATTGGTAATCAGGATATTTGGGCTATTGAGCCTCTTTGCCTGATGTACCAGCATGTAGCAACGATTATTGTCCAAATCGTTGGCTATTACAAAACCCTCTGAAAAATTTTAGATTGATTTTTTTTTCATCGAGAGTCGCGGCAATTTTTTTCGAGCCCAATAATTCCGAGCATAGGAGCGTCGCGACGAAAATACCAATAATAACGAAACTGCTTGAAAATAATTTTTCTTTGCATTATCATGACCAATGACGGGCATATAATTATTTAATCAAGATTTTCATCGTATGATTCGCTACATCGAATTGAATTAATTATCCATTGATCTTTTTAACGTTGCTTTTTCCCCTCGAATATAAAGTATAGACACAAATTCTCTACGTACTGGGATGGACAACTTTTTCATCCGCGTGAATGGCTTCAATGAGCTGGGCAGTTTTTGAACCGGGCGCAGCGCACATATCGAGCACCTGCAATAAATCACAGAATCTCCGATACCAAAAATCCGTATTTTTATGAATAAAAATTGTTTTTTTTTTTTAATTTTCATCGTGATTATTGAACCTTGTGCCACGGCTTAACATCCAGTACCAACGGCGGTATCATACTGACTACTTCCTGCCTACTGATACTGCCGCTGCTCGTTTCGGCGATCAAAAAGTTGTGCAATTTTGAATAAGCCTCGGATCTTCTGATATCTTTGCGAGTGAGCTGCAATTGCCAGGCTAGACGGTCAGGATAAAAAGGAAGACACTGCGGCTTCATTTTTTCTACCGCGCTGGCGCTATCGTTATCGCCGTCGAGTCTGGTATTCAGTATCTCCTCGAAAAAATCTCCCTTGATTATTTCAAGGAGCGCCTTGGTCTCAGCCTTTGAGCCGGTTATACGAAAAGCAACGGGAAGATTTTCCCTCATGGTACTCATGAATTTTTCCCACTGTTCGTCGCCTACGATATTCTGTGTTTTGTAATAATTTTCGAAATCTTTGTTCTCCCTAACGATATCGGCGTAACAGCGCTGCGGTCTTTTGTCCCATTCGTCTTTGTTCTAAACAAAATTTCAGCCGAAAGACCAAACATGAAATTTAACCTCCGTGAGCGTAAATTCTTTTTCTTTTCTTTACGAAAAAAATTCGAAATTAGCGAAAATTCTTGGAGATTAAAATAAGTCGGGATCGTTAGATTTATTATTTTTTTTATTTTTTTTATTCGCCGAAAAGTATGACTAAAGATATTTGTTGGTGGATAAGCATAACCTCTTTTTTGGAAACCGGGTTTATCGCGAGAAGAATAAAAAGAAAATACACAATCCTACCTTTTGCTTCTCGCGACGTTTCTCGGCAAAGTTCTTCTTAGGCTTGTGCCTTCGTCCTTTTCCCATTTTCGATGTAAATCAAATATTACGACTAACCGATTAAAACTGCACGTGGCCAGCGTCTCCTGTCTCTAGTCTTCTTGCAGCGAAGTCAGATTTTTTTTTTTTTTTTTGAGGGTCAACAAGTGTTTGACAAGTGCACTAATTTTTCTAGTGACTTTTCTCCGCTCCCTCTCGCGGAATAGTGTTAGGTCTCTCTACACTTTTAGGCGGTTCATTTTTTAAATTGGAAAGAAAACATTGTTGTAGGTGCGTGAATTTTGGTTTACTGTTGATTATTGTTGCATGAGACGACGACTCATGTTCGAATGGCAAAAAATTATTCAAGATTATTTGAAACAAGATCGCGAAGGAACAACGTCTGATAATTACCTGTACCGAATTTAAATTAGCTCTGGAGTAAATTATTCTGTTGGATATTAACGGAATCTTCGATACGCGTGTTCTCGCACCTAATGTTTGGCAATTGCACGAGGGCACAGGGAAACTGCGGAAAAACCCTGGAAAACCTATCAGAAATTCAGAAAAAACTATCTCTAGAACAATAGTCAGTGCGCTCTGCTGAGGGTGGTCACCCATCTCAATACATACCATTGCTGTCGGGTCTACGTGCTATTGCGCCAAATAAAAATAATATCACAATTTCATCTTATTGTAATGCATTGTAATATAATGTTTATTCAGACTTGTGTTCTTAAAAAAAAAAAAAAAACAATGAACGCTCCATAGTGAATAAACGAAGTTCTTGTATAATTTTATTCTGAAAAATATACAAACAAAACACTTCAGTGTAGATCATTGCAATATTACTTTATACATTAACAATTCGTTTTTATTTCTCTGCAATTTATAAAAGCCATCGTGAGTTTATTCTCCCAACACGATGAATATAATTTTACAGCTATGTAATATATATATATAATATATATACGTGTATATCATATTCTTAAATCATGATTTAACCTCCGCCGATTCAGCCTCCGCTGCCCGATGCTCCTCAAATTAGTGGTAATAGTGGCATAAAAGTAGGAAAAAAGTGGCATGAAATCAGAAAAAAAAAAACGTAGCCTCGAATAGTTCTATAGAATTGCATCTTTTGACCAATTTTGGATCATATTTTCAGTAGCGTGGCCAAAAAATTTCCGAATTATTAGAAATCGTATGTATTTTTCATCGCAGTATGTATTTTTACTATACCTATAAGGCATTCCACGCCAATTCGACCAATGATTTTCTCTCGCCATTCCTGATCTGATTCATAATTTTTTTTATACGATTGTCCTTACTGACGAGATCAATTCTGAATTTTCGCAGATTTATCGTTGGACAAAAACCGTTACTCATTTATAACTCTTTTTGCCAATCCTCAAACATCTGCAAACTAAGTTTTCACGTGTGCACAGTACCGTTCGGCCGAAGGACTAAGCAGCGATGTTTTTGAGTGACAAGTATGCAATTACTTTTTGCAATATTGAAAAGTTTTTTTTTACCATCAAATCAATGGTGCCGTTAATCATTATGATCAATTTCTACAAAAGATATAATTCAGTAGCATTGAAAACATCTTTAAAGACATTAACACCACCTTCACGAAATATACGATCTTTTTTTGAGAATTTTTTTTTAAGAATTTCCGAAAATGCTGATCTGCTTGAAGTTTGAAAAAAAAAATCTGAAAACAATCAGAAGTAATTTTGTGAGTGAGGAAAATGATATAAATAATCAGAAATCAGATAAGAAATAGTGAGGGAAAATCAATGGTCGAGTTGGCGTGGAATGTCTCACATATCAACCACTTTGACCCAGGGGACACTTCAATTCGCTTTTTTGTATTTTTTTTTTTTCTAATTTTACGTCTTTTCTGAATGAAATTTCGAGATTTTACCATCCAATATGTGTAAAATAGTGTCAATTTGTGGCAATTTGCGAAAATCAGAGGCTAAAAAGTGGCACCTTAGTGGACAGCCCTGCCAATCATGATTAAATCATATTTTTAATAATGAGTCGCTACAAATTCGAACGAACGAATTATTATCGATATATAATTATGTACAAAATTACAAACAACGAGGGATATTATTGCGAGATCTCTCAGACCACAAGACCGTGATAAAGTTGTCCCTCGGTATCGGAGCATCTCATGCGATTTCGTAAATGTTCCAATGTATTGGCAAGATGCTTTTGTATCTGCTCGGTTTCCTCGCTCACGCCGAGATTCGGCAATTCTTCCTTTATTTTCGCGATAACCTGATTGAGTATTTGCACGGTGACCTGTGAAAAATTTAAACAAATTCGATAACTCTTACAAAGTTCCCCCCCCCCCCCCTTATCGCTTCTAAATCGTTTCAATTATTGAAAAAACTCACCGACGAATTTTCCTTCTCGTAAAAATATATATAATGATTCAGCAGCTCTACGTACAATTGTACTTGAACGGAAGTATCCATACACTGGCTCGCTATTCGAATACCCTTTTTCAAACAGTCCAGCACTTTGTTACCGTCCTGCATCTGATTAATTAGACACGATTATAGCATATAAGTCTTTGAAAAAAAAAAAAAAGTTAAGATCAACGAAATAACTTTTGACTCTCTTTGAGCTTAATTCGGGGACATTTTTTTTTATGTCGCACAGAGTCTCCGGAAGGGCAAGTTCGAGTTTTAAATTGTTTTTTTTTTTTTCAGAATGAAAACAAGTGTCGAAAATATAGTTCGATGTTTCTTTCAAGGTGATAATGAGGAATGAGCTAAAAATAGAGAGAATGACGCGAATTTGGGACTAAATTTTACACACAGCTGACCGTATTGCATTCGTAAAAGTTTTCAGGTCAGTGTCAAACTAATTTCACAGAATTTATCGTCTCAAAGAATCTCAGGAATGTTTCTGCAATTGTAAAAATGAATTAAAAAAAAAAAAAAATCGTTGAAAATTCTTCACGATCAAACTATATGAATCTGAAATTTTAAAAAATGATTTTTTCTTCTTCATTTTTTCGAGGCAACGTTGCAATTTTTTTTTTTTTTTTGACAATTCACGTACAAACAATCGAGAGATGTTGAGAGCGAGAGAGAGAGAGAGAGAGAGAGAGAGAGAGAGAGAGAGAGAGAGAGAGAGAGAGAGAAAAAATGAATCACCTCTTTTCCACCTGTCGCCAATGATTTTCCGGACCAGAAGATGTGCGAGCATGTAGCAACACCCCGGCACTGATCCGGCTTTCTCAATAATTTACTCGCATAAAGGGCGCACTGATTTCTCACGGGTTCGGCATTTTCCTCCCCGAAGCAGCTCATCTGCTCGAACGTAGCGACAATGAGCGTGATCGCTGACAATTGGGCCTTCGAGTCGCTTATCTCGTCCTCGTATATCGAGAATGCCTGGCTCATGAATTCGTAAGCGACCATCTCGAAATTTTCGAATCTTATTTCGCCGATTGCCAGTGCGCCATGGAGAAATAGCCTGAGCGGCAATTCGGCGAGTTCGGCTTTCATGAGTGCGGTTATCGTGGCGTGACAAAATTGAAAGATCTTTTGACACTTCTTCTGCCACATATCGTCCTGCAACACACGAATTTCATGGTTACACGATGATACAAGCTGGAGCATTGAAAACTATCCCAAATGAACCGAGAATATTGGTAAAAAAAAAAAGAATTTTTATTGCGCGGATAAAGAAAATAAATTTTTGTAAAAAAAAAAATAGTCACTCTTTCGTTCAAGCTCGAAAATTGATGCGATTTCACGGGGTTTTTTTTCCCTGGATTTTTGTGGTTAATCGATTACAAAAATATATATATGCTAATTAGAAATAATTTTGGCTTTTACGTATAGGACAAGAATTGCGCGCTTCATCTTTCCCGCTAATCCGAGACTACAACGGCGAGGCCGCTTCAATTATCAGCCAATAACTCTGCCATTTTTCGACAATTTTATGATAAGAAATTTTTTTTTCCCGTACCTTTCAAATGAGCGTAAAAACACAGTCAAAAAAGTTTAACCCTTTCGTGCCGAATTTATTTCCAGGGTAATTTTGAACAAGGTCAGGGTTGGATAGGAAAGATTGCTCCAGATGTGGGAAAAAAATATTTCATGATTTTCCCTATCTTTAAACAGCCCTTATGCATGAAAAACGTAAACGTAAATCGTGAAATGAAAGGAAAATAAATAATAAAGGTGAGAAAGTCATATGAAATCATAAGAACCACCCCATCACAAAGAAACCACCTCCCAAAGTGCCATGATCAGTCAATTTTCATCCAATTCAGAATTTCTTCCTCATTTCACATCAGGATGATTCGAAGTGACGTACAAGAGTTGCACAAGTATTTATTTGAGGAATTCCCCAAAAAAACGACCCCACTTCCGAAAAAAAAAAACCACCTCCCAGGAATAGAAAATATATTTTTTTGTATGTGCACCCGTAAATCGTGCGAAAAAATAACCAGTCTCATGCAGATCAGTTCAAATTTTGCAAATTCTGTCCGCCATATTGGATCGACCATTTTGAATTTTGGAATTCTGACTCCAGATTCAAAACCATCGACCCAAAAAACCCCAAGATATCAAGTTTAATGTAAACAGCTCTTAAATTTTGCCATTTCTGTCCGTCATATTGGGTCGGCCATCTTGAATTCTCAAAATTGAAACTCAAAAAAACAAACGAAAAACCCCCCCAAGATACCAAGTTTATTGCGAATCAGCTCAAATTCTGAAATTTCGGTACGCAATATTTGATCCGCCATCTTGGATTTTGAGAAATTCCGAAATATGACACCTCATTCTCATTACCGGCATGATAGACAAGTCATTCCAGCAGAAATTAATATTCCAAAAAAATCACCTTCAAAATTACAAACATCTTTCAAATTTTGTCATTTTTGATGATTTTTTAGGTGTGTACAACAAAGGGACCTCCGAGGAGGTCGGTGATTTTTTTCGAGCTAGTCCTATCCTTTATTTTAAAAACAAGCCCTTAACGAATACTCTGCGTTAATTTTTGTGGAAGTTATGAATTTTGAAAAGTAACGATACATGTATGTACCACATTGGGCACGAAAGGGTTGAGAGAAGCTTCGTTGTTTCTCTCCTTACAAAAAAAAAAAAAAAAATCACCAAAAACCACCTCTTTTTAGCTCTCTGGACCAGGAAACTGCCTTGATTGAGCTTATCACGAAGTAGAAATAAAATAAAAATACAAAAGCAAAAAAGGTCGTTGCTCACGAACCTGATCTTTCAGGGTTTTGTAAGTGAAGGCGAGCTGATACGCCTGAAATACAATCGGCGGAAGCGTATATTTAATTCTCTTATTGCCACCGGCGCTAAAGTGTTTTCGGGCTGCGCTCAATATCATGTACTGCTGATCGGCAGTTTCCGATTTGAAATGATGTATCAGCCGCCCGAGTAATCCCTGCTCCTCGGCAAAATCCTCCGGATCCTCCTCGATGCTCGGCTGATCCGGTTGATCCTGCACCAGCGGAGCCACGACCGAAAGTATCGCGTCGACTTGCTCCTGGGTCGGTATGAGGGTCTCGTTATCCAGGATATTCGTGATTATGTAAACGGCAAGGAGCTTTCTACCCTCGTAATCGAAATAATCCAGAAGAGGCGCAAAATGCTCGAGCTTCAATACCGTCAGTATGTTCTTGTAATTGTCAACCGGAATTTTCATCAATCTCGCGAGTTCTCGAGACACCGCACTGTTGTATTCCAATCTGTCGAAGGAAAGAGGGGAAAAAAAAAAAGAAAAAAAAAACAATCAAGTTCAAAAGATACAGGAAAGACAATTGAAAAATTGATTGATCATATTTCTTCTGATCTTCGTAAATCCATACACGCCGCGCACTCACTTCTCTACGTTGAGCTGTTCGAATATCTGAACAGTCGTGAATAATACTTTGTCAACGTAGTCGACTCTTTCGGGATAACACTTGTGCGCCAGATTGATAAGCGCAACTTGCAACGAAACTATATCCTCGGGTGGCATGTCTTGTCTCGTCTGAAATAATATAAAGTTATGAGAATCCAGAGGGATGACGAATTTTATGGAAAGCTCACGAGAGACGATTGAATTTCGAAGTTTGAAGGAAAAAAATTAATAAATTTTCAACTCTTGGAGAGCTTGTGTTGCGCCTCGCAATCACATAGACGACGAGAAATCGTGTTTTTGTGCTTGAAAAAAAAAAAAAAAAAAAAAAAAAAAAAAAAAAAAAAAAAAAAAAAAAAAAAAAAATCATAATTAATTGCCGATATACGACATACATATTTTTCCCACCAGATCTTCAGCAACCATCGTCCATCTAGCAACATCTCTCAAGCCCAATGTTTTAATCTTTCGAGAACACTGATATTCGTTGAACCGTATTCAAATACGACAACGACACTATCGCGAGTTCATGCGAGCCGATAAAAAAAAATGTATGTATATATATATATATTATACATATACATTGGGGTGTCTGGAATTTAAAAAAAAAATTTTTTTGCTCTCCATCGACGGAAAACATTAATTTAGATAGAAAAAAAAAATTCCCTCAAAATTTTAGCTCGATACGAGAATATTTGGAACTGCCTCAATCGATATATAGGTCGATATTCCCGATCCCGATCCCGATACATACATATCGAGAATTTCTACGAGTTTTTTTTTATATTTGTATCGTCCATGCATGCCCCGTTCACCGCGCGCCGATCCCAACCCAATCCCCTGGCTGATAAACGGCACAACAACCTTAACATTGGTTATCTGACGGATAAATATATCCCGAAGATGACCCTAGGTGAAAAAAAAACCGCGCATAACCTTGCCCTAGTACCGAGGGGTGTATTGTGACGTTACCTTGGCCCGCAGAGCGCGTAAATTTCTTACAATTTTTACACCTCAAGATAATAATTTACTTGCTTAAAGAAATTAGCCCAATGTTTATTAACTTCGGAAAATATCGAACTATGACAGAATGATTTTAAAAAAGGGGGGGGGGGGGGATCGTTTACATGCAAGTTCTCTGTTCTCAATAGTTTTTCCCAATCAGCGCGGAAGATGTATTGGGAAATAAAAATGAAGAGGAAAAAAAAAAGTAAAACCGTTCTCAGACTTAAACTAGATGAGTAAGAGCATTGTTGTTGTTTTTTTTTCTCATAAAAATCACAGACTGTCAATCGCCGTGTAGTATCTGGTCATCATTGAACGTAAGCTCGATTGGGTAATTATGCAGTTTGAGGACTTTTCCGAATTTACATGATTTTTTTTTTCCCCCAACGTTCGAGAGACTATTAAAAACGATAATCAGTCGGGGTAGCTCGGAAAAGTAATGTCCAAGTACTGCCTCGTGCAACTTTTCCGGAATTTTTTTTTTTTTTTCCTCGTAGGAAAAATTTAATCTTTTTTTCCTCATAGGGAAACAGCGGTTCGAGAGACCATCAAAAACAATAATCGGTCGGGGTAGCGCGAAAAAGTAATGTCAAAGTACTGCTTCGTGCAATTTTTTACGGATTTTTTTTTTAATTTTCCTCATGTCTTAGGAATATACTAATAATATACTATTAATATATTATAATAATAATTATAATTATAATAATATACTATTAATATATTATAATAATTATTATAATTATAATAACATTATAAATTATTATAATTATAATAATATATTATAATAATAATATATTAGGAATATACTAATAATATACTACGCTCAATAATATTACTACACTCCGTGTTGGTATATTATTGAGATAACGATTTGTGTATGCTAGAACTGTTATGCGCAACCTCTAACAGTTGCGCTAACCCTGCAAAACCTCCCTTGACGATTTTGACCTATGTAACAACTCACAGACCCTCCACATCCCTATAAACTGTCCACAATCAAATCATGTTCGAATTTCAAAAAAAAAAAAAAAAACAAACGAGTACGTTTACTCGGGGGAGTCAGATCGAGGCGGCTCAGATCTTTAAAATTCAAAAAACAAACGAGTACGTTTACTCGGGGAAGTCTGATCGAGGCGGCTCAGATCTTGAAACAAATGATAGAATAATAATAAAAATAATGTACAAATTTCACCAAAGAGGGCGACGAAAAACTAGTTTTCGCGTCCTCAGCATATACCCCAAACGTAAATATAAAAGCGAGCGAATTGATGAAAAAAGAGGGAATTTTCTGTTGAATAAACGGAACCCCTCTCCCTATGGTGAATAACCGTAGCCTATCTCTGTTGAATGAACGGACTTTCTCTCTCTCTCTATGGTGCATAACCGTAGTCTAATTTCTGTTGAATAAACGGAATTAATTATGGCGAATAACCGTATTTCCATTATCATTCTTTTTTGCTAAATAAAGAGAACACACATATTCACATCCACACAAACTATCCTGTCAAATTTAAAATAAAATGTTAAATAAAAAGATACAAAAGCTATTTTTGTCAGAACGATGATCATGAAAAATTCGGAAAAGTCGTTAAACTGCAATATTATCCTCGATTTTTCGAAGAAAATTGAGGATTCATGGATTCGTATCTTCGCGGGGGTATCTCCTCTATTGTCCGTCGTACCTGAATTATCGTTGCAACTTGATCGCTGAACACATCGAAGAGCTTGACGTCTTGCGGAATACCGGGCAATTCGCTCGGGCTACCGGGTCCTCCCACACCGTCGGATCTCTGGCTGAAAGTCGCGAGGCGATCTATCAGCGATATTATTATATTCTTCACGTTTACGCCATTGTGCAGTTCGGCGCATGATTTGAGAAACGCGTTGAGAGTTTGAAGATGAAATTCGTCGGGAAAAACCTGGAGGTGCGATGACGAATGGATGAATCATTGAGGATCGAGGGACATTTTTTTTTTTCGTCCTTGTTCATGAATTTACCTGAATTATGCATTCCATGAGATATTCCTGAGCAATCGCGTCCCTGCAGCTCACGGCTTGTTCCAAAATACCAGGCAAAACTAGCTAAAAACGAGACAGCTTTGATTGTTAATTTATCATCGGATGATTCGATTGTCCGATGATGCGGGATTGAAAATGCAAAGCGTTATCTCATTTGACGATTTTTTTTTTTTTTTTCTCAAAAATTGTCTCCCTCGTTACTGTTCTTGGATTGTGAGATGCCAGTCATTTTGATACATTAACGAGAAAATTATCTTTCTTTCAACTTTTCGTGCATTCTCTAAACAGGAATGAACGTTCTTGCAAATTTGCAAAAAAAAAAAAAAGAATTTTCTGTAGTTCAGGTATTAAAAAAAAAAAAAAAAAAGACAAAGATCGTCTGGAAAATTTGTCTCTGGACTGCCTGTATCCTTTCAATGATTCAGTAATTCAAAAATCGTTAATAAATAATTTTTAATATGGAAAAAAAAAAAATTTTCAATCGTTACTGTCGTTGCTGCTGTATACTCGGCACTTTGAGCTTATGAAAATTGTACGTAGTACGAAAAATAATGAAAAAATGCATCACCTTTTTGTATTTATCGAGCGTAACCGATTCCAGCTGACTCAGACGAACCAAATTCGTACCAACGAGAATCTTCAGCTCTTCGCGTTCTCTCTCGCGCCTCTCTCTGTCTCTGCTGTGTCCTTGATGTTGCATGCGCACCCACAATTTGTTCATTTCAGCGAAATTCATGAGGACAAAGTCAATACTGTCACGTACCTGAATACAAATGTACTAGAAGCATGAATTTTTTTTTTTGCGATAACGTTCAAGACTATAAATTTAACATGATTATGGATTATCAATGACACACCGTTCCCTCCTCGTCATCACCCTCCGACACATCGGGCAATATATTTCGCGTACATTGCAGCAGATAGTTTCGTAAAAAGAGGCCGCGCAGCGGATGCTGAACGCCCCGGCACATTTCTACCAAATCTCTCAGTAAATCTCTCTTAAGACACGGATTAGTTTTTATGTAAACCAAACCGACCGTTATTAGTAAATATCTGAAATTCGTAGAGTCAATTTTACGGATTGTCGAGTCGTCGAGTGAAAAAAAAAAAAAAAATAAATTAAGTAAAATAAAATCGATGAACATAGGGCAGACAAAAATGTTAACATGATTGCGAATGGCGCAGAGATTTTTTTTTTCATCAGTTGGTTTGTCGGAGATTGATTAAAATTTTGTTAAATTTTACAAAACAAACAAAAATAAAATAAAAATGAAACATCGAGAATAGAATTTTTCTTGTTTCAGCCCGAGAACTTTTCTTTACGAGCATGACAAAGCTCGGATACTCACAGACGTGGCACGATATTACCCGCATACTGTACAAGCTCATAGAGATCGGCAACTTTTCTGCCCTTCTGAAATTCGTCCAATAAATATATCTCCAAATGTCGTAGCTCATCCGTGATTGCCATATCTGTTGTATGAATTTTTGTAAGGAAATTGCAACGAGCCGAGAGCGAGCTTTCGCCTCGTGAAAATTCATGAAAAATGACGAGCGGCCTCAGCTATCTTTGTCCAAATCTTTTTTTTTTTTTGGAACACGCGGACGTTTTTCTTCCCAATAATATCTTTTGGTCGACTATTTTTTTTTTTATCCATAAACTATCGCAATTATACTCGAATTATTCTGATCAAACGGATTATTCGAAATTTTTTCATGCTTTCGGACCCATATTTGCAGTGTATTATTATGATAGCATGACAATAGTAGAAATATCCGAGGGACCGAGAAAAAATAACGATAAAAAAGAACAAAAAAAAAAAACAAATTGAAGAATTCAAACGTTTGGAATAATTTGATAAAACTCCTGACCGAATAATCTGTATTCAAATTTCAAGGAATTATTCCACATTTGGACTAGTCGCGCATACTTCATTTCGTAATAATATCAGCAGGGTGTCCAATTTTTTTCGCCTAATCAAAAAATCATGACATTCAAGGTTTTATCGGGGCCAAAATAAGGAATCTTTCATGATTTTTTCATATGTTACACAACTGCATTGAGTTCAGGAATATTTGAAGTATTGCACGCGCATCGTTGTGAAGCTACGTTTATGAGTAAGCGGAACGTATAGAGCCTGAAAATTAATAAAATGAAAAAATAAAATAAAAATAAAAAAAAACAATAAAGATTCTCAACAGACTTGAGGTATTGAAATTTTCTTGCCTATTTACTAAACAAAAGAAACTTTCAAGTGTATCACTTTATAAAATGTTAGTTTTATCTCTGCTGCTCGAAACAACCAAGTCAACGCAACGTTTAATAATACACAACGTACTTTAATATCGAACGTAGCCGCATCATAGGTAAATTGGCATTTTCCTTTAACAAGGTTCGAGCAAACTTCAACAATTATGAAATAGTTACTTTTTGTCCTCTTTTTTTTCATTTCTTATACAACTGAAGAGAATTATCAGAGAAAAATCACATTTTCTTCTGCCAAAAGTACCCTACCACTTTACCGATTATGACTAACTCACAATACATGTATTAACAGACAAAAAAGAAAAACCAAATACAGTCGAACCTCGCTAACACGAATCTCAGGGGAAGAACTAATTTCGTCGAGTAATGCCCGGTTGCATAAAAGAGGTCTTATCGAAGTTTTCGAACTACGGAAGTCTTTGCAAGTGAACGAACTGAATCTCAGACTTATAGAGGTTTTTGAGTTACGGAGATTCCGGTTAGCGAGGTTCCGCTGTAGTCTAAACTTGAATATGATTATCAGAATGATTGGTAAAATTTTAATGACTTTTCAGGTCGTTGGATGCCCTGAATTATCCCTCTCTCATATATTATATCTATATATATATTTTTTTTTTCATTTCCATTAATCCGCATTCTCAATTCCATCTTCTCGTATGCCTAAAAATATTCGCAAACAATTCGTTCTACTGACTCTCTTAGAATGCAATTATGCTCTATTCTATTCTCCCTTCGCCTATTATCAAACAATGTATCCGTCTTAACTATTCACGACTTTTACATCCGTGTTCTTGCATCCCTTACTTCCTGCTCTAATCAATCCTCCGCAGCTCGCGCATAGCTATCGTCGTTATTTTATCAAGCTGCGTTATTTTCAAAAATTAATCCAACGAACAAAATTTTTTCCAAGGATACACAATTCGTAATAGCTCTTTGGACTGAGCAGAGAAGTTCTGAGCTCACCGAGCATGGTCGAGGCGTGTTTCAAGGCATCCATGAGTTTGTTGTGATCCAGGCAGTGTTTCATCTGGAAAGCTTGGACTTTTACGACGCCAATGGCATCCTCCAGTAGTTTGTCCTGCTCTTCGACGCTCGACATGACGGGCGTCATGGGCTGCGAGAAGAACAAAGATACCTACCAGGGATTCCGGATGGCACAATGCTGAATAAAGCTAATCGTAAACAAACATGCGCTACTCTACTGCGCACGGATTCCCCCGAATAAAAATTATCTGTCGAAATAGCGATAGAAATACGACGTGAACCAATTAAGAGTGCCGCTAGCGAGCGCATTTCTACGACTCGCATTGAGCTGAATTCGGCGGGCGCGTCGCTTACACGACTGTGAGCAGCCGCAAAGTTGCGGGCAAAGCGTAACGCCGCAGCTGCGACTGGATCGCTCCAAACGGTAACAGCGTGGCGGCAGAAAAATTTAGGAAAAATGCGATGGCTGGTCAACGGGAGAATTGCGATAATCGCTAACAGCATTCGAGCGCTAAGATATCTCGTTATAACATCACGACCGTGACTAAATTGCGATACATAGCAACGCAACGGTTCGAGCAAAAATTTCATGGTTGCCCGACGACAGAATTGCGACAAATTGTAACGTCATATTAGCGGTAGAACTGTGACGCACGGCGCACATCACATGGAACGGTAGGATAGCCACGGTTTTTTTACATAGAGAGATTAATGAATTATACCACAGTTATTTTTCAACAAACGATTATTAATTAAACAAAATTGTAAAAAAGGGACGACTTTGTTTCAACCGGATAATGATTCAAACTTATTATAATAATAATATCGTCATTTTGGGGAGTTTTTTTATTCGGGCCGTGCCAATCTTGGGTATTTAGGAATATTGAAATTGTAAATGTAGGCGGCAGAAAAAAATATGACGCGCTGGTTTGTTCATTGCACGACGTTTGTTGTTGACTACCCATTGTAAACGTACGCAAGCACGCGGTCTGTCGTAATTCTGCTGTTAGTATAGTGTCGTTTCAACGGTAGACGCGCTACAGGTTTGGTACTACTGTACATGCACAGTCTGCATAATTCTGCTGTTAGTATAGTGCTATATCAATGGGAGACAGTAAGGTCAGCGAGCATTCTAATGCGGACACATATTTAAACTCACTGGTGGCACGGTTTGACATTCGCTGGCGGCTTTCTGTCGTTATTTTTCCACTAAATGTCTATCTGGGTAAGAAGCTTCGAGTTTCATGCGATCGTTCGACTCTTCACGGACTCGAGTATGAATCATCGAAGTGGTGGGAAAAATCATTGCGAAATAAGAAAAAGAACGAAAACTCGCTGGGTACATATTACGAATTCGTTTCGTGGGAAAAAAAAAAGCGAACGTAAATACTTGTATGAAAATAAATTGGGCGTATCTCGCCTGTATATAAATTACGATTTAAGCTCTGATCCACGCCCAAAATAGACGTATATCGACTCTGTGAACGGGCACACAGATAAAGCGTATCTTCACTGATAATAACCATATTTGAGATGCATAATGTCGAAAATGGCAAGCGACTTTATGCGATTGACAGATTAACCTCCATTCACGTGAGAATAACCTGTCAGTAATGCAACTTGTTTCCCACTCGATTTAACAGAGGCATTACATAAATTGTCGTTTTGTATGAGTTGGAACAAAACGCTGCGATGCAAAGGAATTTTAGTCTACGTGGTGCAGCCAAAGAACACGATTAAAATGTACTTACCATATCGCTCTGCAGTAGAATATAAATATAAATAAAAAAAATATGTTTAAGAAATTTATCAGCTTAAGGAGGTACGACTAGTTCTTTGGAGTCAAAAAAAAGTCTAAATTCATTTTACCCACAGCTGTTCTGATTTATGTTTATTTGCATTGATTATTCATATAATCGATTATGTGAAAAATTTTGTGGTAAATGATTAATTTATTGCGCATGAACTAATAAAAACTGAAAAATTCGATTGTCAACGACTCGATAGTAGTCTCCATCATAATAATAATGACATATCTACCACAAAAACGGACTAAAAAACATTTTAAAAAATCAGCCGAAAACCTATTAAAATAGACTTGAATTACCTCAGTGGAATTAATATGATCGGTAGAATGATAATTATACATATAATTGATACGTGATAAATAATAAAACTCCATAAATAACATGATGGAATTTGAAGTAAACACTTGGCAACGTCGCATTGGCGATGCTATAAGTTGGTATACGTGACCAACGAAGGTGACTCTATCTTCGTTGCTAACATCAAAACAAAGCTAGGTTATGTTTGCCGAAACCCATCAGCTGTTACTCGCGACGTTGCTAAGTCTGTGGGTGCTATTTGATCGTTCTGACCATTTACAACCGGAAATTGAAACTTTTTTATGATGTAGTGCCAGAACTACACGGTGAAGAGTAATTTTTCAATTTTTTACAATATCTATTATATCTAATCTATCAAGTTTCAGTTTTTCAACGGGTGTAGTTGGATACGTGAGCAGCAAAACCGTGATCACAGCACTTCCGGTTAACCGTCTCCATAAGACGACGTGCTTTAGTAACTCAAACTGCTCGACTTTGCAATTTTATTACGAATAAACTAAACGGTCAATATAGCTCAAATTTTGGCAATAGGCGCATAAAGTATTCGGCAAAAACATATAAAAATTTCAAGTCCGTCAGTTGGATTCTTTATACTAGTCGTACCTCCTTAATCTTAGCCCGTACCATCAGCTATCAGCTGTCGAAACACACACATTCACGGGCTCTCACACGGACCACGGTGCGCGCTGTACGCTGCTCACGCCTGCGCGGCGCCGATGTCCTATACATAGAAGTGTTGGTTAGCCCCCACCGTGTGGCGCTCTCACACACACATTCACGCGCTCACATAGACACGGATCTTACGCTGACGGTCGAAGTTTTACATCTGACGCTCGAAGTCCCAGCTAGCCCCTACCGTAGACCGAGCGCTAAGATGTTTACACATCAAAAAGGAAAAAAACATAGAAGACATCGGAAGATAAAAAAATCAAAGCAATTAATGATACTGAGAACTTTGGAACATTCAAAGAGATACCATCCAAAGATCTGGACAAGATCATACAAAAATTAGGCAGTAAGAAGAATTCTGAAACTGAACTGAAAGGTATTACGATAATTGTACAATTTCCCCCTTAGAAGGACACCCCAGTAGCGGGATTCTGTACACGACTATCGTTAGCTAGCGATGTCGTTACTTATCGACAGTTTTCGCTTGCCTGCCGATAATTGCGATTCTGTACACAGCCCTTTACCGAGACTTGTCGTTGCACGTCATGGGTAACGATATTCGTTAAAATTCTGACCAAAACTGGCAACGTTGCGCAATTTTGCCAACACAATACTAGTTATTTTGTTGGTGAAAACTGCTAAACATGATGTATTGAAATCTACATGCCTATCTACATGAACGCAGTCATCGTAGACTCTTTTGTGACTCTTGTATCAAAACATTGAATGCCGTATCAAGACAAAAGAAAGAAGTGAATATTCGTTTGACAACAATGAACAAATTATCGCGTGAGTATTATATTGTTCAATAAACATCAGCATATATATGGGTATTTGAATAACAAACGAATGGTATAATAAAACTCATCATCTATGCATATATAACTATTACACAAATTAAATAAAATTATGTAGATACAAAGAAAGTGAGAGGCGGACGCGTTTCCGAAACCCAGATAAAGGCAATGATTGATTTTATGGAAGCGGATCGAAGTCTGGTTACCGGAAAATTTCCCGGAATGAACGGACGAGATGCTATACGCCAGAAATGGAATGATTTAAGCATTCACTTAAACGCGTTAAAGGGTGCTGAAAAAAATAGTACACAGTGGCAAGTGGTATGAATTATTTGTACATAACATCTTCATTCATAGCTTATAACCTCTATATACATTAATTTTTTGGTGAAAGTTCTAACAAATGGTATTATTAAAGTGTTTTTATTCATGAAGCATAGTTTCTTGAAGTTGAACATATACATTTGCATACCTCTGTAGCGGGATTCTGTACACAAAATTCCTTAGGGAACGATATCGTGAACCGCACTTAACGACGAATTCTATTGTATATTAATCATTGTAGTCAAATGGTTAATGAATATTCAAAATTAATTAAAATAAATATTATGTGTTTGTTTGATTTTTCAGACGTGGAGAGACTTGAAAAGTCGAACTTCATTAAAAATTCGAAACATTCGTAGATGTAGAGATGCAACGGGGAATAAGGCAATGACGGAAGAGAACATCACATTGCTGGACGAACGGATAATCGGTTTGATTGGACACGCGTATGTCGACGGCAGTGGAGAATGTCCCGATAGTGTACCCGAAGAACAAGTAAGTAGTTTGATGACATGATTGTAATTGTTTTTTTATCCAACAAGGAGAGTATCAGGTCTTCGGGTCATGGATTGAGTAATTGAGTAATACAATGAGTAATTCCATTAAAATAATTTTCAATAGGAATTGATTGATCGCCTAGTTGATGGAGATAATACAGCGTTGGACGAGCCACCGACCGAATTCACGGTATTCTCAACAAATGATAACGAGAGGGATGATAGTCCATGTGTAATCGATAAAGCAACAGCCGACGCAGTATCAACTTCACACAATGGAAGCATTGCAATTAATAGCGATGAACCTAGTGAGATTTTACGTGGAGAGAAGCGAGCTGCAGCTGTGCAAATTTCCAAAACACGACTGAAGCGACCTTGTATGTATTTGAATTTTTTAGAATAATTTCTAACGAACCAATTATTGTATCGTATATATTCCTGAATATAACTCGATATATAGTTCATCAATATCGATAATTCGACTTCAATAGGTAATCGAGAGAGGCTCAGCACACAGCTTCAACAATCAAAACAAGAATTTGTGGATATTTCCAAGAAGCATGCAGATGCAATGATGGTATAATTTTTTGGTAAATTCGTTGAAAGGTGAATTTAATAGTGTATCCATCAAATATATCATGTGCGTGATTACAGACTTTAGCTGAGGCCATGAAAGTTTTGATTTTTCTTCACGAGAACTATCGGGGAAGCATAGTCAGAGTCACTATAACGAATGACACCCTTTTCGAGCAATTTATCCAGAATCTCCCGAAATTTGTTTTGTCTGCAAAAGATAGACGTCGCGGTGCATAGTGAAAGGGATTCGAATCCCTTACGGTCAAAGTCGAACGATCGCGGGACTGATGGACAGTCATCTTCTCTTAGTTTTGTGTCTGTTTTTCCGAGAACGAAATAATCTAAAGGATTTATCGCGACTAAATCATTACTCATGAATCGTGAGGTCGCGTGTGTCTCCCTTTCAATTTGTCGGCATGCTGGTGAGCTGAACTATCATCCTGTGCATCAAGATCAGTCGGTGATTCCGAACACAAGCGCAATGCTTACGAAGTCGCCAGCGATTTCATTCTCTGCATACAACACATACAACAACACATTCTCTGGAATACAAGCGCAATGCTTGCGAGTCCACAGCGACTTTAAACACGGTAATCATATTATCTGAACACAAGCGCAATGCTTACGAGTCCACAGCGACTTTAAGCACGGTAATTATATTATCTGAACCCAAGTACAATACCTTTACGAGATCGCCAACGATTTTATACACAATAATCAAATATTATCAAAAAAAAGGCGCAAAGGGCTTTTACGAGGTCGCCAGCGACTTTATCCATAACAATCATATCGCATGATATAATTAAACCTACAATACACGTACACATCCATAAGTCGTTTCCGACTGTAGATTTCACCTTCACAATAATTATCACGCGAAAGATATTCTATAACCTAAAATACTGTATCGATTGTAAATACATCATTCGCGAGAGGTTTTTTTCTCTGAGGTTTACACCTCGGAGATTTTCCTCTCTGAGCCATAATTAAACGAAAAACTTGTATGGCTCAAAAAAATATGTGTTGATTTATTTATTCCCTACCCCCTTAATCCTTATTCATAAAATCAGAATTGTATTTTATCAACGTCGAAATTGTTAATAAAACTCCATAAATAATATGATGGAATTTGAAGTAAACACTTGGCAACGTCGCATTGGCGATGCTATAAGTTGGTATACGTGACCAACGAAGATGACTCTATCTTCGTTGCTAACATCAAAAAAAAGCTAGGTTATGTTTGTCGAAACCCATCAGCTGTTACTCGCGACGTTGCTAAGTCTGTGGGTGCTATTTGATCGTTCTGACCATTTACAACCGGAAATTGAAACTTTTTTATGATGTAGTGCCAGAACTACACGGTGAAGAGTAATTTTTCAATTTTTTACAATATCTATTATATCTAATCTATCAAGTTTCAGTTTTTCAACGGGTGTAGTTGGATACGTGAGCAGCAAAACCGTGATCACAGCACTTCCGGTTAACCGTCTCCATAAGACGACGTGCTTTAGTAACTCAAACTGCTCGACTTTGCAATTTTATTACGAATAAACTAAACGGTCAATATAGCTCAAATTTTGGCAATAGGCGCATAAAGTATTCGGCAAAAACATATAAAAAATTCAAGTCCGTCAGTTGGATTCTTCATACTAGTCGTACCTCCTTAACGAAATTGCCAAAAGTACTAGTCTAAGAGCTAGCCACGGAAATAGGGCAGCAATTTATAGAACGATTAAAACCACATAATCAGTCTGCCTTAACACCATTATTAATTGATTCGGGCGCCTGGCAGCTTTTCATTGGTGGGGGTGGGCGTGGTACGGCCGTAAAGGGGTTGAAAAATCAATTGAAGGTGTTCAATTTATAGAGCGCTGGTTTTTGGTGTGATTGTAGCTAATTATGTTCAAAATTCGAAAATAATATTGCCAGGCGATTTGCTTGGGGGAAAAGTAGTGCCAGGTGACGTTAAAGGTGCGTAAAAAAGTGCCAAAGTCGTCTCATTTATAGAGGGCTGGGATAAAATTTTTTCGTTACATTCAACCCTTAGGATAGTGTGTGCAAAATGACAGGCGAAAATATTGAGCCGAACACCTTGCCAGGCGCCGACAAAGAGCGAGAATAGCGAGACGGCCGTCAAGAGATTGAAAAATTAATCGAAGGTGTTCGATTTACAGAGTGCTAGTTTTTGGTGTGGTAGTAACTAAATATGCTTTGAATTCGAAAATAATATAGCCAGGCGATTTTTTTGGTGGAAAAAGAGCGCCAGGTGACGTTAAAGGTACATAAAAAAGTGCCGAAGTCTTCTGATTTATAGAGGGCTGGGACCAAATTTTTTCGTTACATTGAACCCTCAGGATCGTGTGTGCAAAATGACAGGCGAAAATATTGAGCCGAACACCTTGCCAGGCGCCGACAAAGAGCGAGAAGTGCGCGCACGATAGTTAATCAGAGGCTACAGTTATTTTTTTATTATGAACGTTGTATGTCATTCTATTGTTATGGATTAAGGATGTATGTTAGCTAAGTCGATTACCAGTTTTCTAATTGAAAATTTTAGATGTTAGAAAAGACGGTATATAGCATTTTTTTAAAGATTTTTTGCCAAATTTTTGCCCATGTGAATTCTGAGATATACAAGCTCAAAGTGAGACATTTAACATGGGATTCATACAGCAGCCCATGGAAAATAGCATTTATTCTAGAAAATCAAGTATTTCCCGACTACTTTTTGAGTTACAAAAATGTTCCAACGTAACCCTGTAGTTTTTGAGACACGTGAAAGAAAAAAAATTGTTAAGTGCGCACATACTTTCCGAAATATTATGAGTTAAACTTCGCGTTATGAAAAGAAAGCATTTATGTCGCGCGCGCAGTTCTCCTGTGCAGCTTGCCTCTCACGTCGCCACAGCGCCGCGCTTTCCCCCTCCTTGCCTGACTAACATACATCCTTAAAGGGAGAAAATTTTTTATTCATTATTATTCATTATTTTTAAGCAGTATTAACATTCACAATGTTAATTGTTTATTTTTTACCAATCAATCAAAAACACAGTAACAGAAACGGCTTGATATCTTGATAATTATTCTAAATATTAATGTATGAAAATTACTGTTATAACTCGTTATAAAAAAAACATATCAATTCTATATAATAAAAATTTAAAAAACTATTTGAAGTATGAAATATTGACATCAATGTTTCTCGGACTGTTGGCTTCTCTATCCGATAATTGCCCGGGGCTTTACCTGACTCAATATATAGCGAAAACTTTTACTTCATCGTACAGATCACAAGAATTATCGGATAGAGGAGCAAACAGTCCGAGAAACCTTAATATTAATATTTCATACTTAAAATATTTTTTTAAATAAATTTTAATTTTTATAAATTTTAAAATTTTAGACAATTTAATAAATTTTTATAAATTTTTATTCTTATTTTAGAGTATTGATAGTTTTTTTTCATGAACAGTTATAACGGTAATTTTCATACTTAAATATTCAGAATAATTATCAAGATATCTAGCCGTTTCTGTTGCCGTGTTTTCACGTACAATTCATGCATGAAATTAAAAAAAAAAAAAAAAAATTGCATGATATTAATTGATAAAAGATAAACAATTCTGTTTAAAAATAATAAACAATAATGAATAAAAAATGTTCTCCCTTTAATCCATATCAATAGAATGACGTACAACGTTCATAATAAAAAAATAACTGCAGCATCTGATTGACTATCGTGCGCGCATTTCTCGCTCTTTATCGGCGCCTGGCAAGGTATTCGGCTCAATATTTCCGCCTGTCATTTTGCACACACTATCCTGAGGGTTAAATGTAACGAAAAAATTTAGTCCCAGGAGGCGGATTCTGGGCACGATCGAATTCGAATTCGACTCACCGCGAACGAAAATGTGCCATCGCAACGCCAATCTTTGTGTGCGGTTGATTTATGGCCTAGGGGAAAAAGTGTTTCCGGAAACGGAACCCGCGAAATCGAGCATACATAAAGTACAAATACGTTCAAAAAAAACCCTGAACATGTACGCATGAACTACGAAGGTGATGAGAGAGGAAAATTGTAGAAGTCGAAGGATCGAATTCGATCGTGCCCAGAATCAGCCTCCAGCCCTCTATAAATGAGACGACTTCGGCACTTTTCTACGCACCTTTAACGTCACCTGGCACTACTTTTCCCCCAAGCAAATCGCCTGGCAATATTATTATCGAATTTTGAACATAATTAGCTACAATCACACCAAAAACCAGCGCTCTATAAATTGAACACCTTCAATTGATTTTTCAACCCCTTTATGGCCGTACCACGCCCACCCCCACCAATGAAAAGCTGCCAGGCGCCCGAATCAATTAATAATTATGTTAAGGCAGACTGATTAGGTGGTTTTAATCGTTCTATAAATTGCTGCCCTATTTCCGTGGCTAGCTCTCCGTCTATACGGGACGGGTGATCCGGACCTTCGTGAAATTGGCCGAACTAATATAATAGTGCGCGCAGAGATGAGTAGGGTGCGCGGAATACCGACTACCGACTGACTCCCTCTCTTCAGTTATGGTGGTACCAACCACCGATAGATGGTGGTGCATGTCAATACTGCTGGCGCAAGGCAGAGTTACCACAGAGATACTCATCTCTGGTTACCAGAGGTTTCAGTTCAGTTTCAATGTTTCAGTGTCTGCATCTGCATTCTGCATGCATTCAGTCTCAGGTCTCAGTGGCATTCAGCTGATGACGTCGTCAGGAGTCCCAAGTTCACGTTTTTAGCCAAGTATAAATTAATTATAATATGTTTGTCGCGCGATCTGTATTCTTTAGTCTCGTTCGAGAAGTCGACGAGTGAGGACGACAGTTTTTACGTTTCGTCTTTGGCTATGCACGGGTGAAAAAAGAAGAAAAAAAGCGAGTTGGACGATCGTGCTTCGTTGAAAGTAATTATATCAGAGTGCTCTTGTCGTCTTTACAACTGCGAAACGAGACGTGAGAAATATCGGGGCAAAAAAAAAATTGAAAATTATCAAAATAACACGAGAATGTAGAATTTCATAACGCGTGTGTCCCGATCACAAAAGATCGCGACGTTCTCGAGTATATATATGTATATATATGCACACATATACATATATGTACGTGAAGAACTCGCGAATATTTGCAGATTGTTGTGATACATTGATATATCGGGTGCGAGTATGTGGCGAAAGTGGTGATCTCTTGTGAGGATATATGCGACGAATAAGACGAGGAAGATTTGTTGTACTGTACGGAAATTCGTCCTGAGTTATTTACGTGTTTTGGTCAGAATTCAGAGGTACATATCGAATTTATTTGGTCAATTGTAAGCTTTAGTAAATTTTATTATCGTTACATTGTGGTTGATCCCCAATCAAACGGATTTTTTACTCGACTCTGTACCTCGTACAAATGACGAAACTTTGAGAGTTTTTATTGTTATTTATTCATGAATTTTGAATCGAGTTGTTTTTCATTGGATAGAAAAAAAAACGCGGATATAGAGATATGTATTTTAGAGATGGTACATTCATGTTCAAAAATAATAAATCCCGAAAGAAACTGTCTAAAACTTATCAATAAGCAAAAACTACATCAATTATCCTTTCTTCGATCCAAGTAAATATACAGTCAACATAGAACGAGAAAAATGACTATCAATGTACATATATAAGACGGCCAGCTTATGATAATTTCCCAGTTTCTCAATTTTCGTCTCATTCTCCTTTCATTTAGAATTCCATTAAATCTTGATAAATCTTTTTTTTTTTTTCTAATAATAAGTTTAAAAAGTTACGATTACTTCGCGTAATTGAAAAATAAATTCATCAATATCTTTATCTTATCTATTGAGTATCGTGACGATAGATAAGATAAGAAGAAAAATTAGAAGTTTGTCTTTAACTATAGTCGCTCCAGAATGCGTTTCGGTCGTTCGAATTTTCTCGTCGTACTCGCCGAACCTTGCCCTACTGGCTAATTTCATAACGGAAATTAAACGACTGTACCCACGAGGTTCAAAAGTCTCCGAACGATATCTTAAAGATATCATGGATGAGAGGTCTTTAAAAATGTTATCAAAAATTTGTTTTGAAATCTCATAAATACGTCTTGAAGTACTCTTAGTGACCTCGAATGCGTCGGTTTCTCATCTTTTATGGAAGAACTGAATTTTTTTTATTCAAAACCAATTGTAAATTAATATATTAAGATAAGAACAGTATCGATCGGGTTAAGAAAGAAATTTATATTGCATGGATAATAAAATAGATAAATAAAACGTTTGTTTTTTTTTTTTGGAATAAAGTAATTTCAGCGATTTTGCGTGCACATACGCTCAGCGGCGCATGCATTAGTTCCAGCACTCACGCTAGTATGGCTCAAATGATATCACTTGCCGTGAGTGGTCCAATAGCGTGTATCAAAAAACATGGAATTGTCTTTCCGTAACTGCTAGAATTTAAGGGGAGTTACTACTTTAGGAGAGACTGAATATTAGGTGATTTTTGGGATTTTTTTTTTAATGTGAAAAAAAAACCAACGGAAATTTTCCAAACTCTGACAATAATTTATTCACGTTTCCATACATCTTTGGTAATTTTTTCAACTTATTTCATGCATTAATCAAGGTTTAATCCGCATGATGTGGAAATTTACCTCGTTGGAATGCAACGAAAATAGGTTTGAAAAAAAAAAAATCATTTCCAGTATTGCCTCGATGTTCAAAATCGTTTAAACTTTTTTTTCGGTTTTTTTTTTTTTCGTGACCTGAGGCCTAAATATGTTGGAAAAGCGTTATAACAATACTGGAAATGAAAACCGGGGCTTTGGTCTGGTGGCTAGCGTGCTGGCCTCTTAGCCAGAGCCTCGGGAGGTCCCGGGTTCGATTCCCGGTGTCGTAATCTTGTCAGGAGAAAATAAAATATGGGCGTGACTAGCTCCAGATATAGGTATGGGGCATACACAAGTACATTTTACTGGTGTGTGTCACGTATATATAGCTGTAGTCCATGTTTACGTTCTCCTGTCAAGATGTGACGTAGCTCCGACGCCGTGAGGCGAGCACGGGACCGACTGTAGTGGCCCAGGTTTTCCGCAGTTTCCCGGGGCCCATGATACGTGCTAATACGCGTGCCATGGTGAATGCGCTACAGTATAGGAAGTCGGCTGCGGCCGCGTGGGCCCTGGGTGTCTGGTTACTGACCCGGACCAGATACCCAGGGTGGAGGTGGATATGAGGGAAGGACGGAAAGGGAGGTGAGGGAAGGAGCGCCGTCTTGAAAACCCCGAAAGGGAAAGAGGGCGTGAGGACATAAATTAATAAAAAAAAAAAAAAATACTGGAAATGATTAAGAAAAAAATTTAAACCTATTTTCGTTGCATTCCAACAATGCAAATTTCAACATCATTAAACTTGAAATTTGCATCGTTGGAATGCAATGAAAATTAGTTTTTTTTTTAAATAAAAAAAAAATCATTTTCAGTATTGCTGACGCTTTTCTGGCATGTTTAGGCCCCTGGTCGCGGAAAAAAAAACCGACAAAACGGTTTGAACGATTTTCAACTTCGAGACAATACTGGTAATTATTATTATTATTTTTTTTAAATCTATTTTCGTTCCATTTCAACGATGCAAATTTCAACATGATTGCATCCCGTCGAATTAGTCAAATATGATTCAATCGCGAAAAACTTGGCCGGTGTTGGATGAAATTGCGAAATCAATGGAAACTAAAAGTTTGGAAAATCCATTATATTTTCCGAGTATCTCAAAACAGCTGATTTCCATGCACTACTATACAGAAGTCATATATAAATAATAATAGCAACACAGATTGCATACACTACGCAGTTATTATTCATAAGTATGCAATGTGGCCATAAGGCTATTATGGAATTATTTCCTCCATTACAACGTGAAGGCCTGCATAATGATGAATCTCAAGTTTCCTTATCAAGTATATATATGTAACTACGCGTGAATGAAGTACATTCGAAAGATCATTCTCAGTAATAAATATATATATGTATATAATATATATATTATATAATATACATAGCACGATCTCTTGCCGAGTTGTTGATTTTAGTGAACGACGACGGTTAAATGAAGTTAAGGCCAAGGTCATATCTTCGTTGATCGCAAAAATAAAATAATTCGCACAATTTTTCATGCAAGCAAACTGCCGCAAATGTCCTTTTGTTCGCTCCAACAAATAATGTACACTGTTTGGGTAGGGCATCTTTTAAAATTTTAGGTAAAATTTTGTACATTCATAATTTTTTATTTTTCGCTCGCTGAAGTACACGTAATTTAAAAAAAAGACGTCATTGATGAAAAAAAAAAAAATTACTCCATTGGAATTTATAGTCCTACTGCTAACTTTAAGGTCCTCATAAATTGCATATCTGATATTTTTCCGAAATATGTTCAGCATAAAAATTTGACCACGACCAAAGATTTATTTTTTTGCTCATATTTATGACCATAAATAGACTGTTACAACGAGAGAAATTATTTCGGCACTTCGTCGTCCATCATTGTGTCAATAGTCGTCGAACGTCGGACACATATTATATACCGGTCGCACAAAATCTCGATTACGAATTTCCGTCGTGAATAGGGCTCGGCGGGGAATCAACTGTTGCCAAAAATAGCACCTGCCCGAGTCGGCTGGTTTAAATTACGTTGGGTCACTGGACCTCGAGAGACTATATGTATATTTTCATTATACCTATATACCCACCACCATCGCTGCAACATTTTTTTCTCAAACAAAATCCCATTTTATCAAATTATCCTGTAACGCCATTTTTTAAATCACGAGAGAGCGTTATAATGCGTCGTACACGAAAACATCTCTCGGCATTGAAAACGTATACAGCGATAAGTGTTATTCGAGTACCGCAACATGGAAGATATGTTCAGAGGTTCGTAAAAAATTTGTGGCATATTTTATGTATATGGTTCCTGTGGCTCGTACCGCTGCTTGTCGAAATTTACAAAATTAAGCTGCTAATATCCGCTAGTCTTGTTGTACGGTCCTTTTTTTTTTTCTCGTTTTCGTTCAATTTTTTCGGTACATTCAATCGGCTCTTATAGCCGTTAAAACTTACTTTGACAATAAACCATGGCAAAACTCAAGTCCATTGTTCGACGTTTAATAATACATGTCATTTACTTTGTGAATTTCTTACAGGACCCCGAGACGATCTAATATGGCACTCGCGAAGGGAAATCTCACTGACATTGCAGAGCCACTTCTGCGACAGTTTGAACGACAAAATCAGCCATCTGGAACAGGCGAGTTATCGAAGAAAAACAATTGTTCCGTGGCCATCCATTCTGATGGGGAAAAAAAAAAACACATCACCATGTTTTTTTGGCATATTTCGTCCAGACTTTTTCCATTTATGTCGTAGTTCCGAAAAAAAAACATGGTGATGTGTTTTTTTTTTTTTTTTTTTTTTTCGGAACTACGACATAAATGGAAAAAGTCTGGACGAAATATGCCATATTTTCTCAAGAAGAGCAGCAAATGGCTGGACGTTGATATGTCTTTGCCTAAGCTCATCGGAAAGTGTAAATACCACGAGAGTCGTGTCAATGTCGTTCGATCGAAATCGTCAATGAGAGCCTCTCGCAATCCCAGGGAGCATATCAATCGAAAGTTGAGACTACTTTATCTGCTGATGAAGCGCATTCAATGATGATCGAAATTAAACTCATGAGAAATCAATACAGGGGGATTAGATCGGCAATGAAAGAAAATAACTGTCGATTGTATACGAATTATCGTGCAGTCTTATAGAGAGGCTAAAAAGTTATGTTATCCGCCTTGCTCGGATATTACGATCACCGAGACAAGTGCGGAAATAAAATTGCAGGATCTATTGGATCACACGTGAAAACGTCTTCCGTTGATGCAAACAACAGTGATAAGCACTATGTGAGCAGAGAATATTTGATCAATGTAAACTTGATATTTAAATGGGGGATTCGATAAAAACCTACGGATCATCGAAAGTTAACCGACGACGACGACGACAATTCTAATGAAATTATATCCTCGATATCCAATCATGCGATCCTCGATGCGACATATCGAACAACAAATCTCGCAGCTAGTCCCTCTTGAAACGGTGATTAATATCACAATGCTTGCCGTCAATTATGAAAATGCTTTTCGCAAAAATTGACGAGATAATCTACGAGGCCTGCCTCGTCCATTGACCCAAGGTGCTATTTGTGCGGGGCTACCCTCAATGGGATTCAATGACATCGAAAAATTTGTGCTGAAAGAGGCGGATCGATCGAATCTGCTGCCATTTAGAATTTCCATTTCGGATCTGTGAATTAGTCTGTTCCAGTCTCCGTTACGCTTGCCCTGCAAACTCGGAATTAACGAATTCCAGGCACTTGGTGACGGTGAGGAGAATTTGGTTGCAGAACGAAAAGCGTATTAAAAAAAAAAAGGCTTAAAAGCTACAACTCTGAATTGAAGTCAATGATCAAAAGCCCGGATATCGAAGTATCGATGATTACGATGCAGTGCGTTGTTTTTCTTCATAATTTCACGACAGCAGCCACACGATAACGGGAATTGAACGAAAAAATTGTTGAACGATTCCACATTATCGTGCAGGCTATCTCAAGCGGACATGATATTTGTAAATACAATTGTGTGGACTATGCACGGGAAACTGCATGGATATTTGTATCGCTATATCGTTGGTACAATGTATACCAATTACAGTTCATAAAGTTTTGATTCACGGATCTTGAATAATGGCCTCGATCCTCTCACCAATCGGACAAAGGTTACCGTGAAAAGACAACGAAACGAGTTCTCAAATGGCTGCTCACGTTTCATCGGAACCGTATGTCTCGAGTCTTCGAAAATTATCGCGAAATTTTTTTTTACTGATTTACCACTTGAGACAGTAAAACTGTTGGCGCGTCTGGATATAACACGGACCAACGATAATTGGGAGTTTAAATGGAATTTTTTTTTTTTTTTCAATCATTAGGGCGCATAATGTAGAGTAAGTAAAAATAATGAGGACGTATTTTTTATTTTTCGTTAAAAATGACAGATGCACCTGTTATAGGCAATTTAATTTCACGGATTTTGATATATATATAGATATAGCGTAACATGTGTGACGTCATAATGTTATAGTTTTCAATTTGTTATATTAACGGCAATTTTGATTGAAACAAAAAAATCAAAAATACGTACTAAATATTTTTTTCCTAAACTACCAGATTATGAAATAAAACAATTTTATTCAAACTCCAAATTCCTATTTCGAATACGTACATTTATACGTTAAAGTAAGCTCTGACGGGTTTTATTTACCATTTTGTTTTCGTGGAAATCTTGTTTTCGCGAAGCAAGTGTAAATAAGCTGCATGAGAAAATTTAAATGCAAGATTATTACGAATAAATTAGTTTGTGAATACAGTTGTTGTTTCTTGGCGCGTAGCCCATAAACCATGATACTCGCGATAGTCACCAGAGTGACTGGTACTTCGTAATTTATCAATTTCCATTTCTCCTTTGTATTGGCTCTGACCCTCACATTCCTTCACTGTGTTCGTTAAAAAGCTTAATTTAGATGGAAGAAAATTTGTAATTTAGAATGAAACAAAATTTGCGTTTCTCGTTATCTAGTTTCACTCAACAGGATCTTTGTTTTCATGCAAAAATGCAAAAGCAAACAGAATAATCGATCGAAAGAAAAGAGTCGCTGGACGTGATTTTCCCTCTACAATGGATATTATAACTAACAAAAATCGTTTGTCTCCTATTATTTATTGCACATATAGAATGAATGGGCATTCCGGTGTATTGTAAAATATTTGGAACTATTGTTGAACGTTGGTGAGTCAGCGAGTGAGACATTTCCTTTTCACAATGCCTACTCTCTTTCCTCAAATCCCACTTGACCGTATATGAGGTTGGGTGACTCGTGTCTTGAGGAGAGCAAGTGATAAAACTTTTGCATTTTACTAAGCCTGGTTTCGATCTTTCATAATACTGTTGCAGCTACTGAAAAGCTGTAACCGTAATTGATTTAGCACGTGATGTGATGTTGCAGTCTTCTGTTTTCTGCCAGTCGATTATATTGCCATAATATAATCCGACTGGCAGAAAACAGAATGCACAATGCTGTGTGCATTGTGAAACGTTAAACATATGTATATAAAGTTGCAAAACAAGTGGGAGGAAAAAAAAAAAACCAGTATGACGCACGTATTCGCGCAAAGTGACAAAGTCCAGAGTTCCGTGACGTTTCGATATTATCTCTCAATTCGCCTGCAATAATTATCATACAAGAAAAACTATAAAATTGAGCCACAAAATTAGTTTGAGTAAAAAAAAGTCTCGGGCTTGGGTATCTTGATGAATTATCTCGATTTTTTTCAGGCCAGCTGCCCAAGAATTAAGAGCAACGCCCAACAATCGCGGATACTTGGACAAAAAAAGGAACCAAAATTCGTTCCTCTGGAACAAATATATATCATATCGAAGGATATGAGCGGGCACGCTGCAGCTGGTCCTGTCGAAGGGAGCCAAGCTGTTCTGGAGAGGATTCAAGTATCGGTGATGCCAGGCACGGCCAAACAATCCGTCGCGCTCCTAGCATCGTCCAGTGTCCCTGAAAAAGGTGCAGAAACTACGGTGAGCTTCTATGAGGCAAAACTTATCGAGCTCATACTTTCTGAGCAATAAATCTCATAATTTTAGTTCTTTTTTTCACGGAACTTTGGAAATTCTCTCCCGAATATGTTTTAAAAGTTAAAGTTAAAATATAAAAAAAAAATTGTGACAGAATTTATATTTGGGAAAAGTAAAAAAAAAAAAAAAAAAAAAACGGTTACCATGTTTTTATTTCCAATTGGTCACAGTATGCCAAAATTGGTAAGCAGGTAAAAATCCTAAAAAATCATTGCTAACTCTTTGTCGCAGAAGACTTTTTCAAAGGAAAAAAAAATAATGAGGAAACGAGATTTAAATGTTATTTAAAATGTTGCGGTAATTTCATACATTTTTTTGTTGTTCTATCTTACTTTCACTTATAGCACATAAAAATTGCTAAAGTGAACGAGGATATCTCGAACGCGAACCGAGTATGGACGAGTTTGCTAGCAGGGGCGGCTGCCGGTGCTCTAGCAAAGACCACAATAGCTCCCCTCGATCGTACAAAAATAAATTTTCAAATATCGAAACAACCGTATTCGGCGAGAGCGGCTATCGAATTTATAGTACAGTCGTACACGAAGGACGGGCTTATGAGTCTTTGGAGAGGCAACAGCGCGACGATGGTTAGAATTGTGCCATACGCAGCGATACAATTTACGGCACACGAGCAATGGAAGAGGATACTCAAAGTCAACGGAACGGACACGTAAGGGAGATGCAATTTTCACATATATATATATATATACACTAGGACCTCGATTTAACGGCCAGTGGCGGGACCGGCTCCGCATCGCACCTTGTTAAATCGAGGATGTGCATGCCCCGCCCATGTTGTATCTGCGCATCGGCACTCCGTGCTACGGGCCTGATCGGGGAAACTTTAAGCGTCCCCCACCATCTCCCACCATGCGAAAAACCGATCGATAAATGCGACATGGTGGGGACTGTCTATTAAATCGAGGGCCATTAAATCGAGGTCCTAGTGTATATATATATATATATATCAATTTCCTTCATTTTAATCAAACAAAAAAAAGTGTTTTCTCTTTGATTTTTATTTCAAGACTTTTCTAGAGTTACCAAAAAAAATATATACATATTTATAAAATATGGAATTCAAATTCATGATATCATCAATTCGAATTCAAATATTTTTTTTATCGTCGCGCAAACATGAATTAAAGGCTAAATTGTTGTGTTGAAACGAAAAATCAACAGAAATAAAGCTACGAGATTCCTCGCTGGTTCCTTAGCGGGAGTGACATCCCAGAGTTTGACCTATCCATTGGATCTCGCGAGGGCCAGAATGGCGGTAACTCAGAAAGCCGAATACAAAACTCTGCGTCAAGTATTCGTGAGGATCTATAGGCAAGAGGGTATCTCAACGTTCTATCGAGGTTTCACGGCCACGATACTCGGTGTGATACCGTACGCCGGTTTCAGCTTCTTCACATACGACACCCTGAAACATTGGTTTGCCAGTGAGTAACCCTCATGAGTCAACAATCCAATATATTTGGCAAATTATTATTATCAAAGCGATTTCTGAGAGCCAGAGTCATAATAATAATAATATGCTACTCCGTTCGAAAGCCCTCTTGGATCAGTGACGGAATAATTTTTATCTCAGCCGTTTTTGATTTTTTTTTTTTTTCTGTGTAAAGTATACACGGTAAACAGTCCTGGAATGTCAGCCATGTCAGCCTTAATTTGCGGAGCTCTGGCTGGTGTAGTTGGCCAAACGAGCAGTTATCCCCTCGACATCGTACGAAGAAGAATGCAAACTTCCGCTATCAAAGGTGCCTACTATCACACCATCTACGCGACCACTGTTAAAATATACACGTGAGTATCGAATGAACTGGTCGATCAATTATTTTCCCTTTCTTCCTAATCGTATCTTCAGGCTGAAGCATTTTTTTCTGGCCTACCCAAGCGCATCAAGAAGTTCGGAGCGTCAAGTAAACTCCACAGGTTTACGATCTTAGCTTTGGATATAGTTTCTGAGAAAACTTGAAATCTTGATGCTCGCGAAATTTGAACTAGATTCGACATTAAGTTTCTGAGCTAAGTCAACGGTTGAAGTTAAGTTAGCGGACATTAGCTGTATGGAAAGGTCTTTGCACTTCAGCACAGGAAGCGCCTTTACGAAAATCTGGATCAACATTATGTGACAATCATATCTGTGGCATGAGGATGCTTACAGAAATAACGTGTTAATGATTGAAAATCATTCCACGTCTAGTTTTTGAGATCCAAGTACAAAGGGATAAATTCGTTCCGTGAACGTGGGACGCTCGAGAAATTGCGACGCGGATTTCTCACTCCCATCACCGTGCAACGCTCTGAATCAATCCTTGAGTCGAAATTCGAGTCTCAGGCTCACTTCACAATGAAGCTCAAGCTCGAATCTTGATTTTAGTTAAAAGTAAAGTCGACCGTGATATCCCCTCAAGGCTCATTCGTCCCGTGCATGTAGTATCCCTCCAGGTTGATTCAAGATATCCATTAAGGACGTTCACGAGTAAACCGATTTTCTATAGATTTTTTTTTTTCAAATTTGAACCATCGCGTTATTTATAACATCCTTAATGCACTCCCAAAATTTCAAGGACCTTGCCCGTACCAAAGTGGAGATATTTGTTGTTGAAATTACGAGTTTAATACACGTAAAGTATAGCCGAGGAATGAGCTGGAGAGACATTTTAATTCGTATCAGTTAGAATTTTCTATAGATTTTACGGGTACCGAATCTCTCTTGTTTCATGCATGCCCCGTTCACCGCGCGCTCCCCCGCGTCTACGTTTCCACTAATTCCCCCCCGCCGGTCGCGCTAGGACTACCTTAAGCGATTTCGTCGTCTCAATTTGGTTCGGAGACGCTCAAAAGAGTGTTATAACCCACATGACTTTACGAGATGATGATATAAAAATTAAAAATGAAACGTTTCAATTATTTGTTTACAGTGAGGAAGGCGTAATGGCGTTTTTCAAGGGCCTCAGCATGAACTGGGTGAAAGGTCCCGTAGCAGTGGGCATAAGCTTTGCGACTTACGACATCATACTCATCACACTGAGGAAAATCATGTGCTGAACGCACATGATTTCGTGATAACGATTACACGTGTGTATCGTCAAAAAAAAAAATCTCGTCTGACGTTCTTGAAGTTCGTTTCGCTTAATACTTCCACGATTAAGCGGATATGTGAGGACGAGACAGCGAATCGAGAGATAAAGTTAGTGGAGCGATATTTTTTTGTTGTTAAATTTGTAAATTTGTTACATAAGGTTGGTTGACCTTTGCGGATCATGCGGCAGAGTTTTTGTGATGGACGCCAAGAGCTCTGAGCCACGTAAATCGTGTTTATGTGGGCCTCGAGCATATTTGGGATAAATGTGCAGTTATAAGGCTCGAAATAGATGAATTGTGGATAGAAAAAACAGGGAAGATTTTTCAAAAATTTCGGACATTGGTACAATGTTTTTTTTTTTTTCTTTTTTCTAAGATTTAACCAATTTCTCAAGTTGGCTCCATGAATAGGGCCGCTAGTTGCGGAGTGAGGTTTATATGTGATAGATATGCGCGTAACTAGCGCCATATTCCTGTTTCGCTCACGATAATTCGAAATCGAAACGCTAAGTCATTCAGATATTTTAACGCAATGTGAAATTGATCTTCGTACCAACGAAATGTTTTGCGTGTAGAAAAAATAATGACGAACGTGCACTGTTGAAATTCCTAATAATGACAATAACGATTTTCTTTTTTGTTCGTCAAAACTCGTCGTAATTATTTTAAGCAATGCAATTTCTGCAGAGGAGAGCTATTTAAGTGGAGCGATTTTTTTTTTTTAATTTGTACAAATACGGATTACTCGAGCTGTGCCAGCTTCGTCGTTTTTTGATCACGAGAACAGCAATTTATCGTTTTCGTCGCGACGTGAGCTAATTAACGAATTCAATACCAATGTATATATGTACTATAAAATAATATCGATAGAGTTAAATTGAGATATTCTGGATTGAATTATCAATTATTCTTATAGAAAGAAAAAAAAATATATATATATATATCTATAAATATTGTATTGTGATTGATGTACAGAATAATGCGACGCACATAAAGCTCGTCTCAATACCTCTATCAAGCTGGCACCGCCACATGAGAAATATGAAGTTTAGCCTATGAAATAATCAAGTGCTAATTAGATGCTACTTAAACGCTGTAATGCGGAATTTGTCGTTCCGCGTTAAAAAAAATAGAAAAAAAAAAACACCTGTGGTGGTGCCAGCTTGGATGCGGGCTAGCAGCGCCACATCGAAAAATCTGCTAAGGGCGAATAATTTCGAAAAAGTAATTACACAGTAATTGAATGCTGATAGAATGCTCTAAGAATATCCAAAGCCTGAATTTGATGCTCGTCATTTAAATTTTTTTTCTACTACCTGTGGGGCTGCTGACGCTGTCAAGAGGTGAACCTAAACTAAAGGTGGGAGATTTAAAAAAGTAATTACACTGTAATTAAATGCTAATTACATGCTCTAAGGATATCCAAAGCCCGAATTTAATGCTCATCGTTTCGGATTTTTTTTTTTTCGATTTTTTTCTACTACCTGTGGGGCTGCAGACGCTGTCACGAAGCGAATCTTCACCAGCGGTGCCAAATTCGAAGTAATTAAATGCTAATTAGCTGCTAATTAAATGCTGTAGAGTCGAATTGGTCGCTCTGCGTTTACAAAAAAAAAAAAAAAAAAACGTGGAGCAACAAATTCGAATAAAATCGGAAACGATGAGCATTAAATTCGGACTTTGGATATTCTTGGAGTATATAATTAGCATTTAATTACTGTGTAATTACTTTTCCGAATTTGTCATTCCCATACATCCGTGAACGTGAATTTGTGAATAAGAAAAAATTCTACGAGAAAAGCAACGCACAGCATTCGATTTCCACTCCTTGAATATTAATTTAAAAAAAAATGAATTAATTTTTACGGATTACTTTCGTTGCCTAAAATCTTGGATACCCCATGAAGCTTTCTTAACAACGGGAAGAAATGAGGAAGCAAAGTACAATTTGCAGCGCAGACTGTGTGCACGTTTTCGATGAAACGATTCTGAGATTGTCGAAAAAAAAAAAAAAAAAAAAAAACGTATCGCTTCGAGTTCATATTTTATGCACCTCGAGAACTTTGAAAAAAATTACGAAATACAATTCAAACATCTATATAGAACGCGTGATGATGAAAAACAACTTTTGTATTTTATCGTTATGCAAGTGTAACGAAGAATTTCATTTCAAAATCAGCGTCGTTTACCCCACCCATGAAAGAATTTTGGCCCATCAGCACTGTGTGTGTTGAAGTTAATGAGGGCGCGGCGGTGAACGGTGAGAATTTCAAGCTTCGAGTACGACGCAAAGAAATCAAAATGTGAAAAAAAATCATCGCTCGTGAGATCTCAAAACCTCTGTAGTTCAATAATCAGAATGCAGAAAAGTTATCAACATATCGTTAAAAAAAAAACAGTTGCCGAACAAATCATCAAAATTTTCTTTTTTTCTTCGGATCAAACGAATTTCGTTGATTTCTTTGAATGCGGGTGAATTTTTAGAATTTTTTCTCTTTTTCGAAAAACTTGATCGATTCATTTTAAGTGTCGAAATAAAACTTTGACTGATGATTAATTGAACACTTTTTTTGGTTTTGAACTAATATTTTCATAAATCTTTGGGCTCTATATTATTGAAAATCAATATTTCAAAGGTTTTTCGATAATCGTGAATTTTTTTTACATTTTTTGTCACGCAGTGCAGTACTGAAATTCCGATCGAATCAAACTTTTCGTTGGCAATGTTTCTTCGAAGCATCGTTAAGATCGTAATTATGTAGCTCAATGTTGATACCCGCGAGAAAAAAAAATTAAGTCAATCGCGTCCTATTTCAAGCTCACGTGTTTTTTTACCATTGGTATCCACGTAGGCGTAAGTGTCTCGGTGTGCACCAATCGTAATCATTCTTTTCGTTTCAATTGGTGGAAAAACTTTATATTTTTCGTTGTAATATATATTTTTTTTTATCCCAAAAGATAGAGGTAGGGGATATATCGTATCTATTTCGCTCTCTGCGTGATGTCGTACGAGGAATATAAAAATGGGTAATTATTTGTATAGCGCAGAAGCGTGTACATCAGAAGCACCGAATATCGTTTATCATTCTAATAATAGCTGGGTTATATCTATGAGAAAAAAATCACCTTAAGAAATTTTAAGTATTGTCTACGACGTTTTTTTTCCCTCAATACCAAGCAATCGTAGTATTTAATGACAACAGTAGTATGAGAAATTGATTGAAACAGCGGTATGATATTTTTCTTTTTAATAAAAGGACTTTTTTTTCAGGTAAAAGTCGAATGTCCTTAATCCTCATTTACGGTGGGTACATTTATCGAAATTGCGTTACCACGACTCGGACGTGTGTACGATTTTCGTCGCGAGCATATAGTGAAATATTGAAAAAAAAATTTGTCAAAATTTCAAGAAATTATGAAATATTTTGCATCGCAAAATATTCAGATCTATTGCGTTCAACATTGGTTCGAGAATTCTTTGATAGGAAGTATGTGCGCTTATGGTCGTAAGACAGATTTTATTTTTTAATTTTAGCATAAATTTTTATCTTCTGCTCGTCAAAAGCCCACGCGTTTTCAGAGTTGTTGAAAAACGCGCATTCGAAACGAATACGTGGAATTATATGCTGCGTGATCAAATAACTCTGAATTGTTTTTACCGGACCGCTTGATATTGATAATTGCTTGAAATTGAAAACTCATAATTTCGTAAAAAACTGATAATCGAATAAACAACATCTCCTGTACTTAAGTAGGTTAATTCTCAAAACTGAACGTATGGCGAGCTGATTTTTTTTACGTATATTCTATGCTAAAAGGGCGATTTTAAATTCGAAATTTCTTGGGGAAAAACGTCAACAGCATGATTTGAAAACTCACTGCAGTCTCAAAAAAAGGGTTCTAGAATCGAAATATTTCCAATTCACAAAGCTCGTTGATAAATGTACTCGTCTCGGGACGTTACTCTTTATCAAAGCGTTAAAATGCATGAAAATTGGAAACTTGCGCATATATTGCTTCCTCATTAAAAAGATACGTCTATGAGCTTTCCTAGTTTTGTAAATGTGGAGCTGGCTTTCGTAATTTTGGCTTCCTCATAGAGAAAACTTTGCGATGAGGAACCAATCAGAAAGTATCCAATTTGCACGCTTGTATTATATAGGTTATTTGTTTTAATATCCTGTCACCTAGCGTACTTATATATTAGGGTGGTCCTTATTTAGGGCTCGGACGAATTTTTAATCAAACGCCCCCCAAATCGGCTCCAGATAATTCAAAAAAAATATCCTAATTTTTTCAGATTTTTATCTAGACTCTAACCCCTCGCACCCAAGGGTGAATTTCCCGATTTGAAATACACGTGTTTCGGCCAAATTCTCAGGATATATTTTATTCTAAGAGTAATAATTTTTTTAAAATTGTAAATTTTTACGTGACAGAGCAACCAAACAAAACAAAAAAATTACTCTGCATACTAGAACTGAAAAAAAAAGATATTCGTTTCGAATATGTTTTTCAACATCTTCGAAAACGCCCGTCAACGCGTGCGGCTTCGTGGTGAATTATTAAACTGATGATAGTTCATCAGGCGTGTAAAATTTACTCCGTGACGGTTCAGTGGTGTACAACTTAGACGGTGACAATTTTTGCGTGGCACAGTTTAGACGGTGTTTGATATTTGGCGGTGTACAAGTCGAAGTTGTGCAAATTGTGACGTATACAATTCTGCCCGTGATGAATAGTGCCGTGTAGAGTTGAAACCTGGAAGACTTACGCGGTGAATATTTATTCGGTGACAGTTTTTTTTACGTGTATTTAGATCGTGGACAGTTTTGTCGGATACAATATTACAAAAAACATTCATAAGCTCGTGAGAGACAGCTCGTGACAATTTCGTCGGTGAGAATTGTGCCTTGCATAACCACGGTTTTGACGAGCATAAGATAAAAATTTATGTTCTCAAGCGCTGAAATAAAAAAGAAAAAAAATCTTTCTGGCAAAGAATTCCCGAATCAAAGTTTAACGCAATAAATGTGAATATTTTTCAATGCAAAAGGTTCATTCACAATTCCTCGAAATTTTGACAAAATTTTTTTTCAATATTTCACTATGATCGCGACGAGAATGGTATACACGTTCGATGCATCGTAACGCAATTTCGATAAATGTGCATACGGTAAACGAGGATTAAGGACATTCCACTGTTTACCTGTGCATCCAAAAAGTCCTTTCATTAAAAAGAAAAATATTATACCGCTGTTTCAATCCATTTCTCATACTACTGTCGTCATTAAATGCGATTGCTTGTTATTAAGAGAGAAAAACGTCGTAGACGATACTCGAAATTTCTCAATGTGATATTTTTCTCATAGGTATAACACAGCTGTTGCACGAAAAATAAACCCATATTTCCTCGTGCGACAATCACGGATAGTGAGCCAAACAGAAGAGAGTTTGTGTGTGAGTTTGTGCGAGAGACCTAGATACACCCCACCTCGATCTTTGGGAAAAAATATTTATATCAAAGGAAAATATATAAAGTTTTTCCACGAATTGAAACGAAAAACAATGATTATAATTGGTGTATATCGAGACACGGACGCCTGTGTCGACCAATCGCAACAAAACACGTGGGCCAGCTCAGAGTAGGGCGCGATAGACTTAATTACACCGTTAAGTATTAACTCGGGGGTATATATAGGCCTCGTTCGATCATCGTCGAGTCAAAAGTAAAAAATTAACCAAGACGATAAACTCCAAAAAACAACAATGTCGAAAATCTCAATCGTTCTTTCCGCTATTCTCGTCATATCGGTGAGTCCTAGAAAGTTATAAATTATGGGAAAAATTTGCGTGGAAAGTTTTTTTTTTTGTTCACACGGGTATCAACGCTGAGAGCTATATAATTACGATCTTGGACGATGCTTCGAACAATCATTCCCGCGATGAAAAGTTTGATCCGATCGGAATTTCAGTACGTCATTGCGAGAAAAAAAAACGAAAAAAAATCAACGACATTGAAAAACTTTGAAGTATTGATTTTCAATAAGGTAAAGGCCAAAAAATGACCTATGAAAAAATTTTTTTAGCAAAAAACAAAAATGTTCAACGAATCATCAGTGAAAGTTCTTTTTCATCATATAAAATTAATTTTTTAAGTTCTTCGAATACGGGCAAATTTTTTTCCGAAATTTCCTCTCTTTTGAATTTTTTTATTTCGAAATTCCGCGAGGGGGATGAAAAAAGAGGGGAATTAAAAAAAAAATCACGCGTATTTATCGAAATCAACGAAATTCGTTGCATCAAAAGAGATAAATAAAATTCTGATGATTTGTTCGACGAGTGTTTTTTTTTTTTTAACGATTTGTTAATAACTTTTCCGCATTCCGATTATTGAACAACAAGGCTCGTCAATATTTGCTTTCACGTTGACACAAAATATTTGTTAAAAATTCACAGGGGATTAGCGCTGATAACGCGGACTGCAAGAAAAAAAATATCGCCTCTCCAGAGGACTGCAAAAAAAGCGTTGAGGAAGTGCGAATCTATGTTGAAAAAAAATTTTCCGAGATACCGAGCTGGATACAGGATGTAAGAAAAATAACTGCCTCAGTGCGATTAAAGAGCGTAAACTCGAATTAAATTGAATTCGACTAATTTGCTTTTGATCGGATAAAACAACGTCAATCTGATTGTGAACAGGAATGGAAAGATGATTTATCAGTCATTCGCAAGAGTGTCGACGCAATAGCAAAAGGTATACCTGACGAAGAGATGGAAGTATCGCATAATATCACGGCGCCCTCTGGCAAGATTATGAAGTGCAACTACGCGGTGAGTGAAATTTCCGGGGGTTATTGGGCTGAATAATTCTCAAAGTATACGTACATTAGGATAACTCTAAAAAGTAGCTCTGCAAATAATATTTAATAGTACTTTTGCATTTCTACTTTGATTGTTCATATCACTTCTATAATTCTTCATTACACTTGCATAACGATAAAATGAAAAAGTTGTTCTTCAGCATCACGCGATCTATAATATGTTTGAATTTTATTTAGTAATTTTTTTCAAAGTGCTCGAAGTGCATAAAATATGAACTCCAAGCCATACGTTTTTGTTTTTTTTTTTTTTTTTTCGAACAATCAGAATCAGATTTTTTTAAAATTAATTTCTAGGAGTTTAAATCGAATGCCGTACATTGTTCCTCTCGTATCTTTTTTCGTATTCGTTTTCTTTTCAATTTTGGCTGTCTCACAGCGAAAACTTTTTGCGATTGTGCAGAAATTAGGACGATCTTGATTTTCATTAATTTCGCTATTCCTTAGCTTCATAATCCGAACGTCATTTTTATTCCAAATGTTGGATTTTTTTTTTTAATTCTTCCCCTTTTAACTGCACATCCAACTTTGCGTAACCTCATTCCACATTTTATTGCAGTGTTCTCATTGCGATACCTCGAAGTTTTTGCTCGAGTCAAGGGTATTACGAAGTTTTTTTTAAAATAATTCGATATCAAAATTCTCTGTCAACCCAGTCTATATACGTAAAATGCGATAGCACGGTAAATTAAATTTTTTTTTACGTTTAGTTTTTGTTTTAATTCAAACTAAAAATCTGATAAAAGCTGATAAGGTCTAAACTGATTGAACAACTTTTCTGCTGATAATTAAAAGTGAAATTAACATTTCGAAATAATTGGATGTTAATGAAGTTCGAGCTACTGTGCGCGGAAGAAAATTAATGAAAATTAAACTATTTTTTTTCTTCGTGACACCAGAGTGCATTCCTTCTAGAAAAAACTTGCAAAAACGCCGACAAAATTTACAAGAGCGCGATGAAAAAAGCTTCAAAATCCTGAATCACAAGAGGCCACAGCCACCATCATCGAGGGAATCAATAATAAATATACGCGCTTTTTGTTATCGGTATTCAGACACATACTGCAAAACGTTCTGACACTGTATATTTTGTCACATGGAAAATATAAAGAATTGATGAAGAAGAAAAAAAACCCCGAGCTCGCCAAGTATTTTTTTATTTTTTGATTTTTTTCGACATCCATAACACATCCAAGATATTTTTGTGGTTTCGAATTTTGGTCCCTAATCTGAACAACCGCTGTCCTCTTTTCATTTTCTTCGAAATATCTCTGAAACAGTTGGTCCTACGAGAGAAAAACGGTTACAACTGTTTTTGTATAGAGCACAAAATTGTCTACCATTTTTGTAGAAAACATTTTTCCGTAGGATCGCTATTGGCTGAGCAAATCGAGGGGACAACCCCGCGAACAAGAGAATAATCAAAGATAAATCGCGTGTGTATTTTTTTGTACGAAAAAAACTCATTGGACTTCTGAGCGGCGTAGAGAGGTGCAGTGAGAGTCATATGCTGGTGACTTTTGGCAGCCGAAAAGAAAAAGTGAGGTGGAGAGAGGCTAGCAGAGCAGAGCTACACACGGTCTGCGTGTGGCTCTTTTGGTACTTTTTGTCCGTGCTTGACCGCATCTAGCCAGGTCAAAGTATAGAAACGATTCGAGCGAGTTTCTCCAAGAATCAGCGCACGCGCCCTTATTTTTCCGTTCGTCTTTTTTCTCGTTTCTTCATCGTCCATTTGCACGAGAGCACGAGAATGATATACTCTTCGACAAAGTATGAACTGAGTTTATTGATTAAAAATTTCATTCGATCGGATATGTCAAGCGATTGAAATTCAATCAAGAATTGTGAAAGGTCAAGGTTATTCTCTGGCATATATCGTTCCATTTGGTCTTACAACTGTCTCAGTATATAGACATAGCCTTATTTTTGGGGAAGCCATTTTGTCTATTCTACGATTTGATCATCGTGCCATTATTTTGATTCCAAAAGTGTTTTGGTACAGACTGTAAAAGAGTTTACGCAACGTGGACAAAACGTACTTTTGTCAATTGTCATATGAAATCTCATTTGGCTCAGCTGATATTTCCGCATATAATCATTTCTCATCAGGCGATTTGGAAACACTCGCAAGAACCGTCTCTTCCAAACTTTTTTTTCCATTTTGGAAAAGCCTCGAAGATTCTGTTCCTCGGAGCATCCGCATTTCTAGACTTCGTGTCGTAATTTATTAGCCGATGGGCATAAAATCGATCGTTTTATTCGATGGAAAAAAATATCTCCATTATAGTTGAATTTCGACGTAAGGTTTCTCGTCATCTGGACAAATTCGTTGGATCAGGGCGGCGGGAGTCCTGCGTTTGTGTATACGCGAGGACAACCGATAAAATTCTAGACTGATTCGTCACAGGCTTGAAGAGCCAAGTCGACTCCAGAGGTCTCCAGACAGAGGGTAGGGTTGGTTTGTCCGTGAATATGCTAATACGGTTACAACGAATGGCCTGGAGCTTAGAACACGTTATAAAATGTTCCATAGTGTCATTATTGGGACTCCCAGATTCGAGAAGAGTTTCGAAATCCCAAAGTTTTAGATTTTATAATCAAACAAAGAGCTTTCATCGGCAATCATCAATCGGATAGGAACTTTTTAAATTCTAAAGCACGTAAATTTGAGGCCATTTTACCAAAACTTTTTTCATATATATATATACAGTACGGGACGAGGATGTTTGATTTTGAATTTGGCAAGAACCGCTTGAGGGTTTCGGATGTAATAACATTTGAAAATTTTCTCAAAGTATCTGTGATCGCTCTGACTGTCACAAAGCTGAGATTATCAACCTAAAAAAAATATTTATATATATAAGTTAGCTAGGAGACAGTATATTAAAACAAATCGATTATATAATACAAGCGTGCAAATTGGAAACTTTCTCATTGGTTCCTCATCGCAAAGTTTTCTCTATGGGGAAGCCAAAATTACGAAAGCCAGCTCCACATTTACGAAACTACGAAAACTCATAGGGGTAACTTTTTCATGAGGAAGCAAAATGTGTGCAAGTTTCCACGTTCCATGCTTTTCATCTCTTATTTGATAAAGGGTAACGTCCCAAGACAAGTACACTTATCAACGAGCTTTGTGAATTGGAAATATTTCGATTCTAGAGAGTCCTAATTTTTGACAATACGAAGTTTTCAGTTCACGCCGTCGATGTTTTGGCCCGAGCAATTTCGAATTTAAAATTGCCCTTTTAGCATAGTAAAATATTTTTAAAAAATCAGCTCGCCACACATATTCAATTCAAGAACTAACCTACTCAAGTAGAGGAGATGTTATTCACTCGATTATCAATTTTTTACGAAATTATGAGCTTTCAATTTCAAGTGTTTATCAATATCAAACGGTCCGCGGTAAAATCAATTGAGAATTATTTGATCACACAGCATATAATTTCAACAGTTCTGAGGTTACCCGAGGTGAAATGATTCAACGGACTATAGTCGATGAATGAATGACGGAAAATCGAAATTACTTAAAAAAAAAAAGAAAAAAAATTAATTCAACAGCTAAAAGTCATTTCTACAGTTATTACAAATTCCGACAAATACTTCAACGTGTCGAATTTTATAGATTTCTCCAACAATTTTATTACTAAAATAGTCGATAATTTATGTACGACGATGGACAATCACAAGGTATACCATTTTTTGATTTTTTGAAATAATAATTCAGCTGTGCGATGTTTAGCATCTCAATAATTAAAATCAATTAATTAATTTTTTTTCATTAACGTCAATTCAATCTAACTTAGATTTCATTACTAATAGATACATTTTTTTATTCAATATTTTCGTATTTGAACTACAATTATTTCAGATTTAAAATATTTTTATTAAAACAAAGTACACTAGGACCTCGATTTAACGGCCAGTGGCGGGACCGGCTCCGCATCGCACCTTGTTAAATCGAGGATGTGCATGCCCCGCCCATGTTGTATCTGCGCATCGGCACTCCGTGCTACGGGCCTGATCGGGGAGACTTTAAGCGTCCCCCACCATCTCCCACCACGCGAAAAACCGATCGATAAATGCGACATGGTGGGGACTGTCTATTAAATCGAGGGCCATTAAATCGAGGTCCTAGTGTATACCTCTTTGTTTGATCCGTCGATTGCGACAAAAATTAAGACTATATGCGGCCAGTGGGCTGACCATTTTCAGTAAACAACAATGTAAATTTCAAAAGAAGAATTGACAGTACGAAAATTTGAAAACTTAGAATTTTCATAATTATACGTCGCATAAATACTGATGTTACATGACAGAGAAACAAAACCAAATTACGGCACATATACTCGAACTAGAAATAGATGTCATGTTTCGAATATGTTCTTCGACAACCTTGAAAACGCGTGTCAACACGTGGCTTTTAACGAGCAGGAGATAAAAAATTATGTTCTCAAGCGCTAAAATTTAAAAAAAAAATAAACTCTGTCTCACGATCATAATAAGCACAGCACACATAGAATTATCGATGCAATGTTGAACGCAATAAATGTGGATATTTTGCGATGCAAAAGGTTTATTCATAATGCCTTGAAAATTTGACAAATTTTTTTTCAATTTTTCACTATGACCACGACGAAAATCGTATACACGTCCGATGCATCGTAACGCAATTTCGATAAATGTGGATACGGTAATCGAGGATTAGAAGGACATTCGACTTTTACCTGTGCATCCAAAAAGTCTTTTTACTCAAACGAAAAATATTATACCGCTGTTTCAATTCCATTTCTCATACTATATACCGTTGTCATTAATGCGATTGCTTGTTATTGAGGGAAAAAAAAAAAAAAAACATCGTAGACGATGTTCGAAATTTCTCAAGGTGATATTTTTCTCATAGATATAACACAGCTGTTGCGCGAAAAGTAAACAATATGCGGTGCTTCTGATAAGCGCGCCTCTGCTATATTAATAATTACTCATTTCCATATTTTCTCGTGCGAAGATCACGTTAGTGAGCCAAATAGAAAAGAGATCACCCCACCTCGATCTTTGGGAAAAAAAATTTATCTCAAAGGAAAATATAAAGTTTTTCCACGAATTGAAACGAAAAATAATGGTTATAATTGGTGTATATCGAGACACGGACCCCTGTGTCGACCAATCGTAACAAAACACGTGGGCTAGCTTAGAGTAGGGCGCGATAGACTTAATTAAACCGTTAAGTATTAACTCGGGGGTATAAATAGGCCTCGTTCGATCATCGCCGGGTCGAAAGTGAAAATTCACCAAGACGATAAACTCCAAAAACAACAATGTCGAAAATCTCAATCGTTCTTTCCGCTATTTTCGTCATATCGGTGAGTCCTAAAAAGTTATATTCTTTTTCGTCGTATAAAAAATGTTGTACAATATTTCACTATGCTCGCGACGAAAATCGTATACACGTCCGGTTCATGGTAACGCAATTTTTATAAATATACATACGGTAAATGAGGATTAACCCATTAACGTCGAAAAGAACACATTTTTTGGCAAATGTTGGAGCTCCAAACTCAATGGGAAAAATGAAGTGATCGTAGACCAAAACCATGTACTATACTACTTTCGGGTGTGCTCTTTCGATTGGCGGGGTCGAAATTGCTTTTTTCAAGGCTCTAAAAAACAATATGGCGGATTTCGAGTGAAAAATGAAAAAGTGTTTATGTTGGTCGAAATATGAACATCACGTAGTCAGAAATAGGGGCCATAGATATCGTATCTCCAGCATAATTAATATACGTGTAGCAGACTCTCAAAATCAAGATTATAATCTGAAAAGTCGTTTTTTCACCATTGCTCAAAGTTCAAAATAAATTTCCATTTTTTTCAGAAAACAGAAAATTTTACATAAATATGTCATTTTTAACCCTAACCCCATGTCGTTGTTTTTAGCACCCGTAAACCTTGAACATGGGTCATTAGCGTCCGTCGCTTATTTAACTATGTTATTCTGTAAGGAAAAATCTGAAAAAATTCGTAGGTCTTCTGTGGACTTCTAACTATGCTCATATGATTTGTTGCCAGCCCCGAAAATCCCTTTTTCAATAAACATTTTCATCAAAATTCAGAGGCATGTAGGCTGTTTACAGTAGAATGTGTGGACACAAACGACCCATGTTCAAGGTATTAGAGTTAAGTTGAGATCTCTAAAAACACTCCTGGCATTAATAAAAATGTAAAAAAAAAATCTCATTTATTCTAACAATTTTAATATTTTTTTATTTCTGGAATAGCTGTTGAATCGAACAATAGACAATACCGGGTTATTTTTTTAATTATTTTACCATTACGACAGCATAAAATTATTCCAGCTGAATTACATGTGCTAGAAAAAACGTTTCTGAGTTCGACACAGGTTTGAGAATAACTGTTCCAAAATTATTTGGTACAGGCGAAATCGAATGCAATGATTGAGTACCTTTAAACGCAAAGATCTATGTTCAATTTCAGTCTTTAAATTCTGATACTCAATATTTAAAAAAAAAAACTCAAAAGTTACATTTGGCAACTTGTTTGACCAATTTACTGAATGTAACTTTTGAGTTTTTTGAAAATATTGAGTATCTGAATTCAAAGACTGAAATTGAACAAAGATCTTTGCGTTCAAAGACTGTCAAAGGTACTCAATTATTGCATTCGATTTCGCCTGTACCAAATAATTTGGGAATAGTTATTCTTAAACCTGTGTCGAACACAGAATCGTTTTCTCTAGCACATGTATTTCAACTGAAATGATTGCATGATGTTGTAATGGTAAAATAATAAAAACAATAACCCAGTATTTACACCAGTACACAACAATTGTATATTGTTCGTTTTAACAGCCACTCTAAAAAATAAAATAAAAATATAAAAATTGTCAGAATAAATGAGATTTTTAATGTTTTTTTCTTACATTTTTATTAATGCCAGGAGTGTTTTTAGCGATCCCAACTTAAAAATGACATATACTATGTAAAATTTTCTCAGCTTTCTGAAAAAAATATGGAATTGTTTTTTGAAGTTTGGGCAATGGCGAAAAAACGACTTTTCAAATTATAATCTTGTTTTTGAGAGGAAAGGTTAGATTTTTTTTTTAATATAGAATTAGTTTTCTTTTTTTTTCAAATTCAAGCCGCTAAAGTTAAATGAAAAAAAAAAACAAAAAATTTTCAAATGAAAGAATTCGGTACCCAGTGGTAGCTTAAAAAAATGAAGGAAAAAATCTGAAAAAATTATGGCACGTGTTTTTCAAAACAGGCACCAAGCTGTGTAACTTACAAAAAGATCCCCGATAGTGAAGCCCAAACTTGGCCGATAATTGATGTTTTTACTCATATATATATATATATATATCTGGCGAAGAAATAAAGAACAGTTTAATTTTGTAAAAAAAGAATAGTATCTTTTTTTTTCCTTTTTAATTTCACGACGAGTACAGTCATTCAATCCTCATACATAAATTATTCCACATGGAGTATGTACACATTTTCGCGATCTCGAGAGATCATCAATCATTTTTCGCATGCGGTATATAAGAAAGTGTAAAAATTGTGTTTTCGCAATTACGGGTAAGTTGAAGAAAAAAAAAAAAGAAAAAAAAAAAGAAAAAAAAAGGATGCACTTTGTAAACGACGATACCTGAGCCTGGCCTTTCGTAGGTACATTTTCTTTTTTTTTTTTTTCCTCCGTCATCCGAACCGATCATTGGACCTCGTATGTCATCGACGAGTCTACTGCTGTACCAAGCAACGAGGTCGCTTGATACCGGATGAAGAAAAAAGGAGGTTCTCGTGTCGCATCCTATCGAGACTATTATTTCGGTTTTGTTTCCTGATCGTTGACGTATCTGATATAAATTTCGCGTTCCTCGTGACCACCTGGAGGAATCTCAGCGGGATCGAGATAGGATACTCCTATCGCGAGAACCGAGCCGTCGTGACTGAAACTCAACGCCGCGACGCCGGCATTGTAACGATGAAATTGACAGAGACGCTTCTTGTTGAAACCATCCCATATATTGACATAACCGTCCGAACCACCGGTCGCGAATGTATTATAAGTCGAGTGAAAGCTTATAGCGTTCACCGGATATATATGCTCCACATTGTTCTCCTTTATTCTGTGACACTTGAAGGCGTACTTTTTCTTCTGGGCTTCCGGTGTCGTATCGAGATACTCAACCGCCACGCGACCCTCGATGCTGCTCAAAACATAGCCCTGCAAGTTCATAAAGATTTTTTGTTTTTTTTTTTCTTCCAATCTCTAGAATACATCCTGAAAATTTGAAAACGCTACTCGGATCCCTTCTAACGATATGTATGTAAATGGTAAACACCTCTATGAGAAAAAATAAGAAGTTCCACGTATATATAAGAAGTTCCACGGAATGTATAAATACATCATAGAGAACGAAGTTAGACCTTGGAAATACTGGGCAGAAGAAGGTGTGAAGGGGAGGGACAAAGAAATGTGGGCAAAATTAAGATGCGGCAACATAGGAAGGGCGGGAAAAAAAGGAGAAATGGATTGGAAATGTAGGATATGCAAAGCGTATGAGGAGACGATGGGAGCACTTGCTAGTGTGCGTGATAAAGGGAGGGAAACGGTATCTGAGAAGGCGAGAGAGGATGCAGAGGAATGGTTGGAGGGAATGAACGGATGCGCGATAAAAAGAGAAATGATAAATATGCTGAGTGGAAGAATACAGATTGGGATATGCGAGTACTCTAGAGAGATGGATGAAATATGTAAAAAGCGGGGGATGAGGGAAGATGAAAGAGAGGACGTAAGAGAATCGGAATGAAGGAGAAAACCCAATGATACGAATGGAAAGGAAAAAAAAAAGGGGGAAAAACCGAAAGGCGTGAAAAACTGTACATGAGGGATGGATGTAGAAGATGTCGAAGAGGCGAGAGAATGAGATAGAGGATAATAGGCTAGTTGCAAATATGAAAAATGTACTGCGTGATAGAATAAGACATTGTTAAAAACTTATACAAAGTTGGACAATAAAAACTCGATTATATATATATATATGGTAACACTTCTATGTTTAGGCGGTCATAACCAGAATAAAAATGAAAGTTTCAACTCGACCGTTTGGCGATTGGCTCCAAAACATCTTCATTCTGGGTACAAAATAGTCGCGGTAGCGGCATTTTTAGCTGCTGTTTTATTCAATGAAGGAAATTCAGCTCTACTTATAGCTATGAATGAACTAAAAATCTTAGTCGGCAGGCAGAGCCACGGATATTCTGAGCAAATAGATCAGATGCGCGTGACTCGGCAAAATAAACAACGTTTATCAGAGACAAAAGAAGCTTCGAAAAGCTCGTAAGAAGGAGATGAAAGCTTCGAATGAGTTGCATGAGGAAGAGAAAGGACTGCTGTACGGTGCTGGAATCGCTGATTAATCGGTGAGACACTTTATCAGTTCATTAATCACATTTAACTTTGTGTTTTTCGTTTGCGAAATATGTTTTTAACGAAACGATATTTTTTCAATTTGCGGAAATCATAACTCAAAAACTAAATGATCGATAATCTTCAAAATTGAAACACGGTTACATAATATAATTTATTGAAACATGAACCTAAAGTTGGAAAGATTAGATTGTTTAAGACATATTTATTGTTGCAAAATGCCGTAAAAAAAAATATGCTAAAAATCGATAATTTTTTTCCCCAACACGTTCGAACATTCAATTTTCGAATTTTGTTTTTTTTCAAAATGTATGCTCGCGTTCTTAAAAAAACATCTCAATAATGGATAAATCTTTTTTGAGCAATTTCAGATGCGAATCGCGAGAGCTGCACAATTCCTGCAAATCGACAACGAGGATGAGGACACGTCAAAGGGACACGGCGTGAATAATTTTTAATCGCGGCGAACGCCCCTCGACCGTATCTTCCTAAATTATATCCCGGCGTCGCGCGAATCACTCGGGACCCCCGCCCCAATCCGGGATACCTAACGAATAATAGCGATATTAATTCTCACCTGTTCGTTGGGAAAACCCTTGATGCATCTAGTCTGATACTTGAGACTGCTCTCGCGTCTCTGAAACATACCGGCCATATTTCTCAGATCCCATATGCAAACTTTTCTCTTGGCCGTACCGACGACAAACTTGTCGCCGCAAACGGACAATGCGAGAACAACGTCGGGCTGCAAATAACTTCCGACGCACGTCGGCGTTCTAGGATCCCAGAGTTTAACAGCCGCGTCCCAACCGCCCGTAAGTATCGCATTTACCGCCGAGCAGTATTCGATTTTTCTAATCGCTTTGTCATGACTACCCATGATGGATTCTGCCAAGAGCGAGGAAAGAGAGAATTTTTTCGACGCAAGAATGATTTTTGACATTTTTTTTTTTTTCTTTCAAATATAAAAAAAAAAACGCATCAAGCTGGATTTATGTTGAACAATAAAAGTAATTGTAATCGCAAAAAAAAAAATATATATACCTGTGTTAGTGTTGATGTCGTACATTTTTAGCGTTGTGCCCAGACCGCCGCTGTACGCATGAACCGCATCCTGCGTGAAATATCGATTTTTTTTTCCAATTTTTTTTATTTTTTATGTTTACCTTCCGGACTGCAAAATTTGTGGTAGTTTTTTTTTTTTTTTTTTTAAATTATTAATTCGACGACTTACCTGAAACGCTACGTCGAGTACCGGTAAATCGTGATTGTATTTTAGTCTCATGGAATTTGCGTGTATATCGTACAATCTTACTGTGCTGTCCCACGAGGAAACGAGCAAAAATTGGGTGGAGTTTGGGCCAAATTCGACGGCAGAAATCGCGTCCGAAGGAGGCGATTTTATCTTAAATTCCGTTCGAGATTCCATCGTACTGAAATAATTCGTAAACAATGGTTTGATCTCGCCATAACCTATAAAGCAATCGATGATCTCGTTGAATTTCGCATAATTTACCATTCGTCGTGACGGTAAAAAAATTTATTCTCCTCGTTCCGATATAACGTGATTTTATTCACACTGGAATCACGAATGATAGTTCTATGTAATGAAAATTAAGAAGATAAAAACGTATGTACGAGCTACACTCGGATCATAACGAGATAGGCATTTCAAATAAACATATTGCGGGTTGCGAGTTGTGCGGTGTGTGTTCGCTCCCCGACTACCGTCGCGCCGGAAACTTTTTTTTTCTGGTTAAAAACCGAGTTTACTATCGTTTTGTCCGAATGACGGTAATTTGAATTTAAACGTCCAATGAGAAAGCTGCAATGCCGTCCGGCTCGGAGAAGTATGGATTCCGATTGGCCGCTACGAACGGAACAGTTCAATGACAAGACGGCGATGCTCTTGGGCCTGGTCCTTAGTCCCCTGCTAGAGCTAATTAATCTCGTAGGGGAGAATGAAGCGCCGAGCGGCCATATTTCGGGCCAGAAAATCGGCGTGATTGTCCGGATAACATGATCGATGAAGAAGTAGACCCAGATTCATGCATATAGGAGAGGATACAAGCGCGCCGGAGTGGCCATATTTCGAGTCAGAAAAGCAACCGTGTGTATTCGGACAACATAATCAGTGAAGAGGTACACAGCGATGCATGCATATAGGAGAGGATACAAGCGCGCCGGAGTAGCCATATTTCGAGTCAGAAAAGCAACCGTGTGTATACGGTTAACATAATCAGTGAAGAGGTATACCGCGATGCATACATTATTGGGTACTATAGGAGAAGATACAAGCGCGCCGAGCGGCCATATTTCGAGTCAGAAAAGCAACCGTGTGTATCCGGACAAAATAATCATTGAAGAGGTAGACCGCGATGTATGAACAGATGGTGACTCAAGCGCGCGCCGAACGGCCATATTTCGAGCAAGAAAATCAGCTTGTGTATCCGAATAACATGAACGTAGAAGAGCCCAACGGCAATGCTTTTATATATATAGTAATAGCCGTAGCACGAAATGTGACGAAACCTTTGGACTAAACTTTTCAATCGGTTCTAATTAGAATTAAGAAATGTTACCACCGGTGCGCCTCTACGAATTAATGCAAATTAATGTACTAATAACGCAATAAAAAAAAATCAATAATTAGAAAAAAGCATAAATGACGAGACGCGGTAATCTCGTGGCTTGCCGGTAAGTCCGAGTCATCGACCAATCACCGCCCCCTCTGCAAAACGCTCAAGTCGGCCATATTGCGAACCAGAAAACCTCCGTTTGTATCCGGATCGCATGCGTAGGTAGTAAGTCGTTGCGCCGTGGGCTTATGCGCTTCATCGGTCGCCGCGGATGTCAAGTTACCTTACTCGGCTCTCATGCTTTTCGGGTAGAAAGACTTGACGCGCAAACGCGCCTTGCAATGACGCAAGAGTTCTTTCTCTCATTCACTCTAACAACTTTTATCGATTCTACCTCCTTCAACATCATGCATTCCCGATACAAACTGAGATTTCCAATGCCCAAATTCATGACGCGAACGAGAGATGATCGATACGTTTAGAACTTGTGTCTTTTTTTCTTTGCATTCTATATATTCTATGTAAGGTGAATGTCCCAGGTCCCAGTTAGCGACACTGTCCCAGTTAATGAACAATCCGTTGCTACCTGGTACACATTTGATGATAGCTTACATATTATTTTATCGAATCGTTGATTCAATATCCGCATATAAAGATTCAGTTTTCAACTTTCCGACTGGAAAAAGTTCAGATTAGTTACCGTACATTTTCGATATACATATCATGAATAAATCAGGACTTCCATCTATTTCCGTCTAAAGAACGATTTTAGGACGTGTCATTGGTGTTCCATAACCTAAAAAAGTTTTGAGTTTTGTCCAATTCTCTTGGAAATTCTGCGCAATGTATTGAAATTTTTCTCATTTATTCATCAAATAAATGTAAATGGAACTGAGAAAATGTGAAATAACAACTATTTTTTCGGATTGATTCCCGACTGTTCATTAACTGGGACTCTGTCGTGTCATTATCTGGGCCAGCAAGTAGGCGGGTATGTGAGCATATTTCGTAGCCAGGTTTTAGACCGAAGAAATTATTTAAAAATACACTTTCACCGAATAATTCGTATCCCTTTTTTTTCCCCTCGTCGCGTCTTAGGCAACGCGCAATTACAAGCTATACTCCACAAGTTGTACACCCGTTACCTCGTGAAATGAAGCTTCGTGATTTCGAAAAAATTCAATACTATCGGACGTGTATCTGAAATTTCATGACTACTTGTACACGCATTATAAATATACACTCGTCGCAAGCCATTACTCGTAAAATACCGTCATATCGAATATCTTTACACCTTTCTTATCATTTTATCTTGCGTTTACATCGCATCATGCCTATTATGTGTACATATATAGCGTGTACGAAAAAAACCGAACGCATATTGCTTATAACGAGAAATTATTTTTGTATGGGAAAAATCGAAAACATATTTCCTTCTGTCGTCACAGGGCTTCATCCTCCGCCTTAAATGACGCCACTACAGATTTTCCCCCTCGTCAGTATTGATCATAAAAAAAATCGCCATATTTACCAAAACTTTTTTGTCCATTTGTAATTTTTTCGTTTCGCCAAAATATGACGTAAATTTGTCGTTTCATGTTTATGCGGAATTGTATCTACTTGCTAGAGAATATAAAACAGAAGAAATGAAATATTTATAAGCTTCTTGTTACACAAAAAGAAAAATTTGGATTTATCGATATTGGAGTTGATAAAAAAAAAAATTAAAAAATTAACGCATTTTCTCGGAAGAGGTAAGAACTTGGATCAAAATAAATTAAAAAAAAAAATGGTATTCGTGTTACATTTTTCCACAATACTCGTATAGTTTTTGGTTTTCTTTCCTTTATTAGGATTTCACGATCCTGCCGATCGATCTATGCTAATTTACACACGAATAATTAATCTCGTTGCCAAATTTAGATTTCTAAATTTTCTCATGCGCGTTTCTTTTTTTTTTCTTTTTTTTTTAATATTTCTTTTGTGCGCTACTAAGTGCACTGAGCACGCGCCATCATGGATATTTTTTGCGCTTTTTGGACGATATCAGGACACCGACGACGTCGTACCAATTTGCAATCTTGAAAGAAACCCTCGTTTCTTGGAAAACCATGCGATCCATCGGAATAGGTTACCAGACCTGGAATTGAACATTTTTTTTTTCTTCAATTCCGTCCTAGACATTTTTTCTCCTTATTATTCGAGAATAGAAATTTTTGATAAACTGACCGAGACCCCAGACACGTCCACCACGAAATTCTCCCTCGAATTTCATTCCATCGGAGCGCCAAAATACCCCGTGGCCATGAAACCAGCCCTGCATAAACTCACCCTCGTACCTGTTTGTTAAAACGTATGAGTTAAAAGCTATTTTTCGCTCTCTCTCTCTCTCTCTCTCTCTCTCTCTCTCTCTCTCTCTCTCTCTCTCTCTCTCTGTCTTGCTTTCCCCTAAAGAAAGCTTTATTTTCGTATATAGCAATCAAAAAAAAGTTTATTTTTCATTCCTAAATGTCGATGTTTTGAAAAATTTGTGAAAAAGAAATTTAGAAAAAAACTACAAAATTCGTCTATCGAAAAACAGTCGACGCAAGTTCTACTGTACCAAACAGCATTTTTTTTTCACGTACAATTGAATTAATTTTTGAAGAAATAAAAATACTGGTATCCAAAAAGAGGCAAATTTAAAAATAAGACATTTTTTGCCAAAGTTTAAATTTAATGAATTTTTTTGTCGTTTTTCATTCATGTATTTCTTTCAAGTTCATTTTTACGAAAGCTTTACGGGGAAAAAATTATTAAACTGAACACTTTTTTTCAAAATGCAATTGGTTGGAATGTCTGAAAATTTCTTTGACACGAAAATCTTGTAGAAGCAAAAATCGATTTTAGAAGTTTCACGGCTCAATTAACCGTGTTTGGATGGGCATTGGTGGAAGAGAAAAAAAAATTTAACGAAATTTATAGTCACTTGGCACCGTCGGGAAATATAATGACTCCGAGACCCGAGCATAAACCGTTTTGAAATGCTCCATCGTAGCGAGTTCCATCGGGCAACAACAAAGCTCCAGCACCGTGCTTCAGTCCTCTGTTGCTCCAATCGCCGATATATTTGGTACCATCATCGTACTTGTAGGCACCATTCTTCGCCACGCCTGTGGGAATAATTTTTTTTTATAATTTCTTCTTCAAAACTTTGAGCTCGAAAAAGAGAAGAAAAAAAGAAACTAGCAAACTATTTCACAGAGATCTTACCATCACCCATGCTTCAGGCACACTAAACGCATTATTGCCTTCTCGGCTTACCAGTGTGGTATAATTGAATAACGCAAATCGATGCTTTATTAGATTACGAGAAAACGCGTGTGTATATACGTGTCCTCGATCGGAATTTAGAGAATTATTTTTATTTTTTTCGAACACCCCTTTGTCTCGAATATTTTCAATTTGTACATTATACCGTGTATTTGTGTGTGACGTACATCAAGTACAATCCTCAAATTTTATTTACTCTGTTGAACTTTTCGTGGAAAAAATACTTGAGAATGCTTCAGCGTTCGGGTCAATCGAGTATTCGGACAAATGGTTTTTTCACTTTAAAAAAAATCATACTCAATGCTGGTATATTTTTCAGTGCTCGGAAATTTGAGTTGAATCAAGCACTCGATTTGAGTAAATTTTGCTACTTCATTCTCATACCCGATCCAATTGAATTTCAATACCCCACCGTTATAAGTACATTTCAGCATTATGCCTTTTTTTTTTCTTTGTCAACTCAAGGACTCGATTTCAGTCGAATTTAGTGTGCCCGAAGTTGATACATTTCAGGGTCCGATTTGGTTAATTTCGGTACACGAATTTCGTGTATTATGTTTTTTACACTCCAGTACATTTTTGTACTCAATTTTCGTATATTTTAGTACTCGTTTCTCGTACAATGAAGTATTTGATTTCCATGCTATCAGGTACTAGATTATGATCAAATTCAGTAGGAAATTTTCAGAACTATGTATGTATGTGGTACTAAAATTTAGAAAAAAAAAAAATTTACAATTTTGTACTTGCTTGACCTCGATTAACGGCATTGTAGTCGCCTCAAAATATCCCAAGTTTTGTTATTCATTGGAGCTCATATTGGCAACGTACAGGCAAATTATTTATCAACTTTTGTCCGTTGACCTCTCGATTGTTATTTTTTTTTGTTTTGTTAGTCTGCAGCTTTGAGAATATGGGTATTTTTTTTAGATTTCATGCTTCTAAAATGTGTTTTTTTTTGTCGATACTACAATATATCCTCCTCTGGATTCCTATTCCGTGAATGTGAACGATTATCACTTTCCTCCGCTTTTATCGTTATAAATGTGGAAATTTTAGCCGATGGTATGTGAAATCATTGTCACTTTTTTTAAAACTCATTTGTTTCTTTTAATTTTGTCGTAATTTCTTATCCCACTCGTCGTCCATCTCGTGTGGCGAAATTAAAAAAAATTTCATCTCTCTCTCGATGTATGCGACAGTGAAAACTTTAGCACACGAATCACCGTTTTCACGTGACCGTATTGTTCCTGATCAGCAACCGATTCCACATCGATCGAGCACCCGTTGAAGAAAATTAAAATAATTGTTTGGCCAACTTCACGAACTATTTTTTTTTTTCTTTTAGTAATTTCAATCGAACCATTGACCAGCAAACGATTTTATTATATCAGCAACCGATTGATTAAAAAAATCATTAAAGTTCAAGTTGCATGGTTATAACTTTGTACAGCTCATAAAGTATAAAGTACTTCAAGTACTCGGTTCTTGAAGTACTTGAGTTACCAAGTACTTAAAGTACGTCAAGTATCAAGTATCAAATAATGTTAAAGTTTTCAGGTATACATCTCGTAAGTTCTAGTACTTATATTTGATTTCTTACGTACTCTTTAGGCTCATCTGATTTTGATTCGAGTACTTTTTGTATCAAAGCATATTTTCACATTGTGCAATTTACTCAGGTTAGGCAGATTGGAACAGAAATATTTAAGCAAAGAATTAGAAATAATTTAAAAAAAATAGCATTGACGATTTTAATTAAGATTTATTTTGCTTCAGGTTTGAAGAAGAAAAAATAAAGAATACAATACACGGATTGTTAAAAACGGAGCCATGCATTGACAATGACACCGTAACTACCGTAGCTTGAGCCTTTGAACGATCATTCCCCACAATCTTAACCAAAAGATGGCGCAGAACGGTCCTCAATTATGTAATCAACGGCGTTATACATGCAACCATTGGCAATACGTATTCAATAGTACTTCGTACTTGGTACTTGTAAATTTAAGTACATACTTGAAGTACTTTTAAAGTACTTTGTACTTCAAGTATCTGTACCCCCGGTACATCGCAAGTATCGAATACTTGAAGTACTGCCCAGCTCTGATTCATACCATTCCATTTCTTGAAATCTCCATTGGACGATGAAAATAAATGAATTTTTATTAATTGATAATTTATCCTCCCCGAATATGGTTCTCAAAGTCTCGAAATTTGAACATTCGAACGGCCAGGATATCCGCGATTACAGGACCATCATCGTTAACGGCACTTCTCCAGGGACGTTTCGGTGAAAATCGTGAAAAAGAAAAGAAAAAAAAAAAAAATCATTAACGTAAAACAAACACATCGTAACGATCGAACCAGGGGGGCGTGCGGTTAATGTACAAAAATTATTGTAGATTTTCGTATGTGATTGGAAATTTTATTTGTACACTTCTTCAGAACATGTAATAATAATCAATTAATAATAATAATAATAATCGCTGTGATCATCGTCATTGTAAATAATCGTAACTATCATCACCACAAACATCCATCCCTCATATCGACAGTCATATCGCCGATAACATCAAACCCGATAAAATGTACAAAAGAACTCGGCTCAACATTCCCCCCCTTCCCCCTTTCTCGATTGTGAACGCGAATATTCATTCATAAAAGCGTACGATCGATTGAACATTGGCTCAATTTTTCTTTTACACACACTTTTACATTTTTTTTTTTTTTTTTTCTGTTACGGACAATTCTTGACTTTTGTGAATTCGAATCGCTGCGATCGATTCTGCAATGTTTCCCTCATCTCCGCGGTGTGTACCAGTAAAGTATAGATCTCACATTATTTTATCTGTGCGGTATCAAAAAAAAAAAAACTAGTTTGTAAAATTTTTTGCCATCTCAAACCCGCCGATGGAGAAGTACACAACCAGGATCGTCCGCGTCAGTTTCACGACAAAAAAAAAAGGAATTGACCGTTCCAAAAATTCCTGTCGATTGATTAATTATTACTCGTGCAAATTTCATTCGTATCCCTATAGATGTCATTTAATTTTGTTTGTTTTTTTGTTTTTTTTTTTTTTTTCATTTTTATTTATTGCCCTTATATAAAAGCGTGCTCGACCGTTGCATGCTTCTGGGCAACTTTCATTCGTCAATTGCCATTCTGGGCAATTAACATTAAAAACGAAAAGAAAAAAAAAAGGAACATCTCAAATAATAATTTACGTATTTATTTACAACGCAACGACAATTATCGTCGATGACGCATCCAAGTTCGTTATTTTACGATTCGAATGGAACTTTTTTTTTTCTTTCTTCTGTTCATTCATAATCATGTACGAAGAACGCAAGTCACGGGGAAAAATGATCTTCGACGAATGTATATTACCGATCACAACTAAGGAAAATCTCTGACTGTGAAAACTCATAGGGGTAAGCAAGAATGAACAAGTGGTGCCTATTGATTATCGGTAGTAAGCCGTTTTGTCATTGGCTATTTATCGAGAAATGGAAAAAGGAAAAAAAAAAAAAAAAAAAAAAAAAAAAAAAAAAAAAAAAAAAAAAACCCGCTACGGTTATTGGCGAAGAACCCCTGATTAGTAATTGAGACATGATCGATAATATGACCTCCTATCTTACGTTACAAAAAAAGAAAAACCCGCCACTCAGTACCGCCTATTTCAATCATCCCGCACGCTTTGTAAAAAATTAATATCCACGATTCGCTATCGATCAGTAATCGAGGATCTATCGATCATTCTTTGATTAAGCGTTCGATGGTTGTTTTGTTTAGTTTTTTTTTTTTTTTTTTTTAATGCTGCCTATCGAGTTCAAACTAAACTGTCACAATGGCATCTCCGCGTACACTTTCCACTAACAATTCAAAATGTCCTATTACTTATCATTCATGTATTTTTTTTTTCTTCTGCTGTTTAAGGTCAATTCACATTATTATGGTCTTATGATTAATTAATTATAATAGTGTCATTATAATTCATAATAATATACAACATCTGTCGATAGATCATTTATTCTAAAACTCGTCATACCTCGCGTTCGACAAACACGCCTCGTATCTCACATCGTCATAAATTTTCTTTTGCTCGCCGCATACACCCGCATTCACACACACACACACACACACACACACGCGCGCGCTCGCGCTCGCTGTTACATTCGTGCGAAATTTCTAGGATTTTTTTTTCTTCTTTCTTTCTAGTTTCGCATGTATATTCGCACCCGAAGGCGGGCTTCACTGGCTTGACGCGTAATTAGTATATATTCAACTAAATTTATGATTTTGTAAAACACATCGACATGCCCGACAGACTCGCAGGATTGAGCATGAACGATGCGAAAATTCTTGCAGTGCGTGTGACGTTTGTAGTTTTTCTTTTTTTTTTTTTCCTTTTTTATTTCTTATCTTCGTATGATTTTTCGTGTGTTTGTCTGCTGTCCGTCTCTCTCTCTCTCTCTCTCTCTCTCTCTTGATTTTTATAAACTACATTGGCTTTTATGTATATTTATCTTTATACATAATTGCAAAACGACGAGCAACCCTCACCGTTGCTTCATGAAGGAAGAATGTTTTTTTTTTTCTGTTCACAATAGAGTTGCGTTGATTGATGTATCAACGTTTTATTCATCTCCCTCGTACTTTTCCTATTTCTTTCACTCGGATAATATATAAACACGATGCGCGATGACTTTGTACATGTGGGGGGGGGGGCTTTTGGAGTTCGGGGTGTTTTTTTTTTTTTTTTCTCTAAAAATTCATCTATATCCGTGGATGGATCGGACAATCTGTCTGTTACTTTTTACACGTAGTCTTAAGGGAGCTTTCCAGTGTGAAATTTTCAAAAAATCGATTTTTTTTTTTTTTTGCTGAACAATCCATTGAGCACGATCTTTTCGAAGAAGCAGAAGGGATATTGTATGGACCTGGCATCGCTGATTGACCGTAAGTAAACGATTTACCTAAAATTTCCTCACTTGAAGCTTTGAACGCGTTTTTCTCGAAACAGCATTTTTTAAAACGGTGTCCAACCTGGAGGGCAGAGTTTTAAAGCTATCGAGTTGAATTTTTTACACAATATTCTTAACGTCATTGTTTATCGTGCTATGGAAGCTTTTTTTTTTTTTTGACATCTTCCTATTTTTTTGTAAAAAAAACTGCCAAAAAAAATGCTAAAATCGATACTTTTTGTTCAAACCGGCGCCATTTTTGCAAAAAAAAAAAAAAAAAAAAAAAGCCTCCATAGCACGAAAGCCAATTATATACCGATCAATAATCTTTTTGTGTTTTTTGTTTCAGATCAAAATTGTGACTCCCAACGTGGACACCACATCAAAGTGCATTTTCTGCAACAATTGTTTCATCATTTTTATAGATATTAATTAATAAATAAATCGATCTTTAAAAAATTGTTTTGTATTCTTCAATACTCAATTAATATACAAAAAAAAACCAGACCGATTAGATTATTTTTTCTTAAAAAAAAAAAAATCGCGAAAAACAGCGATTTTTTGGGCTGTCACACTGGAAAGCTCCCTTAATTCTCAGCGAGAGTGATACCGAGAAAGACGGACGAGCTTTGAGCCTGTCTGCCCGAAGATTTAAACTAATAAAAAAAAAAAAAAAATATATAAAAAAAACTCCCAATTGTATGGATGCGGACACGAATTTATGATTTAAAATATTCTAGTTCGGATTGACGAATCGGCTTTTACACGGTTTGAGACTTTTGCGATTATCTATTTACCCGTTGCGACCCACTCGCGAAACAAAACGATTTTCGGAATTTATTTTTTTTTTATATCAACTTGCACCGTTTGGTTTTTTTTAATTTTTAAATTTTTAAATAAATAAAATAAACCACTCGAATTTGATATTACGGTCTTATTCATGCGGATCTTCATTCAAAGGAAGTCTTCGAAGATTGTGCAATTTGTGGAGATCACTTTTGCAAAATATACGACGAATAAGTACGTTTTACGGGATGCAAATGGACTTGATTGTTTTTTTTTTTTCATAACAATTTTTAACTTCTCGAGTCTCGCAGGCTTGGGGCGCCGAGTCCTATACTTGCGAAATCGAACGAGACACAATAATTACGGTGCTGATAATTGAGAAGTTAAAGTTAGTCGCGCATTTTTTTTTTTTTTTTTTTCCCCCCACAAACCGGCAAAGTTTCACGTGTGCACAAAGACGTGGCGAATTTCATTGGCACGCATCCACCAAGTATCGATACTTTTTGTGAAAATAAATTTTTTGAAACGCGCGACAAACTAAACGATTCAAAAAAATATATATATATATCGATAGTTGTACGATTTCGGAAAAAAAAAGAACAAAAAAAAAATTATCGTTCGACTCACAAAAGTTCTGTACTCGTTCGTAATCAAAGTTAAAGCCAATGCGGGTATGAAGAAGGAAATGACGCGAATAGGGCGCATATCGAAGAGTCGTAAAAAAAATAGGAACAAATACAATAAGGAACTTGTACGATGCATAACGCAATGGACGAGGAACTTTGTAAAATCAACGTTCAAGGTAGACGAATATCCGGGAATAGAATAAATTGTTTGATGGATCCGTTACAAATGTTTCATAATCGAGTAATCGCCGATCCGTTCAATTACGTGATTGTAAGAAAAAGAAAAAAAAAAAAAAAAAAAAAAAAAAAAAAAAAAAAAAAAACGCGACAAATAAAAAAAAAACTTCAATTCAGGCCTTCTTTGATAATTATTTTGGTCCCCCGCGTTTCGAGATATTAAAGTTTAACGTGGCAACAGCAAAAAGGAAAAAAAAAAAAAAATACTTGAACACTTACGACTTCGAATTTTCGTCAACTAATTAAAAACAAAAAATAAAAAGGAAAGGATGAAACCTCGACGAGGAATACGATAAAAGACCCGAATCGACCGTCGCTGTAAGAAGATTGAGTTTATCGTCAAATCCGAACGTGAAATTCAACTCGAGGCTTATACTGAAGTTTAAAAATTTCCGCACACTCGTGGATGCGTACACGATCGAGTCTCAACTTGATCCCACACGCAGATTCGTATTCAAGCATTCTTGAGAGCTCGCAATTCGGACACAAGTTCGGCCCAATAACGCAAGCGTAAAATCAATTTTGTCCATTGAGCCTATACCGGAAGTACAAATGCGAATGATAAATCAAATTTGAACTTAAGGTCGTTGCTAACCGCTGCGGATACTGTGGGTGCTAAAACCGCGCAGAGTTTGAGGATCGATAAAAAATTTAAAAAAAAAAAAAAAAAAAAAAAACCTGCGCGTTCTTAATACATGATTTTTCGCTCGGCGAATCTCCAAGCGAATGGGCGCGTGCAAACTCTCAATCTCACAGATATATTCAAAATCTCATATTCTCATACAACATTGTCCTTTCTCACGGTCGATTTTTTTTTTCCCTTTCTTTCTTTCTCTCCTGCAATCGCTTGCACAATACGTACTTACTGTATTACCTTCTTACAATATTATATATGTATTTATTCTATAATTATATCAATACTGTTGACGGATAGAGATTCATTCACAGTTTGCACCAGAGCGGTTACATCGTCCCTGCCGCGCGTAGCTCATAATTTGCGTTTCTTTCAACTTTTTTCTTTTTTTTTTTTTTTTTTTTTTTCTTTAACTTTCACCAAATCCACTCACGTTGTGTCCATTCGCTATTTAATTTTTCTCGGCACGCAAACACACACACACACACATACGTCGAGATGCATGCGTGTGTGTGTGGGTGCGTATACACATATATGTATACGTATCTATATACAAGTACATCTCGTTTTATCACACGCTTAGTCGCTTAATTCGACGTTGCTTGGCCTTGGCGCGAGCGTTATCCCGGATAATACAAGCTCAGAGTTCATCGTAGCGAGCATTTTTTATGTCCTCCGTCGCTCACCAGTCCTCTTTTTTTTTGTTTTGTTGTTTCTTTAACCCACGATCAAAGCAAATCGTAATATACTTTGTTTACGGCTCATAATTCTTCGGCAATCCTATGACTTGTCACGTCGAATCGAGGATTTTCGAACCGATTTCGTGCCCAAATTTAACTCTGGACAAGACTCCCGCGGGATTTGCTCGAAAGATTTCTCCCATAGCGTCGAAACGAGGATCAACGAACGGGAAGCTTTGTCTATTACATGTAGTCTCCTTCAATTATCTCTCTCTCTCTCTCTCTCTCACACACACGCACACACACGCGCACGCGCACACACCACAGCCATACGGAAAACACAAACTTTCTACGTGTTTCCGTGAGTCGGTGTTTTCGTAACTCTCTTCTTTTTTTCGCTTCCTCTCTCTCTCTCGATTCTTATTTTTTTTTTTTTAATTTCTTTTTTTTTTTTTCCATCGAATATTACATGTGCCCATGCTGTCCAAGGATATATTCAACCTGCTGCAGATACAATAATCGCTGTACGATAGTCTGCAGATCCTGACTCTGAGCTTGTCCCTGGTGCAGCGGTTGCGTCGAGCTCCCGCCGTTCGGCGGCTGAGCGCTATTGTGCGCGAGCATCGAGCTCGCAGCGCTTTGCCCATCGGCGATTGATCTTTGCCGGCGTCGCTGCTGGGCGGCCCGATGAGCCGCAACGAGCTCCGCCGTTTCCATGCTCATCGTGGCGGCGTGACCGAACCGTGGACTCTGTCGCTGCTGATCGGGCAGAACTGCCGGTCCAAGCGGACAAACGATCGACGGCGAAACACCGATCGGATGTGACGCATATCGCGAGGCCGCCGATGAAGTCAGATAAGAGCTCGGTATATTAGGATTCTCGCCCCGCTAGGGAGCCATGTTTTTGGGCCTGCGCCCCCGTCGGCCCCTGGTGGAGGGCCGCGGGGACTCCTGGCCTCACTGGCTCACAGCGGGGCTCTTCTTGTCTTGCTGCTGCTGATTCGCATCCTGAGGTCCCTGTACACCGGCTCCGCCGCCACCCTGCGGTCCTTGTACTCCCTATTAAAAAAAAAAAAAAAAAAAAAAAAAAAATTGTATATATAAGATACACTGAGAAAATGGAATGGCTCGTACGAGTGAATTAATTACAGTTGCTCCATAGTTCATGGTAATCTCGAAGACTGTCGCGTGAAGATTGTACACAGCATTGCTGCGAAAGCAATACCGTTCAGCTGAATGTGTGTGTTCGTTATTGCAGAAAGGCGCGACAGTACGTGAAAAAATACCGCTCGGTTATTGGACAAAAGATTTTCAATTTTTGCTGTAATTATCCCGGTATAGCCGTGAGAGTTATACGGCGATTTTTTTATAAGAAAAAAGAAATGTATTTTTCGTATGTATCGAAAACATGTGTCTTTTTTAAGTGTGCAGTTGAAAAAAAAAAGTGGGATGCCTCTTTGCATTGATGCAATTGTATGAAAAATAATTGATCATAATATGAGAATGGGTCAGGTACAGGAATGTAATTTTGAGCACACGACAATAAAAACAAGTATAATTATTAGATCCCGAGATATTAAGCACGCATGCATTTATTGAGGCCCGAACAGCGGGATGAAGTGAGTCTTTAAATCCAAAATAAAGAGAAGGAAATTTTTTGCTCAACGCCAACTGACGCGCATATTTTTTCAAGCCGAAGAAAACGTGAACGACTATGTCGCAGACATGAACCGCGACAATGAGCTTGTCGATCAAAGTCCAACGAAACAAGAGCGATAAAGGCGTGTTCGTTAAGCCCAAAACAATGCGAATGAGTAATGATCCGTTAAACGCAAGAGAATAAAAAGGAAATTAATGAGAACAAGGATGCAATCGAAGACACACCGAGAACGGATATTTTTATTAAATCCGCGATAACGAAAATGAGCGAGTTTGGCAAACCCAAATTAACTGAGAACGAGTAAGCTTATCAAACCTAACGGAATAAGGCCATGAGTGTTTATTGGAGCCGAATTGTCAAGGACGAGTATGCTCATTGATCCTTTATAAGTCGGTTCACCAGAAACCATGTCAAAACAGTACAAAGAACGCTAGAGACGGAGCAATACGTCTGCACGCTAAACGAGAAGAGTGACGATATTGTTGTAATTTGTAAAGGGGTTAGACCCAAGATAACGAAAACAAAAATACTCAGTGAACTCAGAACAATAAAAAAAAAAAAAGATGTTTTTTTTATCTTTCAACATATTTTCAGGCTTCAAGCGATCGGAAATTTTCCGCTGACTATGAATTTCATCGGATTTTTTCGAGAACCCAAACATTTGGTATGAAAACGTAAAAAAAAAAAAAACGAAAAAAAAAAATTTCAAGCCAACAAAACTATATTATATATCATATTTATTTATATTCAAGTATTTCCACATACGTGAATAAAAAATACCTGCTTATATACATATATAGTTATCCACGACTGTGGTTCCTCCTACTGGCCCATAGGATTGCTATTCGACCCAAAAATTTTCATTTTTTTTTTTCTGTTCATTATTTCGGGCAGTTAATACGTGGTTTCTGTTTCCTGATGGATATCCTACAGTTCTATGCTAATAAGAAACCAGGTGAAAGAATTTAAAAAAAAATTCTTACCTCTGACTCAGGACTTTCCTCGCCTATTAGATCAAAAATTTTGAATGCCGTTTTCTTTGCACGAGTCTCAGCTAACTATCGTTGGATCCTAATAGCGATAGATTTTATAGCTCATCTATCCGAAATACAGGCCAAGGAAGAGGCTTTTGGGATTTTTTTTCCTTCAATTTATAACTGTGGCCAGTCTATAGGATTGGGTTTTTATAATGCTTGGATCCGCATATAAATTAAAATCTTTAAAAACAATCAACTCTCATTCTACTTAAGTGAGGAGTACGATTTTTATTTTCTTAATTTTCAAGTTTTTCCCTGACCAAATGGAAAATTCCTTGATATTTCTCTGTTTCCCTAACCAATTAAAAATTTTCTGATGTTTCCAGGATTTTTCGGTTTTCCCTGTCAGTGGCCACCCTGATTCGAGTTAATTCACGTATGATAAATACCCTTTTTCTTATAGTCTTGGGGTTAAATGAACTTATTCGATCTCGTTTTTTTTTAGTTCAACGAACACGCTCGTTTTCGTTATCTTGAGCTTCAAAACATAATCGTTCTCGTGTCATTTGGTTTAATAAATACGCAAATTGCCATAATCTTATTGTTCGATCAATAACACTTTTGTTTTAGTTTTTTTTTTTGAGTTTATCGTTCACGAGCATGGTCAGTTCTCGTTATCTCGAGTTCAATAGGCATAATCATTCCCGTTATTTTAGATTTTATGAACAGACTGGTTGTAATGGTTTTTTTTTTTTTTAATTATGAACAAATAATAATATTTCCTCTAACCGATAAGTCATGATTCTTTGGTAAAAAAGATAGTGTCGGTTTTAATATTGAATTCTTCGGTATTTTTAATATTCACTATTTTTATATTCTTTTTCCGGTTTCTGGTTATCCGACTATATATAATGTTTGGCGAAATCCTTGAAGAAAATACTTCCCGATGATCCGTCGCTTCGCTCGTCGAATTATGGTTAACGGTAAAAAAAAAAAAAAAAAAAACTTTACTCGTGTATCAGACACGCATCTTGACGTGACTTTAACAACATACCTGGCTTCCGGGTCCTCCCTGTGGTGGACCGGGACCACGATCCGGTGGCCAAGAGTTACCCGGTGTTGGCTCCGAGTGAAATTGATGCGGGTGTTGCGGTGGTCCACCCGGAGTGTCGTGACTATGAGGATCGAGACTGTTCGCAGCGTCGTATTGAGAATTTTCGAGCCTCGTTATCAATCTCTCATCTTCGTCGCCAAATTCACCACCCATCAGAGACGGTTCACCCACGACCATAACGTCCTGTTTATTTATTTATTTTTTTTTTTTATTTTTTTTTATTAAACAAGTTTCAATCGGGATTTTAATTCATATATGTTAGGAAAAAAATGTTCAACGAACCTGCGACGCGAGTGCAAAATTTGGTCCCGGTGATCTTTTTTTACTAGGCGCGGGTGGAGCATTGTTTCCAGGTCCCGATGTACTGCCCTTTCGCTTTCTTCTCTTACTCGTTGGCCTCTGCGATTCTAAAAAAAAAAAAAAAAATCAATTTGTTCAGAAACATCGTTGTTACATTGGATAGGTCTCAAACGACCCAGAACTTCCAAGATCACGTAATTTAATACGTCGATTAAACTTATGTAAATATAATTCTACCCAGCTGTGGACCTTTCTCGATATCAAAGGTCTCTGACGTATGCACGGTTAGTCACACAGGCATTCATGCAAGTCACAGACAATTAGACAGATACTTTACGTCGTCTCTGGTATGATATTATGCAAAAGTTCTATTTATCATGGAATTTTTGTTCGTATATAATTATTTTATTTTTCTATGATTAATCCGGAATTGATGAAACTATTATCGTGTACGCGCGGTTTGGCTTACGGGGCTCCCAAGGTTTCTCATAAGACATTGCCGAAGGATATACGGTCGTCGACATTTGCTCGGGCTCGAAAGAAGGGTGAAAACAGCGCGCGCCAAAGGAAACGGAAGCGTGGCAAACGATAAAAGCGAATGATAATGAGCTCATCCAAGGATAGCGGAGAGGAAACGAAGACTAATAGTAAAAAGGGATACGGATTGCAAGGAACTTGCACACCGTGAAGCCCGAGGAGGATTCTTGCACGACGTGAAAAGCGGTCGTCGGGAAACGCAAACTTCGAAGCTCCTCGAGGCGATGTGTCATGCCTGATCACTTCGAAAACGTAGTTCGTACTTTCTCCGATAGAGTACAGCTCTACGATAAACCTTGCTCGACCAATGCAGTTTTATGATCTTTTGATCAAAAAAATCAGTTTTATGATCAGTTTGAAGATCTTTTTTTTCTAAACGTCGCTCTCAGAGATTTGTATCTCAGAGAGTTACATTTGAGACAAAAACGAAGTTTCATTCCTTTTATCGATCAATTTTCGAGGCTATGAAATTTTGCTTTCGTCCCGAATTTTAATAATTGCTGAGTTAAAATATTGAATACCGTTTTTACTATTGATCATTCGTGTATTATTAAGAATATTCGTGTAATATTAAGAATTACTTCAAATTTCTGAAGTATATTCATCCATGGATGGTCACACACTTCGTTATGTTTGCATCTACATATTGCATTCGTAAAGTTTCAAGCTTTTTAATTAGATTCAAGAGATAATATTCACTTTAAAGAATTTCGTGAATGTTTATATCGGAAAATTTAATTTTTTTCTACATCTTGTTTTATATTTCATATAAGAAAATTCAATTTTCTCTGCGTCTTGTCTTCTATTTTCTTCAGTGACCTGAGATCCGGGGCCTGCTCATGGTTCACGATATCGCTATGGTGCTGATACACCGATGCAACAGTAAGCCAAATTCAATACCAAACATCCTCGTCCCTTCGACTATTCGTGTAAAAAATTTTCGGCTCGACAACTTCAAATATACGGATATCGGAACACGTACGATCGTTTTTCGATAATATCAAAAATTGCAGCAGACAAAGGGGGTTTGGTGCTCGAAAGGTGTGCAAAATTTGAGCGAGATTGATAGAAACGTTACGAAAACGTCGAATTTTCGAAGTTTTGTCAAACTCTGAACGCGCTGACGTTAAAAATTCGATTCTTTTCTACGAAAGCAAAACGTCCATTAACGGAAAGCAATAAAAAATAATTGAACAAGACTGAGGAATGGCAAGTAAACGTAGGAACGGAGAGCTAAACCACTGCGTACACGATGGTAAAAAAAAAAAAAAACGTAATATTGTATTTTGTCCCTCGACGTAAACATAAATTCCATAAACGGCTTGAACTCGAGAAAATTGTTCCTGGCCGAAAGTCGAACAGCCAAACTGGCTCCACTTGCTGGTGGTTTGTGTCATGTAAAGCAACTGTCTGTCTACCTCTCTTACCCGGCGGGGCAACCATCCTCTGCCACTTCTGGAACAGTGTCGTCTTCAGGCAGTCACGGGGCGAAAGAGCGTAAGCCTTGTGCCTCGACATTAGTTCCTGCATCGGTTCCAATATCACGCATAACTGCGAAAGAAAAAGAAACAAGAATTTAAATACCCAAGTCCTATTGCATTTACAATTATGGCCGTAGTTTAAGAGTACGAAGCTTCATCCGAAAATGTCCGTTACGACGAGAAATACTCACCCTAAGATAATTCAAAGTAGAATTTGTGATGCCGTTTCTAGTGATGTTTTTGGTAAGCTGTTCGAGTCCCGATGGATCCTGTTGAGCAGTTGACACGTTCATGCCTACCACCGATCTCGGTACGAGTTCTCTATGACCCCTCACGGACATGTGCCACGACTTTATCCTCATAAGATCATCGAAAGTAAACTCCAATATTAGCCTACCCTCCGTACACACCTGAAATTACAACAAACAGGTTTCTCGTTATTCACGATAGTTTCCAATGTTGGAACATTGAAATGAGCTGTATCGTTCGATCTTTCATGTATGTGAAAAAAAAAAAGTATACAAGGATATAAACCATGCAAACAAAAAAAAAATTCACATTGCGCCTTCATTATTCGATCTCTCTTTCGAAGCTCCGACAATTAGTAAGCGAGTTCTTCAATTTTGGCTTCTTCGGGTAATGCGCAAGTTTAAGGAGGTTCACCAGGTAGAGAAAAATGCACAGAAAAATCTGATTTTTTAAAATCAGATATTCACTGCTACTGTAGAAATGTGCCTGAATTATTTGGGGAATTTTCACATGTACCATACACATGAAAATTTATTTTTCGACGAGGCTCTTTTAACACGCGTTTTCATAGCATAAGCAGAAATTGCGATTTTTTCCCCTTTATAACTCCGGAGAAAATGCAGAGAAAATTTTTATAAAAATATTATTTCAATACAGTATAGGTGAATAAAGCAGCATGAAAAAAAAATCAGATTGATTGTGTATTTAGTTTATGAATACTATTCAATGAACCCACAGAATTCATAGTTATTCGCAGTAAAGGGATGTAAAGAGGGGATAAGCATGGCAACATCGCTGTAGAGCCGGAGCAGTTAGATTAAGTTGAGCGCGCAATTTTCTTGACAGCTCGACTGTTCTCTGGTGCCTGTGACTATGACACTTGACGGTACCAACCGTAAGAAATACGCGCCTTGTTGCCAGACTTCTTTGCGAATTAGTAACACTATAAAATCGAATTTCTTCAATTTATATCAATGTAAAATAACTTTTATCGATCCTGAACTGTCAAAAAGGGTTGAGTATTCATTTATCGTTACTTTATTCATCTCAATTCCATGATTTTCCGATTCATGATAAATTATTTTCACAGTTGACTGCAGTGCCGTCGGTCCATGTATAAGCATAGGGTTTCCACCGACCCTCTTCACCTCCCGCAAATCCTACTGAACCTCCTTAAAACAAGCATGGTTTTTTTTAAAAGCTATAAAAATAATTGTAGCTCCCAAACGAAGCCGTGTCCCATTTCAAAACAAACATGATTCAATGGTAAATTTTCCCAGCTTTTCGATAAAAAATACGAGAAAAATCCTAAAAATGACCCAAGTGGATAAAAATGGAGTTTTGACTTAGAAAATAATTTTTCAACATGTTCTTCGATGATCACGGGCAAGATCATAGACCGAGGTGAAAGAGCGTAAAAAATACTACGAATCACCATCCCATTACTTTTTTCCTTCGACATACCGTTTCTAATATATTTGCCTCCAAAGACATTAAAGAGCTTAAGAAATAAAAAACTGGAACACCTTGTACACCAAAGGCAAAAGAAGCTACATATGTCTTGTATACATAAAAGTTGCTAATTCTGAGGTTATTGAAGCATATGCAAAAATGAAAAAAATCCGTGACATCGAGGTCTTTTTTTGGTCCGCTCGGCGTGGAATCCATCATAGGTATATCAACTTGATACGTTCAAATTTTCAGAAGATAGAGCGATTACAGAGGTTTGGCGAAAGATTCAGAATCTCATAAAATCGGAAATTGTCGTATCAAGGTCTTGAACGCGCGTCAAAAAATTCAGCACAATTGCTCAAAGGGTTTTTTTCAATAGAAAGAGATTTCCATTTGCATCTGATGAGTTATGCATGCCGATACAATTGTACATACATTCAGACGCGTTCATACGTCCAGATACATTTTTCCTTATTGTGATTTCATGACTATTTGGGACATTTTAAGTAGTTTGGCATTCAGTGTACGGGAAGTGGCGTACCCATCATCCGAGGTGCCAATTTGCGCCTCAATTTGCCGACCCGAAAAAACTGTCCCAAGCTACTGTTTGGGCTACGGTGCCCAAAGTTGCATGGCACGGAAGTCGTGGTACGAACGGTGCCTCCGGGATAATAATAAGCGACCTCCCGGAGTATCTACCCTCACACGCGGGACTCTGTGGGGTTGACCGTGTACTTCCTGGCTACTCGAGAAACCAAAATGGGACTAGCAACATATACACTATATGTATTTAACATCGTCGGGCTGGCCAATGGCCAATCGGGATCTTAGTCGCCCAGGCAAGAAAGCGGTTGCAAAAAGGATGCTGTGCTCGGGACAGGGCTTTCAGGGGCCTAACCAGGGCGGAAGCGACCTGATGCTACGAGCAAATGAAAACTCGTTCCTCATCTACGTACTGAACTTTTACCGAAGGGCTGTACGAGGTATTGTTGACGACTGATATAAAACTAAGGGGCATGGCATAATGGGCTCTACCAGAGTGTCGTCTTTACGCGCAATTCAACTTGCCGATCTCGCACACATACGCATGCGGCCGCGCGCCACCGCACCTCGGAGGTGTGGCACAAGATATGAAAATATAATTTATATAATTTCGTACTACCGCGATTTTCCGTATATATGTATATGGGGCATTCCACGTCAATTCGCACGGTCAAAACCCTTCACCTCTACTATTTCGATTATCTTGTGAAAATTTGTTTGTCTTGGTCCAAAAACCACCCTTATTTTTTGACAGATTTTATCCGGCTCCCTGTCACCACCATAACACCCCATATAACCCCTGAAAACAATGAAAACTTGGACATGATTTAAAAAATTGAAAAAAATCACAGATATAGTACATAATGTATCAAGAATTTTCGCGGCAAAATTGGAGTGGCTCGGACTTTCGTTGAGGTGAAAAAAAATTAAGAAAATGAAAAAAAAAAAAATTGTATTTCGATTTAACCCACGATAAATCCAGCGGGTTTAAGGAGGGTGATTCGTCAGTTGCGGGAGGGGAAAAACGGGGAAGGGTCGTTTGTGCGCGGGTTGCCGGGCGGGCAGCGTGCGAGAGAGAGAGAGAGAGAGAGATCCGCGTCACAAGTTCCCGAACGAACATTGTTATATAACGGGAGCTGTTTTATTTTTAGAATTTCTTAATAACTGTATACATGAAGTGGCATTTCGCTCTTTGTAAACTTCTTCCCAAAGATGTGATGCATTATCTGGATCCATTTTCATTAAATTCTTACCATTTTTGACGTAGTTATGAAGTATTTCATGAGATATAGTACGATTTTGCTATGGTCGCCCATTCACAAGAGTACAACTTGAATAATTAATTACGGGAAAACTAGGCAGACGATTGATTCGAAATTTTTCATAGATACGCGATTCCTATGGACGTATATACTCAAAAAAATTTAAACTCATTCGCATCATTTTGATGAATGTAACCAACCTCCTTAAATCACAGGTCAGAGACCTGTTTTTATAAATCACTGTGCTATGTAATTTTGTGAAAAAAAAAAAAAAGGAATCGACATATTTATTTGTTGTATTCAGTAGCAAAATTTTTTTTTAATACGACCTTATGATCGAATGTCCAGGGAATGACAAATCGATGAGTGACGGAGTTTGCAACCATTGCGCGAACTGGCTTTAGATGAGTGGGCCGGTAAGTATTGGTTCGAATCAAAGTGTGATACTTTGACAGGAAACATAAGTCATCCCGCGAGCTCACCCAGAATACACTTTACGAATATTAATGGCTTTTGCGGCTCTCTCTCTCTCTCCCCGTTACTCCGTAAGGATAGTAATGACAGATGAGATTTGCATTCATTAAACCGGTAGTAGGAAATTATCCAATAGGGCTCTGTGCATCTTTATGTCATCTAGGTGTCGACTAAATTTTTAACATCACTTTTCGGGCGTTGCACTCACATCAACCGTTACTGCACATTCTAAATATCTCCGGGTTTAGTTAGCAAACGAGACAAATATTAATAAGAAAATATTGCATGCAGAATATCCGTACCAAAATCATGATTCACGCCAATCTGACGTTCGTAACGTGATAGTTCAATTTTGGAACTGGGGAACAACATAAACAAAATAAGTATGACCGTTAACATTACCTTCGCAACCATCGGTTTTCCGTGATGCGTCACCATCACGCAGTGTTCGCAGTCCAGCGTTATGCTCGTATTGTGAAAAGATTCCTTGGGATGCTTCATGTTGTAATAAAGTTCTGTAACTCCGCCCTCGAATATCGAACGGAAGTACCTTGGTATCAACGTCCTTCCTATCGCTGTGAAACGCAGAGAAAAAATTTCGTCAAATCTTGCAATAATTATGATGCTCCCTGAATTTTTCTTCCGCATAGAGGAAGCTTTGTGACGGTGAAAAAAAAAGTGTTCAGTTCAAAATGTGCCAAAATGTCTAGAAATCTCATTTAGAAAAAATGTCCAAACCTGTCAGTAAATAAAAGCGTGCTGATTCAAGACATGCAAATTACTTCCTTATGACTTTATTTCCTTCATAAAGCATCCTCTATGAAGAAGTAAAATTTGGAGCTACAACTTACAGATAGGGTAAGATTTTTGAACAAAATAAAATGATGAGGGAAGAATGTGCAAGTTTCTAATTTGCATGCATTTTTAGCATGGTTTTTGAGAGTTGCATCGGATATGATGTGATTTTTGGTATATCGCCCGCATATAATATAGTACAGCTGCAGCAATTAATTACTGGACAACCATGTAAAATACCAACTAGGAATATTGCACAAAAGCGTGGTTTCTATAGGCAAATATGATCGATAAATTTCAACCAATTATAAAAATCTTGACGCGTGTAGGAAACTTCATTAAAAATTGATTCGTAAAATCGTCATGAATACTTTTTTTTTTTTTAATTCGTTACTCGACTTACTGTATCTCTTGGGTCCATCGTCTAGACAAAACGTGAGGGTAAAGGTAGCATCGTCCTCGAAAAATTCGTTCGCGAACGAGTCCCACCAGAGGTTGTCGCTGTCCTGAAAGAAATACAAAAATCCAAAATCGTTAAAAGTTGCCTAAAATAATTGTTCGTTGAATTTTTGTGGCAAAGATATGTGAAAAAAATGGCAATGAGTGGCATTTTTTTTAAACCGAACATTCTCGGTATTTAAAAAGTGAGGATGAAAAAAAATTGATTGGTCGAAGGATAAACGACGAACGGTAAAAAGAAAGATAAAGGACGAAAGGCAAACAAGAAATGTTAACAGAGCCACTCGGTGGATATGTTACTGCCATGGCTGCTGAATAACGCATGACTTTTTGACTTGAAATTATAGCTACATTTCAACCCTTTCAAGTCCACTAGTACGATCCTTTGTTGTTGTTCATTGGGTATTCATTCAATTATGCATCCAAACTCTCGCTTTATGATTCTTACTCCGTCGACGTTGTTATTATTAATAATATTGTTATTGTTATTATTATAGTTATTATTTTTTTGGTCGTTAATGTTGTTGTGATTATTATTATAATTTCTAGAGGAAGCTCGGTTTTTATTAATAAATGTTTTTTCAAGATTTTCATACCAGAGCGCATAAAATATTCAAAATAGTTATAAAATCGCATTTAGACAAAATGTTTGGCAGAAGTTTTTATTAAATTCGTAGCAATGACACGGATCGCAAGTGGCCTTTAATTGATTTTTTTTTTCAATGTCTATAAACGCTTCGACATTACCAAATTTTTAGATATCGAGCTGGAATTTGGCACAAGACCCGAATAACATGTAAGGATGTTTGGTATTGAATTTGACGAAAATCGATCGAGGCTTTCTGATTTTATGAAACTTTTAATACACTGAAAAATGTCCATTAACAATGTAATTCGAGCGAACTTTGAGTTATTAATATGTAATTTTTTTGCACAACTGAAGTAGCATTACCGCATATACGATGCTGAATTTAGTGAAAATCAGCAATTTACATGTTGTTCTCTGATAACTCTTTTAGTGATACTGAATGTGAAAAAAATGCATGATATATAGCGGATAATGTATGTGTAATATATGTTTAGATGGTTTCAAAATATCGTTATGATCTTGCTGGAATCAGTCACGCTCACACTTAACATAACCGACCGAGCAAAATAAAGAACGCGTCAATTTTTTTATGCTGGCAGATGGATTCGATTACAATAATAATTTCGCACTACGAAACGTTAGTATCGTCGTATGTCTTGATGGTACCCAACTCTCTTCAAGTTGTCAAGATGTAAGTCTTTTCATCAGTTATAATACTATATCTGTATCAGTCACGGCGGAATCTTCGCTATGTAGAAGTCGTATCCTGATATTCTTATAGTATATTTATGCATAGAAATGATAAAAATATTCTTGGCTTAATTTATTTTTATTCGTGCATATTACGTAATAAAACAAGCATCCAAATAAAATTGCTTCGTTATTATTTTTCGTACACTCACGAAGGTACCTTCATGAGCAGATTAGTTTCTCAATTTTGTCTTCCTCATAAAGGAAGCTTTGTAAGTGTGGAAAAATTATAAAGAAGCGATATGCTCATCGAAGAGGATGGAAAAAATGAGAAAGCAATGTGCAAGTTTCCAATTTGCACGTTTTTGTTTATTTGGTGTTTGGGAATTTTTTATTTGATATTTATCGATTCTCACCAGATTCAATGTCAACCAAGCTCTGACGATATTCTATATACGTATGAAATTTCACCCCGATATAGTAATATTTACGAATGTTCGAGGAATCACGATGATTTATTGAAAATTTAAAATTTTTTATAAAATCTAAAACCCGTTTATCAATTCTCACCATATTTATGCGTAATCAACCTGTGTACCAAGTTTCGGCTTCATAGCTCAAGCGGTTATCCAGATAAATGAATTTGAGTTTGAGCCAAAATACGACTCATTGCTTTTTTCTGACAAAAGATACAGATGATATCCGTTTAATATTATATAGATATAAACGACAAGGCCTTGACTTTTGATGTACGATCCTGCCTTTATAATAGACCGACGATTTAACATTGTGTCCTCATATTCACGATAAATAAAATGAAAACGTACATTTATGTATCAAATCGAACTGTTGCCACTTTCAAAATCCGACAAATTAATATTTCTGGCAAAAGCCTGTGAGGCAAGAGGGAGTCTGATGCAAGCAAACAGCTGGTTACATACAACGAAACTGAGTCGTATAGTACGACGCGAAGACGAAGATATAAAGCAAGGAAAAAATGCACGATCGATGTGCATTACTATACTTATCACATTTGCAAAGATTTACTGCGTTACTGTTTTGGTAGTAGTTTACAAATTTATGATTATAGTACATTTGATACCGAGGCAACGGTGATCTATCCTGGCTCGATTTATCATCGACATGTCTTGACCAAATGTACTTTATCCAGCTGTGGTATTCTTATGAACATAAATCGTACAACTTATTCTGGTTAGGTTCGAGTCGTTAATCTTTAAATTTATCTCACTAAATTTTAATATTTTCATAAAAAAAAAAGCTTCAACTTGCAAATTGCTTCTTTGAAATTTTATACGATATCTAACGCCTGCTTTGCAGGGTACCAATTTTCCCTATTTTAGCTTCCTTGTGGAGGAAGCTTTGTGCATTTTCTACAATTTTGAGGCAGCATATTGCAGACTGCAACTTGCAGATTTTTTTTTGTTTCTTAATTATTAACATTTTCTAAAACACATAGTTGAATCAAACCCAATTCTCACATACACCCTCGCGGACTGAAACGATCGAAACCTGTGGGTTAGGACGGGCTGAACAAGCATATTTGGTTGAATGGGAGTTGGTTCCAAATAAAAATTAGCCCAAAATTATTGGCTTGTAAATCCAAACCAACCATTAACCGATTATCAATTCACTAACTCCAGCGATAGTCCAAAAATTCGACGAGCTACAGACTTGAAGAAGGGACATTACCGGTTTTCAGAAAAATTCTAATTTTTATAAAATTAAAACGCTTTGATCGATTTCCTTCAAATTCAATACTGTACATACTTTCATGATATCCAATTTGTGTATAATGCTTTATTCCTATATGGCTCGCAAATTTACACGAGTGACGTTCTTGACGGATGTTTTTGAAAAAAATTAATATCGTATAAAATCTCAATATGAGTTGTTTGATCTTCACAAAATTATTCATTTGGGTTTGGAAAAAAAAAAATTAAGAGTGAGCTGATAAGAATTATTGTAATTGTAATTCGAATGCGAGATACGGTCGCATCGATTAAGTTGCAAATTCACGATCGCTTTGTTTTTGGTCATGATACCGATCATTTTTTTAGAGATCAACAGTCATCTCCAAAATTGCTCATTCTTTAGTCTTTATAGAACGTCGAACGATGCGTTCATTTGCCGTTAATTGACAAGCTCGCATTCCCACGGCCGACATAGGCGGCCCTTTAAACAACTTCCGGGTATTTGTAAGAGTAAACTCAAGTAGGAATATCCATTCCTCTGAAAAATTGCCTCCCCCGCTCCATAATCTAATGCGCCTGTCAGCGCGCGGCTAAGCGCGTGTTCACTCATCATCCGATCGCACACCGATCGTGTACCTATCACCGTCGTTTTTCAGAGATTTAACATGGTCGTATCTTCAAATGGCTTTTCCTGAATTCTTATGTCACTATGAACCGGAACTACGTATCATCGTTTTTCACCCGATTTCATCCGCATCTTTTGAATTAAATTTTACCAACTAAGAAAAAAAATATCATTTGAATCAATGACCCATCATTGCATTCGAAAAAAATGCGGTGTTCACGAACGTAAAAAAAATATCTAGGCATACAAGACAATTTCTCATACTCGAAGCCAATAGATCGACCATGGGGATTTATTGATTTTGACGTATATCAAAGATCAAAGGTAACGAAACATATATTGTATTAATTGGATCTTTAATTGATCTGTCGAGGAAACTCATACAAAAATATAGATAATTGATAATGAGTTTTCATTTGTCAACCGCAATTCCTCAAATCGTTATCATGCTCTCCTCACAAAGTTAACAAACAGTACGAATGGGTAATGCTTATCAGGCAGAGAATTATGTTTAGATTTAAGTTTGGCAGTGCTATCTTCATTTCAGTGATCTTGCAAATTATATTTGGTAACAAATAAATCGGGAACCATAGCATGAGAAATGTTTGTCAAGTCGAAAAATACGTTTATACAACGTATGGTGGTGCTATGTCACTAGCTCGAAACTCGGTATCTGTCGGTGCTAGCTTCTGGAGTTTTATCGTTCACGGGTACTCGTTTGCAGATGAAAAAGATTCAGGGATTTTGCTACTTAGCTAGGATTGGGTAAGTTTTATTAAATACAGTTTCTCCGATTGATGAATGAATGAATCATCATTCCTATAATGTATATGCTTTTGAAAGATGAAAGTTAATAGTTACAGCTAAACTAAACCGGTTAATTATTAACATAACAGCGGTGTCACTCAAAATTTTATAATGTATATTGATATTTTATATTTTTTCGAAGTGAACGTACCTACGATGTCCAATATTCATTTATAAAAATTTGGATATCAAATTAAGATTTATGTTTCTTGGCCAACGTAAGTTATCGTGAGCTCAAGAAATAAAAATCACGTATATTCATTGTTTTTTTTTTTTTTTTCTTCATAACATCAGTAAGTACAGCAGCAAGTACTCTCAAAATTACCGATCTTTTCGTTGATTACGTAAAATTTTGTCCACGCAAACCCATTTTGCCGATTCTTACGAATATATGGTTCAGTTTCGTCGATTCCTACGACACATGGCACTGTTCAATGAAAGTGGAGAATCTGCGTAGCTCCAATTGGAAAAATACAAACATTTTTTTAAATCATAACGCAATGAAACTAAATATGTTAACTAAATATATTTATTCGTGTCAATGAAATTGTTTTCTCGCCCAAATGTAGTAATATTTTTTTTTTTTTATGAGTAGTAGTAGTAGTAGTAGTATGATTTCTTGTCGGATTTAATAGGAATATTTGGTGATAATTCAAGATATTATCGGCTCTATAATTTTCAAAAAATCTGCATTAAAAAATTATTCGCAAAAGATACATGTGTGAAACGCTGAGTTCTATAAATAGTAAAATAAGTCATAATGTCAGCGTACAATAACAATTATTGTTATTATAAAAAATACGAATCGTTGATCATTACATTAAAAGAGAAAACGAGTCGTTGTCGAATTGAATTTAAAAAAAGAATGAAAAAAAAAGGAACCCAGAAACTTAAAAAAAAAAAAAAAACAAAAAAAATTATATTCGACATCGAGGATTCTCCACGACGTTGGGAGCCGAAACGGTCGATGAGAAAGAAAATTTACCGTACAACCACGTTCAATATTTTCCTAATTCAAAAAATCATATACTTCTATGAAACATTGATTTTCCTAAGTACGCGAATCCCGAAAAAAGAAATCCCAGATATCTCGCTAGGCAACCAGCGAATTTATCCTGGAGGCTACGAAACCTCAAACATAAAAGAAACCACGCACTGCTCCGCTGTAAAGTGGATATTTTTTTTACAAAAATTTCTTACATTCTCGAATGTGATGGTAAAAAAAAAACAATGATTTTTTATACGGTCTATACGAGACTGACCGAGTCAGCAGGGTTTTTCCCCCGGACTGTACCGTCCCGGTGTTGTTGGGGTGGAGAAGGGAGCGGGGAGGGGGGGGGGGGGGATAGAGAAGCAGCAGGGAGACTAGGGGTGGTATATGATCGTATATATACAAAGCTGATAAAGTATTGTCGGCGCGCTCTACCTCTATCATTAATAACGAAAAAGTCTTAATTGACGATTCGTTGAGTTGATCGGAATGATTCGAGCATGGAAATGTCGAGAAAATTGTGACTCAATGACCCATCATTTTTTGAAAATTTCACATGAAAATTCGTAACGGCGTTTAAATTTCAAGATTTCCCTCTGGCTTGTGGAAGAGGGACAAAACTGACGCTGCTTGCTCGAGTATATACGACCAGCAGTGGCGGGAGTGAGGTTGCCAGAGGGTAACGGGAAGGAAGGGGAGAAGGACGAGGAGGGGTAGGATGAGAGGGGGATGGGGCACAATATGGGTTACCAAGGGAGGGAGAGGTTGGGGAGAGGGGGGCACCCCCCGAGGGAGGACCAGGGGCACTCATTTTATTACACCGAGCTAGCGTTAAAGGTTCTCAACTTTTTCCAATCGAAAAACTTTCACGAGAAGGAAAAAAGGTAGCCACATATTGTAATCGTATCGCGTATATGAATGCAAACCCAGAAATATGGATTTTAACGTGTAAGCAAGCCTTTATACATCACTCTTCCGTATGAGGGTTGCGGGAAAACTACACGGGTCGTTAATGAAGCGTATGGACGTGTACCAGCGAGCGATCTTCGCTCTCTTTCTGTACAAGCGTCGACTCGTGGCCAGTATCGAAGGCAAAGTTTCTTAGGGTGAGTTTTATTCGAGTATGGATCAGCGAAGAAAAAAAAAAAACATCATTGCGTCAATGAAATCACTCGGCGAATTTGGATGACGAGTGAGCTGTCACACGGTGTCCTCGAGACTTGAAAAAAAAAACCGGGACAAAATGAGCAGCATTGAATTTGAAATTTTTTTTTTTTTAATAACTCCAAGTCAATTTAGGATATGATCCATTATCAGTTTGGTCGGTAACACTTCAACAAAAGTTTCGTAAACGTTGAAGAAGTATAGAAATCAATGTGCAAGTTATAGTTACTGGCTCGTTTTCAGGATATAATCATTCGAAAATTTGAATTTTACGGTAGTATACGAAAACTTAGGTGAACGTTAAGGTAGTTTTATCGGTGCGCCGGAGTCATGGACGTTAGAACTATATGATTTAATTATAGGTCAATCTAATTCTCTTGAATATTGTAATAATAAGATGCACAAATAATTAAGCATTTTCAGTTACATGGCGCGATCATGAGGTCCTGATTTTTCTAAAAAAAAAAGTTATAATTTTCAATGTTGACTTGACTCTGTTCAAGTTGTGATTATCACTGGATCGAAAGACTAATCAGAAACATGGGAACGTCGTAGTAAGGCAGGTCGTCCGTGCTCCTGCGTGAACCGTAACTGTTTGCTATATCGATGGTTAAATTCCATAGGGGCGTATAAGCTATGCTTATACATTATCGATTCGCCCCTTTGGCATTAGTCCATTGATATGTTCACGACATCTTATTCAGCCACGATACAGGTTATGTGGCAAATGTAAGGTTATGTTTCCGTTTTGATACGGAATAAATACGAATGCAGAAGTTATTATCAGTATTAACGAGAACTACAATGTGAGAGATGAATATGAAAGACAAAAGGATCAATTCGTTACTCGCAAGCGTGAAAGCAGTTTCTCTTTTCGATTTTTATAATAAGGTTTCAGCATGAATCTCATAGTGAGATTCATCTGGCCTTTAATTTGAAAGTTCTTAAGAAAAATTTGATAAGATTTCTCAGAGAACAGTCGTTCATTCACGATTCATCAATTATTCAAAAATTATTAACCCTTAGTGGTCACACCTTCGCAGCGAAACAATTCGTGCACATGTCAATTTGACCCCAGGCCATTTTTTGACCTCGAATATCTCGGTAACTATGCGCTTTTCGGAAAAAAAAGGTTCAGTCACATTTTGCAGTGAATTGATCAAACTTCAAGGCTGCGAAGTTAGATTTCCAAAAAAATCTTTTATAATTGTTCAAAAACGTGCTTAAAGTTGATGGTACGCAAAAAAAAGCACTGTTTCGGTAAAAATTCTTGTAAAAATTTCAATTTTGAGTTTTGAAAGAAAACCTTCGAGGGTTTTACAGACAAGGGTCCATGTTTTAAGGAAAAAATAGTCCGCTTTGCGGCCGTTCCAAAAAGTATATTTATTTTACCTGTAAACGCTATTCACGTGAGAAAAAAATTTTGGGGTCAGCCTGACCCCAGATGCACACTAAGGGTTAAGTTTTATAAGCAGCGATAATTCTTTAAACAATACATCTAATTGCATTAAAACAACAAATTACGATAATTATCATCCCGTGATTAATTTCATGCTTGTGCATCGTTCATAAGTATGACATGATACGTATAGACTGGATACAACATGTATATAATATATCCATCTGCTACACAGTAACGCTATTGTCAAACTTCTGCGCCTTCTTCCTAGCGTGACATTTGCGTTTGGTTCGGTTCAGTATCCTCTCCATTAACATGATATTACTTCCTCAAATGCCTGGTGACTCTTTAATTTTTATTTTTTTCTCTATCTCTGACCTAAGCGTACTAATTATTATCGACCTAAATACGTGATTCGATGCTTCTATCAAAAGTGCCCATGTACATCCATGTATCAATGTCAATTTTCAGGATTTAATTTTTCTTTGCTATAAGCGGTAACCGAGCTTGAGATTTCGCTAACATGAGAGTCGATACTAAAGCTTCGATGTATCGAAAATTCAAGCATCCCACTTTGAAACGCTTTTACGACAGAACTACCTTAAGTACATAGTCCGGAATTTTTTTTTAAATGTCACAATTAACGCATCGAATGGTATGAGCATGAAAACTCATGCAAGATTACAGCTATCTGCGCTAAATAAATAATTCCAAAGTTGACAGATTTAGGAGATTTTCTTTTAGAAAGGTATGCGATCGATTCGATGCGATGATTCGGTATTAATTTTTCTTCGCGGTTCTAACCAAATTCCAAAAATATTGAGCTTAACGAATGTTTCAATGAGACCTCTGACGTGAATGTGAGCAAACAGTCCGGAAGCATAAGATTCATTCTGTGTCGATATGACAATGATGCAAACTCAGGATCATTGATCATAACATTATAGCTGTTCTAAGTAGGATTTTTCAGATATTTCTGAAGTACTTTCGAACAAAAGTATCGTAAAATATTGTTCATTACAAAGCCTCCTCAATAAGGGAGCGAAAAATTAAAATCTTACAAGGTCAAGAAATTCCATCAATGTTAGATGAGTATCTCAAAAACTATATTTACCCGAGAGTTTACAACTTATTATTCAAACGTGCAGAATTTAATTTATCAATTACACATGAAAACGTGAATTTTTAAATTTTTGTCACATTTTTTCGAACAAACTTGTTCGTAGACAAAATGTATAATAACGATGGATTACAGCGTAAATGGTAATTCGATGATAACAAGTAAAATTTCAATTTTTACATTTGGAGAATTGAATTTTTCCCATGTTTGTCTCATTCATTCGTTTTTTTTTTTTCGTATTTATATAATAAACGAAACGATATAAGAAGAAAGCTTGTTGGATGTTTGATCGTAGGATCCAACATTCACGGCACTTGTTTCGGAATATTGTTGCTTCCCTTGACTATCAACTACTATATTATGTCCTTTTTTTTTGGAGGAATGCCAAGCAGAACAGGAGAGAAGGAGAGAGTGTTGGTGACTCTATGTCGCATAGAAGTCTCAGAGAAAAAAAGAATGAAAGAGAGAGAGAGAGAGAGAGAGAGAAAGAGAGATAGAAAACGCGGGTTTACGATATAATCCTGGTGTGTAAGTGTAGAGGTCTAAGCTATACGTTTCTTACCTCGACAGGCCCCAACGGGGAAGGGAAGTCGCTAAGTCTTTCGAGACCATCGAGAAAGTATCGAGAGAAAGCACGTGGAAGTACTTCAGGTAGGTACAACTGTGAATACCCGCATACGTATATACGCTAAAACCACGGTTTTGTTCCACTAAGAGAGCACTAGCGAAGATAGAATGCCTCTAGCAGTACAAAAATTTCTCGGGGCACTCCCAAGTTAAAAAAAAAAATGGCTTCCTCATAATTCATCGATTTGTTAAAATTGTGTCTCAAAATATCGGAAAATCACATTTCGAAGACATATCGGAATAGATTCCGGAGGGTGCGCACACTGCGCACATGTATGTGTGTTGATAAAGCTGCTAAAATAAAGCCTCTCTAATTTCGGATTGGTTCGATCGAAAATTTGTCAGACAAATGAATAAATCATCGTCGATTAGCTAACGGGAGTTTCATGACGATTAACCCATTCATCGGATCATTCATAGGATTTTGGGAAATTCACGAAAATGTCTGTCGTTTAATTTACTCGTTTAATTTTTAAGCGACCAGGTTAAAACTTTCTACAGATAAGCATGTTTGGTATTGAATTAGGAGGAAATCGATTGAGGGACACGAAATTCATAGAATTATGCATTTTTTTTTAAATTCACTATGTGCGTTTTAAGATAGAATATTGGAGAAATCGTTTTACCCTTAATCTCAGATTTTTAATTGATTGAAGCAATTAATTTAAGCAATAACAAATATGTCAATTGTGATTGAGACATTGGTATTTTAGGGAAAATTTTTAACCCTAAAAATATCTGTGAGTCTGGCCTTGCCGTTTTTTAGAAAAGGTCGATGACCGTAGCCAATTGTGAAACGTTTGTTGTAAATTGTGAACAATGTCTTCAAGATACCTCATGCGAAATGTGCAAGCAATTTACATCACGGTTTGCGAGTTTGATGCGCTACCTTAAGCTTCTGGTGCAATTTGCGGCCTATCAAACCAACAACTTTCTACATAAATTGGAAATTTTTGGATATAAATGTAGATTAAATATATTTTCCACAACAAAGAGAAAAAATCGACCAGTCTTCAAAAAGTGTTCAGTACAATAGGCTGGCTGGCTGGTACACTGGAGAATTTTAATTTCTACAGGTGCATTAGGAGAAAATCGATCAAGGATCGTTTTAGACGGTAATTTGGACTTCATGTATATCTATATTTCATCTGGGTATATTCGATATGCAGCTTTGTGAGAATCAACATAGTGGTTAGATCACAGTAAGTGCAAGTCAGAAATGAGTTGCCACTTGAAACTTGAAAATTGCTTCCTCGCGCTTTTCGAAGATGTACAAAGCTTTCCTCAATGAAGGAGCCAAAATTCGAAAAACAATATTTGCTCATAGAAGGAACTTTGTGCACTTTCGAAAATTGCGAGAAAGCAATTTGAAAGTTCCAACCTGCAGTTGTTTTTATTTGCCTCGATTTATTTTTCCGGGTACTCGTATCGGATACCACAGTTGGTAACAAATTGTCTTTCCCACTTTTTTCCAATACTGTCGATATGTCAGACTTTTCTTGTGTCTTGAAGCCACTTTTTGGGAATTTCTCATTAAAATTTATTCACTGAAAAAATCCAATAGTTACGAATGATACGCTGGAAAAAATCTACGGAAGCTCGTTAATCTCTTGCCGGCCGAATTTTCTAGCTCCGTGAAGAAAAAAAAAAATCGTTTCTGGAAAATTTCTTTGAAAATCTACAAGAGAAACAGCAAATTACGTTCAGCAGTTTTCTGCGTATGAATGATTGTTTCGAATAATTAAAATCGGTACTAAACAAATCTGATGATTAGTTTCGTCGATAAAAATTAGTCGTTTATGTTACTGCGCGTTTAATTTTTTTTCTTCTTCATAATAATGGTCATGTACTAGCTCAGTGTGGTCGCTGCACTGCCGTAGGCAGAAAGGTCAGAAGTATTGAACGATTTATCATTTTTAGTGACGGTATGAAGCATCGAAAACATACGAAATTTCTTCAAAATAAAGTGTGTAAATAACCTTTGAATATACATTATTATCGCAGTAGACAGATCCGACGGTTGGTAGTGTTAATGAAGATTCGTTACTTCTATCGTAGTTATTTTTCTTCTATGTAATGTTTTTTTTTTTCATCAAGGATCACATACCACTTAGTTTGTTAATTCGTGATACGTTTCACCGCGTCATTAAGAATGAAGAAAATACATTTATATTTAATGAAGGGCAATTTCATGTAGTAGAAGTATCCGCTATGTACCAACTCCACTTCCGACATGATGTTGAAATTTGCATCGTTGGAATGCAACGAAAATCGATTTTTTTTTAATTAAAAAAAAATCATTTCCGGTATTTCTGATGCTTTTCTGGCATATTTAGGCCCCAGTTCGCAAAAAAAAAAAACCGAAAAAAGGTTTACACGATTTTTTACTTTGAGACAATACTGGAAATGATTTAAAAAAAACTTTTTTCGTTGCATTCCAACGATGAAAATTTCAACATTATCTTCCGACAGCCACCACCCCAGATGTCGTCTTTCTCGCGTTGTCTTTACGATTACTCATTTGCAAGATATAGACCTTTCGAGAGTCTATATCGTCTCCTAGGGAAAAAAAGCCGCAACCTACACCATTCGACGCTTGAAGTGACGTGGATACGCCCTTTAGCTTGTTACCAGTCGATATTATTCTTGGAGTACTATGTAGTGGTTATAGTACCAGCAGAAGTGGTATTGGAAACGAACATGTAGCAAGAGATATTTGTTTAGTTGGAATAATCATTTGCCATGGACGTAACATACAAATATACAGTCAACGATCCAAACTACTAACTGCAGTGGCTATAGCGTATGATACATACTCTTAGATTTTTGCCCAATATTGTACTTTATACTACTAGCGCAGCATCGCAAGATTCATCTAGGGCCAAAAGGGTACAGAAATCAGGTTGCTCGTTGTGAGAATCTTAAAACCAGGAACTCGTATGAATGAGCTTCTGGTTTTAACTCCTAATATAAATTCTGTGAGAATCGGCGAAAGAGTTCAAATTTTATGAAATTTAGAGTAAAAAAAAATATCTGACCTCTGTAATTTCCCTAAATTGTGAGATACCTGGCTAATTTTTTTTTCCATGATTGGAGTATAATTGAAGTAAGATTGGTGTTGAATTTTGTGAGAATCGGTAAGAGGCTTCATATTTTATGAACTTTTGGATTTTCAAAAAAAAAAAAAAATACTTCAACAGCTCTAATTTCTCAAATATTGGGAATACGAGCTATTTTGAAACGCACAAAAATGTGTTTATGTTATGAAATAATGAATATCCAGAAAAGTATTGGTAACTTGAATCTCAAAAAATGAAACTACGTATGACAGTCAGAAGGGAAAAAGCTGCGAGTTGAAACTTGCAAATTGCCTCCGCCAAATTTCGCACGATGCTCAAGGCTTGTTCTATGAGGAAGCCAAAATTGACAAAGATCCTCATACAAGAAGCATTGTGCGATATTTGGAGGAAGCAATTTTCTTGTTTAAATTTGCAGCTTTCGTTATGAAAACAAAGCTTTCTGTGTGAGAAAGTAAAACCCTTTTAAAACCAAAATTAACAGTCGAATCTTTGGTGTATCTTCATACAGAAAAACGACGAGGATAAGCTCTTCTTGGGTGCAACAGCACAGCCCGATCCGTCCAGACACTTTGAAGTTATATAGATTTGAATTTCATAGCCTAAACACATACACACACAAACACAAAAACAAACACAGTTTTGTTTTACGAAGTTTTGTTTCTCAATCTGTATTAAATTCCATGAAGATTTGATTGTACGCCGCACTCAACAAATAGAAAAAAGCAACAACGAAATACGATACGTGTAGCGATATTAAATCTTAGAACACGACTTTTTGCATTACTAAAATTTTGAGATCTGAATTCATGTAACTACAGTAATCGTACGCTAATCACTGGCGCATCGAGGTTGCTTTCGTAGGGTTAATTGCAGAGGTGAAAAAATAGTTCATTGGATATGTACCGAGCTCTTTTTACACACACGTACACGCGCGCGCCTGTACAAGTAACAATAGGAGATCTCTATGAATCAGAACGTGTGATACTTTTCCCTGACTGACCCGCTACACTGTTACTACTGTCTAGCAGTAGCCTCGATTCTCGACACAGCGAAATGACAATGATCCGTGAATCGAGAGAAAGACGCATAGAAACACTGGCGAATTACACTAAACACGTTTCGAGGCAGGTAACCCAAAAACCTGAATATTGCAATATTTTACTATTAATAATTCGTTTAATGGCCTCAGAATGTACTTGGTAGGCGGAGGTGGAGGAAGAATCGTTATGGAATATCCTCAACTATTATTACGGTTTATGTGCGTTTATATGTATGTAACTTATCAAAAAAAATTCTTAGGACCGAAGAGCTTCGTATGCAAATAACGGATGACACGTATGTGAAAACATTTTACAATACTTAACGACGATACGATCAACGTTTAGTTGAATTATCGATATTTCAGCGAGTCGTGAAGATTTGAAATAAAAGCATACCGAATAATTACATCAATCAATGCAAATTTTAGGATGTATTTATGCTAAAGGCTATCTATTGGAAAAAACAATAATGTAATATTGCAATATATTGACTGCTTGCTCAATTTTATCGTTATATTGCCAACCGAAATGGTAACGCATTTTTCTTTGTTAGATGATAAAAATTGTAATTGCACTTGTTTCGAAAATTTAATATATAATTATAATCTCTGTTTCCCTTAGTCACGAGGTCGTGTTTGGCGTGTATATAAAGAGTGTGCCAAAATTTCACGATTCAATATTGTATGGAAGAAGCGAAGGGTCCTTCGAATTTTTGATCTTTCGAATTTCTATGATTTGGACGTCGACCGTTGAGGGACATCGAGAGACATGGTAAAATGGAACGTCCGGCAAGTGGAACGAGGCCATCGTTTCCTCGATGACCTAGATATAGAGCGAGAGGGGATTGGCCGATGCCACTGACACCGCTCCTTCTCTGTCAACATTTTGCTGCTGGAAGCTACTCCAGCAGTCGCTCGATCACATAATGGAAATTTTCGATAGTACTACGCGACGACGCTCTGTACGTTATTGTATCGTAACGTAAGAAGCTTCTCAGATATCTTGCACAAATATATGCGGTGATATGCACGAAAATGTTACATTATGCGCTGTTCTTCCGCAGTCACGTATACCATCACGTGAATCATCAACAATTTCAAATCAACAGAAAACTTAAAAAAATTTTTTTTTTTTATTTAAAAAAATAAATAAAATGAATGGAAACGTACACGCACATTGCTCTCTCGTAATTTTTCTATGGACAAAATCCCACTATAGAAGAGCCGTTGTCCCATTTTTAGCTTCCTCATATATAGAAAGCATTTTCAATCTGGAAAAATTACTGGGAAACGGTGTGTACATTTCCATTTGACCTATATCGTCCAGCTTTTTAGCTATGTAGCTTAATTTTCGGATTTATGTCGGTTTTAAAAAACTTTTCAAAAAATTTTTGGCTCAACGTTTGAAAAAATGTGAAAGTTCTTACAGATATTTTCATAAAATTCGAAATTTAATACAAATTGCACCCTTCTGTCGATTCTTGCCAAATTTATTACTAACCACATTATTCAATTAAGCAAATCACGTCTTGTGAACAAAATTTGAAATTTACGCAGTGGGTAGTCGAACATTTGAACTATGTCTCTGTAAAATTTCAAGTCAGTTCGGAGCTTATTTGCGGAGCAAAAAAATTGCAAAGTTTCGTACTTTTGAGCGCCTAACTACGTAGTCGTTAATGGACAGAGCCATGCGCGTTCTCAATAAACTCGCGATATATCTGATCGTGCTATTGAACTTTTGTTGAAAATCAAGTACTCTCTGATACATCCCGCGTCGATCACAATACCAAAATCGTTAGCCTTTGGAGAATTTCCTTGAAAATATTGTAACATATAAATAAAAAAATCACGTCAAAATTCAATTCTTCTGAACAACTTGACATTTTTTTCTTTTTTTTTGTTCAACTCATTTATCACTTTTGTTCTCTGCTTTGTTTACGTCTAGAAAATAAGGGACCTTCAAAATGCACCCACAGCTCTCCCGTATTATAGCAACAAAGGATTTCGTCGTCATCCCCAATCATAAAGCAGCGTCTAACAAACATAGCGCGATAGATGGAGCATTATCCCACTTTTCTCGAAAAAAAAAAAAAAAACAAAAAAAATGGTTTTAGACAAAAAATGTATAGAACATGAAATATCAATCTTCTCATAAGCTACAACTTCTTTTATATGGAACATTTTTCTCTGAGATCAACGTTTTTTCAAAATTAAAGTGAAAAACTGATTTTACTTATTTTATTTATTTACTCAACTTCTTCAGTCTCCCCCAACTGAATATCATCATTTATAACCTAATAAAGGAGAAAATAGAAAAAAAAATTTTAGGCTCATTTTTCGGAAAAGTGACTAAGCTAAAGAATTGCCATCCGTGCTGATTAAGAACAAAAAATAACATTACATCACAAAAGTAATCTCGGTTTTTATGATTGAATGATGCGTTCGTGATTGAGGTCGGTTAAAAGATGGAATATAACGATTCATAAAAGTTTCTTTCAATTCAACTACGTGTCGCGAAGACTCTGGCACGTCTCTTCGTACAGTTTCGCCATAAGTATATCGGATATTCCCGGAAAAGGGGATAATCATTATAACACTATGAAGAGGCAATACTGTTTGAAAAATGTTTCACAATTTTTTCGGTTTTCTATTATTTTTCAACTTGGACGATGTCAAATATAATTTCTGACATAAAATTGTCCATTTCTATCGGAATACCCGAAATACGTTACGGTTAACTTTGATATGCATATTTGTGCCGAAGTGATAAAGCATGTTATATAATACGATATATCGATATTTAAAAAATGCGCTTCAAATGACTTACCTCGCTCCGCTGCTGTAACCTCTTGTTGAGTTCGTAGAGTCGGTAGTCCGGTTGACCAAAGTACGGAGTATGCCTCCTGGGAACAGGCAACGATCTGTCAGATCACAGACCGAACGTTCATGTTAGGGTGCTATGAATTACTCTACAGTATATAGTATACCGTGTGTATTATATTTTGTGTTTGTCATGACGTGTACAAGCATGCAACCTTTACGATAATACAGCGACATTATACAGGCGACTTGACAAAGATTGAGCCTGACCGTCTTGAATTTGATTCATTATTTTCTTTTTTTTCACATTATTGTACTAACTTCATAAAATGTTCTCAAATTTTGGGAATATATTCGCGCTGATTGTATGTTTAATAAATAAAAAAAAGTTAAGGACGTTCGGAACATGTAATCAACATATATACCGTTACTTTAACATTTTTATAATTTATTTTCTCCCTGACAATGTGTTTCGTCAATTTTTTTTGCAGAATATTATAGTAGACGATTTTTTAGACAAATTTGTCAACGATTTACTCTCATACACAGGCTCTTTGTAGCAACATCAGTCCACAACCTGATTTGTCGATTGTTCATGTCAGACTATTTATTATTATTATCATCTGATCAAGAGGGACAAGTTTTACTGAGTGGTTGTAAAAAAAAATTTTTTTTAAGGAAAGAGGTTCGCGCTGTACAATGTATAATGAAGAAACTTCCATTCATTGAAAGTCAATCATCGCAATGATTAACGTATGTAGTTCAAGACCTATCCGCCGATGACTTCGTGGGCATGAACCATGACAACGATAGAACGAAAAATTTCAGACGTCGACTGGTCAAATTTGATCACTGCATGTAATTCCAGTCCAAGAGACTCGGACAAAACAACAAGCTCAGACACGGGGGAGTCGTCCCATGACACAATCCGAGTCGAAATTTAATTTCTACTTCAGACTTTCCCAAGGTTTGCATGGCTCTGCTTCGAAGGAAACTGAACCCGGGGCCCCTGAATCGAACTTCTAGCTCTTAAAAATTGAAGACTAAGCCCAACATGAGCTCTCTGAGCAGATGATGAAACATATTTTAACCCTATTTAACTTGTAATTGTCGCTCTAACTTCTCCATATGAATTCTGAACAATGAAAAGTTCAGAATTCATAATCAGCGGTTGAAATATCGATCCAATTATTCGAAATATCGATTCAGAATTTACAATGCGAGGGATGATTTTATGCACAGCTTCTTCATATAGAGGAAGCTTTGTTTGTGTGAAAACAAAAAAATTCTTAGCTGTCACGTACACTCCGCAAAATGGGATTGCTATCCATTAAGGCCAAGAGGTGCCGTATGATTCGAGTATAAACTACGAGTCGGGCACCTCTTGGATTATTTTTGTCCGCGCACCAATTTAGAAATTTTTTTTTGATAGTCAAAATATGTACTTGGCTTACTTCGATAGTCGAAAAACATAACCCGTTAAAAATGACACTCTAAAGTATATATATATATAAATATCTCACCCCACCATGTACAAGAATTTCAAGTCTATATACCGGGCGAGTCATCTAAAATCGATCCATACGGGGTTTGTTTGAGTTAGGTTGTGTGGGTCGGGATACGAGGCCGCGTAGCGCCCGAGCCGTGCGAATCATTAGTATATACATCGTTACGATTATCAGATGGACACATATCTAATGCTTGACAACTGCTAAACACAAGCGATCGTCTTGACTAAGATCTTACAGCAACTAATAATTTCAACTCAGATCTCATTACATACGGCCGTACTGACGCTTCATGGCAAGGAATCATTAATGTAAAGAAATATATATCCACCCCAACATGAAAAAGTGATGATTCATTATTTCGTTCGATCATTGCGATGTACATTATACATACTATGATCGTTTCGTACGAATCCGTTTCAAACGGGACACCGGGTATAAAGGCCTCCAATGCTTGTAGCAGTGGCAGCGGCGGTGAGATATATATATATGCACGTACATATCCTTTGGTTTTCTCTTTCTATGGATGAAGAAAACGAAGGAGAGTAATAGAAAGAGCAAGAAGGGGGGTGGAGGGTTTGCCGGTATACATAGGGTAAGAAGGGGCGGAAAGGGTGGGCAAGAGGGTGTTATTAGGGGCCGCTCATGGGGTGGCAGTGTACGATCAATGCCAGGGAGTCATGCTAGTCACCCCTGGAGTCTATGTACAGTCAGGACACACGTGTAAACCCTCCCCACCGTCCCTACCTCTATCTCTCTGGCCGCTCTGTTTTATGTACATACACACACGTACGCGCCCACAAACATACACACACACACACACACACACTCTGTATATGTTCAATGCTGCATGTGTATTGTAGACGCATTTACGAAAAAAAACTCATGTATACAACGTTACAAAGGGTTATGTATGTACAGCGTATGCAAAATATACGTATGCAAAGTTTCGAATGCATAGATGTATACAACCTATATACATATTTCGTTGAGGTGTTTCTTGCACGAACCCGAATATTTTACAATTAACTAATTTTTGTCGACAGTAGAGCACAAATACATCTCAACATGCTTGAAAAATTTCAAGCCAAGTTACCGAAAATTTAACCAATAATTTCCAGTTTGAAATTCGTTAAATTTATACGGCACTTTATGGACATGACATATGCTGGCCACATATCTATCCAATAAATTATATACTGAATAATCCTAAATGCCTGATACAAACTGCCCTACTAAGCATGTAAGAAATTCTTGACGAGGTTCTGCTCGAACCTAAAAAAAGTTATAGCTACTTGAAATTTTAACAGCGTGTTTGTAAAGCAGTACTTCGTGTACCTAAAAAAAAAATTTCAACGAGATTCACAACCTACTTTCCGAGATAAAAATTCGTATAGATACTCTTGAAATGCATAGTGTCTTGTGGCATCAACCGTTATGGCGTGAAGAATCGTTCTCGATATCAGGTGCATAAAAACGTAGTGGCTGTTTAAAAATTTCAGGAAAGTACAAACTTATCTATTACAAAGCACTAGAAAAAAAAAAAAATGAACGCGATTCACCACGCCTAGCGTGAATAATGGCAAATTAATAAAATGAAAACGTGCTATATTTGGCGAAACAAATTCCGAACGCAACCTGACCCGCGCGTCGCCCGCACCGCGCTATACGTTCCCCTTGCCGCACCCAAGTATAGGAGCAGAACCTCCTTAAGAATCCGTAACAATGATAAAAATAGAGGGTCACCGGATGTTTAAGGTGGTTCTGCCCTATTTGAGGATGTTCCTCGGATTGTTTGCGGGATGAGTTGTCCGAGGGGGGGTCCCTATGCTTATACACAGGCAGAGCTCAGTGGTACCAACATCAAATCCTCACTCATCTCGGCCAGTCAATTTATGCTCTCGAAATCAGAATTAGAACTGTGAAGTTTCGTTTCAACGCTAGTCGATAGTAAATATAAATAATAACAATGTATAAAAATCATAGGAATATACCCCTGTCAGTTTTTGAAGAATTAATGTTTATGCTGAAAAAAAAAATTCAAAATTCACATTTTCCGAGCTTCAACTCCAAACGCTGTCCGAACTATTCAAGATAGAGAAAATTGCACGGGAACAATTTTTTAGAGAAATAAATTTTTTATAAAAAAAAAAGTTCACGATAGCATATGTGAAAAGTCAATGGTGGATGAGTGGTAGGTGTCCGAAGTGGCGTGACGAGAAAGCGTGATTTTTGTGAAATCGCAGAATAGTAAACCCATTAGTTGTTAAATTACACATTATCACGTTAGCGTTTAATTAAAAATGCATAAATATTCATACGTCAACTGGACACAACGAGAAAGCCATTACCGCCTAAAAAAACTTTATTTATAACTGAATGAAAATAAAGTCACCTGCTCGAAATGGTTTTTTGTTCAATTATTTTTACAACATTGGACGCCTCGCATGCCTGAATTATTAACTTTAGATATATGCCGTCGCAGACTTTTTTTTGTAGAGAATTTAATTACCTAGAAAATGATTTGTGAGCAATTTTACTCTGTTACGTGTAGTTTGAGCAGCTTTTCGAGTTGAAGCACAAAAAGTGCCAAATTTTTATTGTTTTTATTTTTTTTCTTGCCAAAATGTAGAAAGGGATAGCAATGCACAGTTTATAAGTAATTATTTATGCCGCGTTTACTATGAAAAGACGCTAAAAAAAACTCCAGGATTTTATTCTGAAAGAGAAGCCTGATTCGACAAGTCATAGTCCTTCGCGTCAGAAATCAACAGCGTACGCCTCTTTTTTTCAGCACTTTTAAATATGTTACATTTAATTACTCAACGAAAATTCTCGTAATTAAGGTGAGCTTTCATACACTATTTTATTATACATAGAACCAGGTCATACAATTTTTTAAAGGTGCTGACATTTCAAGTTCGTGAATTACAGAACGATTGGAACCTGTTTTTCATGCGTGGCCATAAGAACGCATGTTAAATGTTTTTTAAAAATATTTAATGTCAACAACGAGGCTCCTAATCTCATTGAATCTTTGCACACACGTTTTGGGGATAAACACTAATAGGCTGTAAAAATTTCAAGTCAATGACACTATATCGATATAAGAGAGGAACATCCTTAATGATAAAATACACGGGTAGCCCATGAGCGATCCGATTCTCTCTCGTTTCTCTCACGTAGAGATATATGAAAACCGGCGAATTTATTGAGTATTGTAGGCTCACATTATCCATCGCCTACGCGCTTGCGATTGTCGCTGAGTGATTCATGTACAAGTATCATTTTTATAGCTACTGTTGAAGCAAAAATGCGAGTCTCTGATTCAACAAATCCGCTGATACATTCTCATTCATCAGGGTGTATGAGCACTAGCCTCTTCATCAGACGACAGCTCTTTTTTTTTTGTACGTCTGCTTACGCGGTTCATAAAAATCAAGGTACATTAACGAGCTTTTGACATTACGTGCCAAAAATGTGTTGAAAAAAAGTTTTCAAAGCCGCATGAAGATTTCGTTAGATCGGATTTTCAAAATTCAAACTGCTGAATTCAATATCACTGCTCAAAGTTCGGAAAAATTTTAGAAAACGATGAAAATAGAATTCTCAGTTTTGGGAACAATACAATAAAAAAAAAAAGATTTGATTCTTTATATGAGTAAGCTATTTCTTCGTATTCTGGTCCACAATAATGAATTCGCTATTTTGAATTTTGAAAATCTGACATTAGATTCAGATTCCGTAACTTAATAAAATCATAAGATACTCATTTTTATACAGGATTTTTTTATTGTACCCGCAATAAACAATGTTTCAAGATAGATATTTCAAAGGAACTCCAATTACATGTATCAGTATACAATTTAATGACTTTGTTTTTGTTGTGAATAAATATAAATGCCGGTATACAGAAGTTGGAAAAAATGTTCCAGAAATGAATTCGGTAAAAAAAATTACTGTAGTAGCATAAGAAGTGGACAGAAGCGAGTACATTTATCATCACAAACAGTGGACTCTCACGGGCACTAATATTGTATGACTTTTTGGCGTTGCAGCATGACAGAACGAAAGGCTCTCAAATTTACTGCGATAATTAATTAAATAAGAGTTTTGGCAATCATACACTATATGCCTCATCCGTAATTTTTATCCATCTAGTCAGCTCGTGCATGACAGTTAAGAGGATGAAACAACCCATACCAGAAGGGAGCAAATAAGTTTTGATAATGAAAAGCTACGAGCATTTTACTATCAAAACTGGAACAGGTGGATCGCCATCAGCATCAATTGATTCAAATAAATGGAAAAATGCTAGCTGATAAACTTGTAGAAGATAAGATTAATTTTAATTTTGGTTGTCTGAAGAAAAGCTGAATTTGAAGGACGCAACGAAGTTGATATAATTTCAAATAAACTTTACTTTCAATCAGGGAATAAAGGTATAATTGAAGTAAAACGAAATATGGAAAATTTCGTACAATATCAAATTCTGGTTATTATACTATTTATCGTCCTGTAAAATTTATAAGATTTCGTATAAGTTTGATATCTTGTCAAACAACATACATGATTCTTAAAAGAAAGAAACTTTCAGCGATCATCTTTATCAATAGGTTCTCATGATTGCCTAACGGACGATTTCTCAATACAAGATTTCACGATTCTCCTAATACAGCTGTTCGCAAAAACTCTGCGATTATACGTTGTTTAAGCTTGTATTTTGGTAATTTCGCATGACTTTTGCTGAACGTCAGCTTCTCGTCTGAAAATCTCTTTACGCATAACACATATTTTTATGACATGGTCGCGAGGCTATGCTTAACATCCTCGATTCTTAAACTTCATTAAAGTAACCATGAAGAGACGTCTATGTTCGAAACCAACTCGCGGATAACTGGCGCACCGTAAAGTGGGCCGGACCGAAGTTGAAGATGTATTAGAAGGAAAATTTAACCACACGATAATATGAAATGGTCACCTCAATACATGGTCGGCCAAAAACAAGGAAACGATATCATTTGAACGAAATTCAGTGTTCAAGATTTTTTGAGGTCTCCTTATATGACTACAATATACAGAATTCCAAAGTACTCAGCTACTCTACTTTGGAGAGTTGGTCCACTCTTCGCAGAACTTACTGGTCTCTCCTTTCGATTAGGGTAATCCTCGTGGTGAACTAGTCAAGTGATCTCGAAATCTCGAAGGATCCTCGAAATGGCTATCCCCACAAGATTCTAGATGGAATCTAAGCTTATTCTTTTGTCTACCACCGCGCTATAAAATTTGACGCGAGTGAACGTAGGTAACACATTATATCCAAGATTGAAATGAACTATAAACTCAATTCAAGAGAATTCGAAAGTTCCTCTAAATTTTAGCTTATAAGGAGCACCCAAGCAATACAACGCACAGCGCTGGCTCAAATATTAAAATCCAAATGACCTTAACCTCCCGTACTTCGATATTCAATATCCATCGTATAAATCGCTAAATTAGCTTGTTGGCGCCATTTTGCTGAAGAAATGTCTCGATGCCAACATTTATACCCGAGAGGATCTTTGCTCTTTCTTTTGCTTTTCACTATAGCATAGAGAATATACTGAGTGGATGGTTATGACGAGCTAGAGAGGTATGCGGGTCGATCGCAGAGATCACAGTCGTCTCATAGCAAAGAAAATCCGCGAAAGAGTTGCCACACCACGAGGGAACATAAAAACGAAAACAAGGAACGAAAAAAAAAAAAAAAAAAAAAAAAAAAAGAAACGAGCGACGAGGCAGTCATCATATCCCAGTTGTAGGGTGTATGAGCGATCTTGGTGAGACGTGAACGTACACACCATGATGTGTAAATAGCATATTACTGACGGACCGACAGACGGACAGGCTTCTGACGTGGGAACGTGCTAGAGAAGATAGAAAACACACGAGGGGAGCCGAGAGAAATAATCCCGTGCCGGGCCACGACGCGGTGGGCGACCACATCGTGATAGCCTCGCCATAAACGGCCAATAATACCGCTGTGAGATTTATCAGGAGCGCGTTCACAGGTATCTATACATGTATGTGATATATAAGTTCAACCAACTCCGTCGCTACGACAGTGCTCAACATCGTCGCGGGGCAGTACAAGGTGGGCTAAAAACAAATGACCACAGGTATACCAAATATGTATACAAGAAGTTTATACCCAAGCCTGTTTGTATATACAGACTCATTCAGACAGTTACACACGACGGAAGGTAACGGTGTACTCAGGGAACTTGCTTGGACTTTCTTTTTAATTCGTAATAAAATATTTATTACAATCAATGAATTGGAAGCTGGCGATATGTTCACCATAGCGTGGGACTTTTTTTTTAAAGAAAATTGTCAGTGGGGTTCGGGATCGAGATATGGGAATCAGAAAATGTTGGGCACGATAGAGTGTCATCATTGTGAACAACTGATATCCTATGGCTTGTGAAAACTATCTTCGGCAATATAATGAACAATATCATCGTCAATGTTTCAGATGGGATGCATCTGGCAGTATTCCCCTCCACAGTATTTCAAGTATATTTCATTTCAGTTTCAATGAGGGTATCCTAGGTGGTATCTCTTTGACAGCATCGTTCGTACAATATCTTTCGCAGTATCTTTGAGTTTTCGAAGTATCGTTCACATTATATATATGACTTTATTTTACGCATCGTTTTGGATATATAATTAATGTCTTTGACCATTTTTTATCTTATCCGGCGTTGCCACATCTCGATCTCGAACGTATTTGAGCGAAAAAGTTCTGGACGACGATTGGAGAATACTAAAAGGTTTCCCAATGCTCCTCATTTAAAGAGGCTGATTTTTGGAGTAAAAATTAACGGACATGCGGGTTTTTTTTTGAGGGCACTGCCAAAATTACTTCCCATTGCAAATTCTACCATCTATTTTGTACCATCCTGTATACGTATACTTCGTATATAATATGGAAAAGTGAATGGCGTACATGAGGATTCAAGCTTTTGATGAAATGTAGACGACGATCATACGTTTGCGGGTGTGTGTGTGTGTGTGTGTGTATGTGTGTGTGCGCGCGCGCGCAGAATTTCAGTGTAAAACAGCGAGAGAAGTAGAAAACCTGGCAGTAGCAGAATTTTATTACGAATACTCAAGGGATACTAACAAATTTAATGCCTGAGTAGAGTTTATATGTCGCGATATTAATAGCGGTGAAAGGGTATAATGATTTTGCATATTTATGATACCATAACAGAAACACAATGTATGACGAGTACAAATTGTATACCAGTGTGATAGGCAATTGTGCATAGAACAGAGCATGAGACAAGACATTGACATGTTGTTACAACAACTTGAATCAATAACATAATTACTTAGCATCGAGATAAACCACCGATTACATTTAAAGAATGACAGATCTTCGACCCACCGCTTGTTTATGAGAGGTTCATCAGTCAGGTCGTACTAATTTATCTCTCCGTCTGGTTCATTTGTACGATAATTAAAAAGTCCAAAAGTCAAAAGAAATCAATAATCAATGCAGATGATGAGAAAGTATAATAAAAATAAAAAAAAAAAGACATATAACGTATGTGAATCTTGAGCAGGATTGCGTTCCACAAATAGAAAACCAATACAAATTATTGTACGGAAAAATAATTAAAAACAATTATTACGAAACATTCTAAATATTTTTCAAATGATGCATGTTTATCGATGAAATTTAACAGGAATACCAATTGTATGAAATTAATTGGGCATAAAAGGAAGCAATCGTCGTCTGCATGCCCACAGGAAGAAACATTTTCCGTATACCGAGGACCTTGCTTCTTCGGTATTTTATCTCGCGCACAAGCTTCCTCGATGGGGAGGCCGAAATTGGTCAACGAAATTTCTGATGAAGGAATCAGTGAACGAGATAAAAATAATGTGGATGCAATGTGCAAGTTTTGTTTAGTTATGCTCAAGAAATAAAATATCCAAATTTATATTTTATATGTTGTGGGCTTTTGTTATGTCAAATACTTTTTTTTTTTACTTGCAAGTCTCCTTGGGAGAATTATGGCTATTATAGAATCAACTAGGATCAGTATACAGCCAGTATCTCCATGAGGCCACATACGACTTTCCTTTCTGGTTCAGCATAGCGGCATTTCTGCCATGGGCATGGGAAACCTGCGGAAACGTATAGATTTGCTGGTTTCTCATGTTTATCTTGGTTCTTAGGTTGGCTTTTTTGTACTGAAATTTCGTCACGTTTCGCTGAGAAAGTACATATATATGTTATATATATGTATATATACGTACAGGCACGTGTATACAACTTATGTATTTACATCTGGAGTTTTATCAGGCCAGTATATTTTTATTCTCAGTGAAAATACGAGACTGGGATCTCCCTGTGATCCACTTTAGAGGCGAGCAAGCTACTCGGTACGTCAAATTACCGGTTGTATAAAATATCAAATATTTAATAGGCAATTTTGCCGTTACATGAATCAAACAAATAAATAAAAAATAAACTAGAACCAAGTTATGGCGAAATTGTTTCGAATGGCATTTAATTAATTAATTCGAATGGCGCACACATCTGGTTAGGGGAATTTAGTTTTGAGCTTCTCGGAATTGAGAAACGACAGAAAGGGACGCGAAAGAGTGACTCACGCTTTCCGCGTGAGGAAGAATGTTCAAGGGGAGGAGACACCCGTAAAGTCATCCGCGTGCTTTTAAGCCATATATATATATATATATATATATATATATATATATATATATATATTTATATATATTTATATATATATATTTATATATATATATTTATATATATTTATATATATATATATATATATATATATATATATATATATATATTTAGAGAGAGAGGGAGGGAGAGAGAGAGAGAGAGAGAGTCACCACGAAACTGTGGCTCCAACTTCGCGCTCTCGCTTCGATAGTTATACATTGCTTGCTCTTGCATGTATATGTATATATGGTCATTGCGCCACAAGGCTCGGGTATGTTCAAACCCCTCGATGAACCACCACTGACCAACCCTGGCAGGAACTACCCCGGTGATTTAGACGAGCGATCGCGATTCCCACCAGATTGATTTTCATACCTGCATTGCATTTGTCAATACACATAAACGTGCATACATACATTACAGTATATATGTATACACAGAATTCAAAGCCAAGTGGACTAGGCTGTGATCCCCACGAGTTTCAATTTTTCGTGCTCATCCAACAAAGTTTTGTTTTTGTTTTTGTTTTTTGTGGGAAAAAAAAAAATACTTCAATTTTCAAAAATCAATATTTATGGCGTATACGAACTGCGACTGGTCGAACCAAAGGCCAGCATACTTGAACATCGTTCTTGAGTTATAAGCGCATGAATTTTGCGCCTATGAAGATAGATGCAAATGATGCTTTACATGGAAAACAAAAAGCTTTGTTCGCACGAATATCAAAAAATTGTGAAAATAAAAAGAAAAGCTAACAATCTACGCTCGAAATATCGTGACACGGGCTTCTCTCTTTCTCTCAAATGCCGTAGGCCAATTGACAATTGAACACGCTCGAACGAAGTAAGCCTCAACCTCTTTATACCTCCTGCTCGCACAAACTTATTGACGAGTTGTACATTTAACACCAGCGTAGAAGGCCTTCTGTCTCTCACCGTTTTGCCGCGGTAAATCGAAAAATTTGGGCTACCGAATATCACGACGAAAACAAACAACAAACTCAACTTTAGTAAGTGCGTGCGATCGCTTCGATTTGCGGTATAGACTACCGATATCGTGAAACGTTGGCATCGATTTTTACTCGTTAACTAAATTGAATTTAATCGGTAGGTCTGTAGAATTAATTTACGCTGTATTTAGGAGTTACGATTTTCGGCGCTAATAACTTCGCGAGATAGATATAATATTTGGATTAGAGGTCAATGACACGAGAAGTTGAAGAAAAATCTTACGGTAAAACGAGAAATGGCAAAGCATTTTTGCAGATGATAATTCATCCACCGTGAGGGAAGAGGAATGCATTACCCGTAGAGATTTAAGATTATTTCAAGACGTTGTATGAAAGATGTTGACTTATTATTGTATACGATCTTTGTGGTTAATCAATAAACGAGAACAATCCTCGAAAATGCCCACGCTTCACCGTCTTTCGTCCCATCGCTTCTCGTCGTCTCGTTTTTGCGACGTTGTGGACGACAACCATTCTCGAAATAGGCCCAGACTCAAATAGATTTTGATGGCTTATCGGAACTGCCCAACACAAGCTTCGGGGAACCAGAACGAGTATAGAAATCTATATAAACATTTCACTGCGATTCTCGTGGCAGCCTCATACCCGATTATAATTTCTCCAATGTACGCGTTATCAAGAAACGCTGTCGAGTCTCGACACCAATTATTCATGTACATCACGGCTCAGGAAAACGTTAAACATAAATATGGGTAGTCTTTGATTGGGTTTGAAGAAAATTTCGATGCGTTAACTCGCCAAATTGGCTCCAAATATATTTAAAAAAAAAAAAAAAATTGCGCAAAAGCTCAGCTCGCTATCTCAATGGGAGAAGGGTGCCTCTGAAGACAAACCTTTTTTTTTTCATTAGAACAACATGAAATTTTGCGACGTTCCAACTTTCTATTTTTTATTATCACATTCTAAGCGCTAAAAAAATTTTTTAGGACTTGGCACGTCTCTCGAATGTATCATATATGTAACCCTCTGAAAAGAACCGGAAGTCTCTTGCATCTTTTCCTGTTACATTCTAAACTATCATATTTTATATTAACAATCATTTTCGAGGTATATCACGATTTACTCCTACTGCACGTATTTTTTTGGATGATATTTTAGTGATTTTCGATTCTTAGTATATATATATATATATATATATATATATATATATATATATATATATATAAAAGAACTAGAAGACCTGTATAGCAAAGGAACTCGAATGTTTACAATTGAATTTTCGCGCCAATTTTGTCGTTGCAGAAAAATTCCTAATTCAAAAAAAGCCACCATGATTAAAAGTTTTTGTTAAAAAATTTACTCGTTGATTATCCGGAAATTTCTCTGTATTCATCGAAAAATAAATTTTTTTTCATTATACAGATATTTAAAGTATTAATATTTCATTCCTTTATTCACGTCGTCCATTTCCCAAAGCACTATACAAAATTCGTCATTATTTTGTGGATTCAGTTATAGCTAAAAAATGTTATGTTAAAAATATGTCGAGAATAAATCATCATCATATAAACCTCGAAAGTAATTATAAAGCGTAATAATGAAAGATTCAAGAGACTTCCGGTTCTTTTTCAGATGGTTACATTAGAATATATTCGAGATATGTGCAAAATCCCAGATTCCTTTAGCGCCCTAGAACGTGATGATAAAAAATTGGAAAGTGAGAACGTCACGAAAACTCATGTTATTCGAATGGAAAAAACAAAAGTTTGTTCCTCGGAGACGATCCTTCCCATTGAGATAGCGAGCAGAGCTCTTGCACAGATAATTTTAAATCAAATATATATTTGAAGCCGATCTAAGGAGGGTGAATCTATCAAATTTTTTTTCAAACCCAAATAATAACCACCCTTATATAGTATATAATATATAATTATTTTATCAGTGAACTGTTGCGACATCTCGTGGAAAAAAAGAAAATCTTGACTTCCTTTTGGTATTTGGGACGGCTTCGAAGCATTTCCGTGCAGCAAAGAGATTAAACAATCATTTTTCGAAATTTTAGTCCTGTAATACTAAAAGATTTCATGATGAAAGTTCAGAGAACATTTTTATCGTGTACTATAATATTCCAGTGCTTGAGGCGAATTTTATAGATCGAGAGCCCACGTATTTCACACCACTATAATAGACACGGCCGATACGGTACCATATTGGATCAATTCACGCGCACGTTCCTTTAAACAGATCGTTTTTTTTTTCTCTCAACATTATTCATGTGGGCATAAAGAAGATACATGCGAGACGACCGAAGGTGCCAAGCGTGAAAACAATACGGGACCTCGGATGAGGACGAAGAAAAACATTAGAGAATGAGATAAGAGGGGCGAGAGAGCGAGCGAGTCACAGCTGAATCGTCATCAGCTACAACCAATTTTCACATATTATTTCTCATTTACTCCAGCTCTCTTATCGTACATGCTGATCTGTAACTATGATGCATGATTCAGGTGCTGTTTCTGCATTAGCGCGCTAAATAGCCACGTGCGTTAACGCGCACACTCTGTAACAGGTGTGCAGCAACATAGCTCGATCGATGCGTAGCTTTTACGTTTAAGGTGAGAATATCTCCCCCCCCCCCTTCTTCCTCTCTGTGATAAGGGATGGTGACGGGGCTCGGTTGTTATCAAAAGCTACAACTAATGTTATTCGACGAACGTGGATATTTCGAGGAAAGTCCCATTGTTATCGCAGGCATTTAACTCATTTAGGTCAGCTAATAATTTAATTTTTTACGAAATTTCTACGTTGCCTCAATGCCACTGAGGCGCTGCCTCGAACCCCGTGTGAGTGCTTCGAAAACGGCGAAAGCCACTTTCTCCGTAACAGTACGACCGATCGCAATGAAAATTTGAGGACAAACGCAGATGGGTAGTGATGGGTGAAGATCTGGGCATTGCAAAATTAAAAAACAAAAAAAAATGTGTGCAGACTCAGTGGTCATTGGAGACATTTGATCATTTTCCAATGTTCCACTGAACTGATTTCTACGTCCGATGCTTACAACCACTCTGGACAATAAAAGCAATAAGTACTTCGGGGTTTGCGTCCGATTTGCGTCATTCAATTCTATGCGAAAATAAGGGAAACATTTTCTTTTTTTTTTAATTTTATTTTTTCGATAAAAATTACGACCGTTTTGTAAAAAAAAAAAAAAACAATTTATCAAAATAACATTAGACTGAAATTGGATTACCTAATTAGTAGAATGATCCGAGTCTCAGTGACAACATATTTTGAGGCACAATTAAAATTCTGTAATTTGCATGATACTTTTGAAATTAATTTTTCTCAAATATATTGGAAAAAAAAACATACAATATGCTACATCATCGTTGCAGCGTATATTGAATATAAATCGAGACACAAAATTATAGGTACACCGACAAAAAAAGTTTCGTTGCTTTGAGTAAATCGTGCGATCAGCAACGTTCAAATAAATGTTCAAATAAATGACAAATAAATGTTCGATTACTTCGTCCTCATATAGCATCATTATCTTTTGAATATCTTGTGCGCAAATTTATGAAACTGTTATACTGAAGTTACTGGGCCGTATTACGTGTACAAACGTACATATTTATCCGCAATTTTTTCATTTTTTAAATAATCGTTCCAACATTTTACAACATTTTGAAGACATTGGTATTGAAAGCAGAATTAGGCTTTTAAATAAACGAAGCCCCCATCTACGACACGCAAAAAAAAAAAGAACTAAAGATAAGCCGGAAAATATACTGTGCTTCATTGTGATTATTTTCGTGGTTATTAAACGCTTATATTGTCGTTATTAACTCCGCGTTTTATCGGCGTCGTTCGCGTTTTCGCATTGGTTGACCACATGAGGCAGGCTTACGTAATAGAAATATCAGGTGTCGTGAAATATGTTCTTTAGATTTTGCACTATAATTGTTAGAAAAAAAAAAGAAAGAAACAGCGTTGTTTGCGTGATTAAAGATAATTCCTAATAATTAAGATTTCGTATTTAACAATAATCAATATTTTCCGAGAACAATCATCCACAATTATATTATTACATTTTTTTAATTCATTGTTTGTCACGAAAAATACTATGCGGAACGATTATAATTTACGGTTTTGCTCCGATCTTTATAAAACTGACGAAAATCACTGATTCATCAAAATTTTCTCATGCAACACTGGATTGTTTTTATTTGCTCATTTCAAAACATTGATACTGCGTTTGGGTGGAAAAAAAAACCATCGATCTATCAAGATTCTTCCAGCTCTAATGGATATCCCCGTACAGCTTTGAACTGTAAATCAGTCAATATTCATTACGTAAGTATTACCACATTACAAAAGATATAAGCGCCGCATGAATCGTTCATTTTCCAAGAGCAACGTTGTCATTATCGCTGTAGCGTGTTCAGCGCGTGAGTCTGGTTCGCTCATTCTTCGTTCGTGCTTCGACTTATATTATACCGGCGTTCGTTATCATATTATGCAACGACGCGACGAGGCCGCGGTGCATCCAATATATATGACAAACTTTTATGCACACAAAAACAGCACCTAAGCTCGATGCATCTCTCTCTATATTATATAAATATTTCGTCACCGTCACCGCGGTGCCGTGTACAATAAATTGGGACAAACCCGGACTCCGTTTGGGTTTGAGCTGATGGGTGCGAGGGTTTGCGCAGCGCCCTTGTCATGGAAATCCTGGATATATAAATGTACACACACGCACACATACCAAAGATTTCTATGGCACGGGTGCTACTCGCTCCGGCTTCCAACTTAAACAAGCCCATAAATAAATCCTAAAAACAGATGAGATATACGTCGATTGGATAATAATAAAGATAGATAATATATATGTACTAGAGTTTTGTACGGCTGGGGCGCTACATGTGCCCTAACTCAACTAAAACTAGACCCAAACGCATTACGAATTCTTGTACACGGAAAAATGGCGAGATATTTCGATAATATAGAGTTACACGTGCATGAAGAGAGACGGAATGGACGGAGAATTTATTCGCGTTGAACGCGCTTGCGACTTGGTCGAAATAATGGACGAAACGAGCTTTGTTCAGATTATTCACTTCCGCCACGTACATCGTTTCACCGCTATATATCGATACATTTTATCAAGTAACTTGACTATATAGTTCAGATGCATACTATGGTTGGAACACGAAAGACCCGCACAGACATACATAGGTTGACATTTTTTTATTTTCGAAAAATGATTTTCCGATTGGATCATTTCAAGTACTCCCGGCATTAAAGTCTCAAAATAAAGAATATTAAAATAGAAAAATTGCACGAAAACGAAATATCCTCTGTGAGGAAATAAAAATTCATTGTAATATTGAAAAAAAAATTGTAATATGAAAAAAAATTTGGTGATCAAATGGAATTAGATTGGAAATAATTCGATGTTAATTCAAATGAAATATCACAATGGAAGAAAAATAATGATATAATTCAATGGTGAGAATTATTTAACTGGAGACTGAGCAGCTTTTTCGGATATGTTGAAGACTTTTTGGTCCAGCAGGTACAATTATCTCTTTGAGATCGAGAAGACTCGCTATGTTCAGGCGAGTTTAGGTGTTCGGTTGTCGGGAGATATATAGGAGATCGTAATGCTTGCGGCAGCAACGCCGCCGACACGGCCAGGCTGAAGAAGGGGGGGAAGGAGTGTTAAATCGGGAATGGCGGGCCAGGAGGCCGTCATCCGGGAGGCACGATGGTATTTTTATCGGTCTAAATATCGTTAAAACACTCTCTTATACGAAACGCCATACCACGACGTTATATATACTTGTACTGAGCAAAGCATTATACAGCGTACAGAAAACGTGTATATATGCCTTTAGTCTCGTTGGGGGCGCGAGAAAAATATATATCTAATACTCGTCACGAAGGCTCCCCTGTTACATCGATATGGTGCAATCGACTTGAAATTTTCACAGCCTGTTATTGTTTATCCCCAAAACGTGTGTGCGAAGATTGAATGAGATTAGAAGCCTCATTGTCGCGATATTAAATATGTAAAAAAACATTATTTAAAATCAGTTCCCATGGCTACACGTGAAAAACCGGCTTTGAATGTTCCGTGGTTCGGGAACTTAAAGTGCCCAGCACCTTTACAAAATTTTATGACCTAGTTCTATATGTAATGAAACCGTGTGCGAGAGCTCTCCTTAATTACGAGCATTTTTCGACGAGTAATTAAATGTAACTTATTTTATTTTAATTTTTAATTATTTCAGACGCGTCGGACCAATGTTGCCGAACTCAACTTGCCGAACAAGGCTTCTTTTTCAGAATAAAATCCTGAAGGTTTTTTCAGCGTCTTTTCATCGTAAATGGCATTAATAATAACTCACGAATTGTGCACTATTATACCTATCTACGTTTTGGCAAGGGAAAAATAAAAGCAATGAAAATTTGACACTTTTTGTGCTTCAACTTAAGTTAATAACTTCGGCGCTAGAGGGGTCAGAAGTTGCGAAAATAATTAAAAAAAAAAAAAAACCATTTCGAGATGCTGGCTTTATTTGAATTTAGTTACAAATAAAGTTTTTCAGGTGGCAATGGCTTTCTTGTCGTGTCTAGTTGTCGTATGAATTTTAATTAATCGCTAACGTGGTGATATTTAATTTAATAACGAATGGGTTCACCATCTGCGATTTCACAAAATCATACTTTCTCGTCGCGTCACTTAGGACGCCTCCCACTTATTCGCTATTGACTTTTCATGTACGGTACCATGGACTTTTTTTTTTATAGAAAATTTAGCTCTCTACAAAAAATTTTCACGTGCAGTTTGCTCTATTTTGCCTAGTTCGGACAGCGTTTCAAGTTGAAGCTCGGAAAACGTGAATTTTGAATTTTTTTTTTTTTCCGAAACATTTATACATTAATATTTCAAAAACTTAGAGTATATTGTTCCAGATTTTATGCGTTGTTATCAATACCATTTACTATCGAATAGCGTTGAAACGAAACTTCACAGTTTCAATTTTGATATCGAGAACATAAATTGACTGGCCGAGATGAATTAGGATTTGACGTTGGTATTACTGAACCCTGCCTGTGTATAGGCATAAAGACCCCCCTGGAAAGACTCGTCCCGCAAATAAACAGAGGCACCTCCTTAACGCTCTCACAGAGAAGATACATGCGCTAAACGCGAGCAAGAGAGAAGAGTATCCGAAGCAGCCACCCGCAGCAGAAGGATTAACATCCTAAATAATTTAGGTTGAGCATAATCCAGACAAATCTCGAATAAACAAAATACTAGAGATGTTTGATCGTTTTTTTTTTCTTCAAATATTTGGTTAAATAAACTTTTCATTAAATTCTGAAACGTACAGAATTTTTCTACGGATGGATATTCTATTTATTTGTTTTACTTTACTCTATTTATTTGTTTACTTTACTCTATTTATTCGTTTTACTTTGATACGGTGTTTAGCTCATTGCGCATTCATTTATTTTGACTACGCAGCGTAGTGCGGCGAAGAAAATTGTTATTGATTAAAAAATAAATCAAAGAATATAACTTTAAAAAAATTTTTAAACTTCGTTTTTGGTGGAAAAAACTATATATATAAGGCTATGAAAAAATATGATACGAATATAATACTTTTGTTGTTCACTCTATCGAACTGCAAGGTGAACAAATACAAAATACTTTTGATAAAACAGGTTTCACGGGATCTTCGACGGATACTGTTGTTACTCGTCGTGGACACCTGACGCAGAAAAAGAAAATCGAGAGTCGCGAAAGAGAGAGAGAGAGAGAGAGAGAGAGAGAGAGAGACGCATAAGAGATGAAAGAGGAATTGCTCTTGTCAATAAAAACACGCGGCCTTGTCAGGCACGCAAAGAACGTGCGTGCATGCGTGCTCGTATATCTAGACTGTACGTTTTTTTTTTTTTTTCTACGTACGTGGCCGTCGTTGGATATATGTGCAACGAGAGCTAAATGCTTCGTCTCTTTAGAACGAAGCAGATGACCGTTAGAACTTAGCACAATTTTCAATTTTAAATTAAATTGTTGAACGAAAGATTGTGCAAAACGTCATAACGATGCTTATACAAGCCATCTATTTATATTTTCCTCCGTTTACGTCCATATAGACAAAAGAAAAATATAAAGTTCAGACTTCTCGCAGCCCCTGCGAAAAGACAGAGAAGACTCGTTCGTCGCAACAGCGGACTTCCGGGAGAGCAAACCACGCATATAGAAACGTGACTGCTCCCTGGTGGAGTTCTCCGTCAAATATATCTCCGAGCACGCGACAGAGAAGGCAAAAGGAACGAAGACGGAAAGCATGGGATTCCCCGTTAGAGAAGTGCATTGCCGAGTGGTCTCGCGTTATCGTTGTCCTGTTCTCTCGCACAGCCGTGGAGCAGTCATTTGAACCCTAATCATTATTCCTATATGAGGAGGTTCACTAGAAACGTCATACTAGTACAGTAAAGGGAGCGTATGGTGGGTTCATTCATACTCCTAATTCCGTAGGGCCTAATGGTTTGGCTCATGCATAAAATGCGTCACCATCACGGTGAATAACATTTGACTGAAAATTCGTGAGATTATGTTGGTCATTCACATGCTCTTAAGGAGGTTCACTAGGGAAGTAGGGGCGCGGCGAGCGGAACGTATGGTACGGGGCGGGTTGCGCTTTAACATTTGCTTCAACCGTAAAAAGCGTAATAATATTAAACGAGGTACAGAAACAACCTGATTTATGGCATGGGGTTTCATTCAACTGCACTATATCATTATACTATTCTTTCATTTTTTTTTTCTCTACATTTTTCATTGAGCTACAACCGCAGGAACACTCAAGTGCCATAATAACCTATGGTAAAATGAAAATTCTGAAATAATTCAGGCCGTTCAGTGTGTAGGTACGGAATATTGTAAAAAAAATATTCACAATTTTTTGTGAATTTTCGCTCTACCTGGTGAACCTGCTTAAGGTAATGTTATCATACGTTATGATCGCATTGAACACGCGATTCGTACCTTCTTCGAAACGGCACAACCGATCCGGAAGAAATTTTGGGTCAGCCAACGACTCTTCCGAAGAAAGTACAGAATTCGCTTTGCAACTATATAGTATATCTCTCTCGCACTCGAGATAAACTTCAGCGTGTGACACTAACGCTTTAAATCAATGAATGATTAACGTACTAAAAAGCCTCATTAGTGTAGGGACAAGTGTTTTTTTTTTTTTCATCCTACTTTAGAGAAGGGAAAATGCAGAAAAAAACGTATTCCGATAGTTACCTATCTCTCAGACCCATAAACAAGATATGGTAGCGTTCTAAAACATAAACGTAGCAAAAACAAGCTCCGTATTTAATCTGAAAAAAAAAATCGATTTTAGAGGATTTAAAAATGAATTCCTGAACTTTTAGAATGAAATGTAGAGGAATGAAAATGAAGTTTTCGGGGCTTTTCTGAGGACAGTCGTCTCTCGGATCAATGAATAAAAAGAAAAGAAAAAGAAGCAAATAAGTTCTTATACCAAAAATCCGCTTTTAGAGAATCTAAAGTGGAATCGAAAAGTCTTTGGACATCTTACAGAGCCAGTCCAATAGGTACACATTGCTAAAGTTCATCGTTGCAGATATGTGCAGATTTTACAGATTCACATCTGCAGTTCATTTTTCCAGATGTGCATCGAAAACGGGTATGCTTGGTAGACCCCAAGACGAAAAAAAATAAAAAAAATAAATAAAGATCGTGTTTGATAAATTCATGACAACGAGAGCCAGCTGGTTTTCTTAAACCTACGATGACTATAACAACGATCATACTTGCATTTAGCATTCTTATTGCCAAGTATTTAATAAAGATGCTCGTTTTTATCCTCATGGGTTTAATAAACAGACAGGCTATCATTCCCTGGGGTTTAACAGACGCACTCGTTTTCATTGTCTCAGCACTCGTGTTCAGTGTCTTGGCTTTAAGGCTAGTACCTCCATGGAATCGATGTGTTGGGAAATCTTTCAATTTTTGCACGTGTGTTAATCAGGATGTTATCTAAACGTACGTGCAGTTGCAAAGAGATTTATCGTTTCAAACTCAAGATAATTGAAGTCAAAATGAGCCTGATTAACACGTAACTTATGCGCCAGCCGTACCCTACTGACAGGGTTTTCGCTGTAGCGTCTAGACGTGCGTCGAGAATTGACCAAAAAACTAAAGTATAACGTAGATAAGTATCATAGGATTATGTTCGTAAAGGCTAAAGATGATTTACCGTTTAGCTTTCGAGATATCGCGAGTGAAAAAGAATCGCGTTCGAGATATCGTGAGTGAGAATACTTTAAGAGAGCGCTCGTTCTCGTTGCCCTAATGTTTGAACATTCAGGATCGCGTTTCCTTCTTCCTGGGTTCAATGAACACACGTTGCTCAAATAGAGGCCGGTCTTTAGCAAACAGACGCGTTTTCATTCTCTTGGGTGCAATAAACAAGCTCATTCTCTCGTTGGCTCTTGCTTTTTCTCATTGTGCATAGTCGAAATACATCGTACGTGCGATCCAAAGATCACGAAACACAGTGATCAGTAACAGAATTTTGAGAATTTTTTTCACTTCAGAGCTGTGATTAGATGGCAGATTTTTTTTTTTTTATCGTCGAAAATAGCGCGGATATCTCTCAACCATCTATTTGCCGTTCACACATATACACTTGAAAGTCGACTGAGCCGTGATGAATATTTTGGGATTATACTATGCGAGATATATGCAATAGCGTGCCTTCTGAGTTGGTCCCCTTGCCGAGGGAAATTATGTACGATCCAGAAGATAATACACGGTTTTGAGAATTGCCGAAATACATTTCATATCATTGTTTCGTATAATATCCGTTAATGTTTTACTGACGGAATGAAGCCAGGGATTTTTCATAACGCTTCATCATATAAAATGAATAATGTGACCGATCAATTGGCTTGAGAACTATCTAAATGTTTTTTTTTTTTTAAAGAAAATTGTCAAATAATTCTGGCCTCAATTTTCAACCAAAGGAAAGGAATTTACAAAAAAAAAAAAATACAAATCTTACAGCAGATCATTCCTAATGTTTTCAGTATACGAGCATTGTTATAGTCAGAAAACGTATATAGCCAAGACCCAATCTCTATACATTGAGAAACGCGGTAGCGTCTCGACGCCAAGTTCCAAAATAGAACGAAGGCGCGGACTCCAACGCTCCCGCTCTCTCATATACTTCAACATGGTACTTTTTTTTTTAAATATATATCATACGTTAGCTTATACATGCTAGTGTATATGGCCGTTCTATCTATATCCGAGAATGGGACATCGCGTCTGCGCGGGAAGACTCGTTCAGTATACAGAGAGCGGGACTTTGGCTGGTCGGTTGTGGAAAACCGATCTAGCGACACATGAAGGCGAGTCAAAAGTGCGCTACATGCGCTTACTTTCTTACGCTCGGTACTGACGCACCAACATGTGAGGATCCGGAGTGAATACGAAAAGCAGATCCTTTACGTTTCGTGTGATAAAATATGGAACAAGCGCGCGTCTGCCGAGGTAAAGGCACATTACGTCCCGCGAGAACTATCCATACACCCGTAGGTTGCTGGATAGTGCATATGCACTATGCAAGTATATATGCACGGAAAAAAATTTTCTGTGAATTCTAGTCATGTTTCCATCATGTTTTACAGTTTTGTTAATAGAAAATGCCTCTCGGGAGGAAAACTTCGGAAATTCTTTAGAATTTGAAATAAAAAGGACTAAGTGATAGAATGAATTTTTACAGTTTAAAAGTGTAAATAGAGTTTACCACTGTGACAAAATGTACAAATTGTGAAATCAATTATAATATAAAATAGCGCATCTTTTTGGGTTTAATGTTTGAGAAATTGCAAAGTGAACTGTAAAAAATAAAAGTTTAGAAGATTTTGAAAAGCGCGGGTCGAATTAGCATAATAAATGTAGTTTATTATCTATCAATTAGCAATTAAATCGATGAACGAATTTAAAACTGCTGTTCCATTATCTTTGAAAATACTATGAATTTTGCAAAAAAAAAAAAAAAAAAAATCGTCATTGACCGGGATTTGAACCCGCGGTCCTCCGCAGTAAACGAATTCAACACTTTCGATCCTTAAATAATCATAAAAAAAAAAAAAATTAAAGATTTGGAGATTTTTTTTTTACGAGTGTTTCTGGCTTGGTGGTCCGGACTTTTTTCCGTCGAAATTAATTTTGAGCCTACCTAAGATTTTACCTGAGACCTACCTAACGACCTACCTAACGACCGACACTATACCACTACGCTATTGATTTTATGAACGCTTATTGATCCTTATGAATTTCTTGTTTGCGTCGTATTTTCCATACACATTTTAAAACTGTAATTTTTCCATTATTTCACAGTTGAATTCGACGAAAGCGTGCTACAATTTTTCTTTATTTCAATTTCTGTTTTTCATAGAGAATTTAGTATTTTTTGTTATGTCTTACATTCGTAAAAATACTCTCTCTATACAGTTCATTTTAATGCGTCAGTTTTTAAAATTTTCTTGTACAAATCTATTGGTTTTTCATTTTATCTATAGCAAAATTCATTGCGAGCATTTTCAATTTTTACCGTGTCACTTTTTTGAAGTGTAAATAGTTGTTTTTACAGTTTAAACCAACAAATATGGTTATACGGATAGTCCAGAAGTATATTCCGCACATTACTTTTTGATCAAAACACTGTAAAGAGATTAATTTACTGTGTTAAACTGCATTTTTTTCTCTTCATCGTTGTATTTTTTAAATTTCAGTTATTATTTTTTGAAATGTCTTTTTTCCGTGTGTATACTTGTATACACGTATACGAAAGATTTGGTGCGACAGTGGCACCGCGAGAGCGGCACACATTTACATCTCTACCAGTCGTAATTCTACCAACGAACAACTCTACAAAAAATCGGCTCAGCGGAACAACTCTGTCGGATTATAATACTACCGAATAGCAGCTCTACCAGAAAAACGAAAGGGCGAACATCTCTACCAAACAACGAATCTCCGCAAAAACAAGCCTACCGAATAATAACTCTCCCGCGTGAGCAACTCGCTGAAATTACAAGTCTGACACGGAGCATCTCGCCGGAATTACAAGCCTACAGGAGCAGGGTCTACAATGTGCGTATATACGTATAGGTACACAGCAGTTTCGTTAGAAAGTTGGAGGATAGGGACACCTGTACTATGGTTTACAATAGGGATTGTGTTTTCTCTATTCACCAACTTCCCACTGAACCGGTTACGGAAGCGTCCTTACGACGGCACATCTCTCTGGCTAATCAATCTCGTGGTAGTTTTTAGCCGAAGAGGTGTTCCGTAGAAGGTTTGTACTTCCAGCGAGATATTTTGTGATAAGCTTTTAATTCCGATGAGTTGTTCGCTGGGAGAGTTATCATTCGGTAGGTTTGTTTTCCGGAGACTTATTTTTTTTGCGGAGATTCGTTATTTGGCAGAGATTTTTGCCTTCTCATTTTTCCGGTAGAGTTTTTATTTGATATAATCTGGCAGAATTGTTATTTGATAGTATTATAATCTGGTAGAGTTTTTTGGATAAAGTTCCGAAAAGTCCATATACTGCTGATTAATGTGAAATTGCGTATAATTATGTATTTGGACTCGCTGATCACGAATATGATGGTAAAAATATCCGCACATTTAGTTTTGTCACCAGCGCTCTCTGTTGAAAAAAAAAAAAAAAAAAAACAATGCATTCGATCTGAAAAATATTACGAAAGGTGTGTGTGTGTGTGTGTGTAATCGTTTGAATAAATTGCTTAAAACCAAAAAATCTACGTTTGTACCCCCCTCCCCATGCGCGCGCACAATATGACAACTAAAGCGCCAGTCGAGCCCTTGTTCTCGGCTTCGTTTATGTCTAAGCGATAAGAGAGCTCCCCAATCCGCCCAGAGCTCTTCCATATATAGCAACAAAAGATTTCGTCGTCATCGATAATCATAAAAAAAGCGTCTAACGAACATAGCGCGATAGCTTTATCCCATTTTTCTCGAAAAAAAAAAATTAAAAAATTTTAAAAAATGGTATTAGACAAAAACTGTATAGCACATAAAAGATAAATCTTTTTATAGGCTACAAATGTTGTGGGAATTATTTTTCTCTAAGATCAACTCTCATCAAAATAAAACGGATTTTTTTTTTAAATCAGTTTTTGTGAGTTTTGACCTTAAAAATAAAATTTGCGGTTACTTTCATTATCATATTCGTGATCAGCGAGTCAGTTTACACGGGTATACCAAAATTCAAATAAATCGGCGGTATGGGTTTTTTCGGAATTGCACCCCGAGTTTTTCTGGTAGGCCTGTCTTGGGTAGAGTTGTTCGTTGGGTTGGGCTGTAACTGGTAGAAAGATGTAAATGCGAGAGCAACAGCACAAAAACGATAGACAAGTAGCGATGCGCCCGGCTCTATGACCTCTCATATTCCCCGAGTACCGTTCTTTCCCCCCCCCCCCCCCCCCCTTTCATCGTAATTTCCATTCTCGCTCTTTTTTTCCCCCTTCTCTATTTGCCTATATTCTCTTCGATTTGGCGTCTTGCCTTAGATCTTTCTTTTATTCATCGCATCGTTATTATTATTATTGTCGTTGATTTTACCATATTTTCTCATCGTGCGATATAAGACAACGGCGACAAAGGCATCGGGTGATATTTTTTAAATAATACACATATCCAGCGCATACCACGGTATAACAGAGATATAGAGCGTACTACAATCACGTTACTGACTTTCTGGCTACATAACTGTAAGTTCCATAGCAACGTACGAGAACTTCCTGGTTACGTCAATCTGTCTCGATCAATCTCACACAAATCCGTTAAGCAAACACGAGCATACATACATATGCACAAATAAATAAATAGCTTAATAAATATTTAGATGGTCCTTAATAGGATAAGTGTATAAATTTTTTTTTGGAAAACTAGCTGTGTCAATTTCAATTAGAAGACGTATCGGTATGCTCGGTTCGTTTCTCATATAAATAATACTGAGATTTCTCATACATCAAACGCGATTATTTCTTTACGAGACTTCGAAGAAATTATTACTGGTAACGGGTACGCATTCGATATCGGGCCTTTTGGACTGATATAGAATCACGGTCCTCTTTACGTATCATGTTCCGGTATAGTCGGTCTAATCTTACACTTGGGTTATATCAGAGACGGATCAGGTGCTGCGACGACACGAAAAAAATATACGCGAAATATAATTATCATAATTTATAATATTTAAAATGAATAACTTTATCATGATGATTCGAGAAATGAAGAAATAATAATTTAAACGAAACTCATAATGATTAGATAAAATTAATGTTACATAATAACAATGATACAACAATAGCATTAATGTTTTCAATAATAAGATTAAAATATATTATAATAACGAGGAAATATTACAGATTCTATTAGTATATTATTGCAATGATATATACTACAGAAATAATACTACACGAGTACGAGAAAGCCCCATGAACAATAAATTTATTTTGAAAACTAACCGTTTCGTAATAATGATTTTCCGATTTTTTTGGAATTGTTTCTTCTTTCATATTAATTTAATTAGAGCAGGGGAGTTTTTTTTTCCTCGAAGTATCTTTGAAAACTATTATTTTTTCACAGCATTTAATTCATTAGAAACATAATTGTTCCAGTTGATGTAAACCATGGCTCTTGACTAACGCGGTTTTCGGGGGCCAACATTCTGCATAGTCGCTTGATCTGAAACATAAAATTGAAATGGATCCTTGAAATATGATTTATAAAGCTCTCGTTGACGATGCCATTCACTTGTTCAATTGTACAAAAACTTCAGGGATTTTTTACGAAAAATCGGACTTAACTTCAAACGGCCGCCATTTCATTGAAACGTAAAAAAAAAAAATAAAGAAAATTTGGCATCGACAAGAAGAGCTTTTCAAAGAATCCATTTGCATTTTACGTTCCGGATCAACCGACTATGCGGAATGTTGACTCTCGCAAACGGTGTCAGGCGGGAGCATGGTATACATCGACTGGAATAACAATGTTTCTAATGAATTAATCATTATTAAAAAAAAAAAAAATTGTCAATGTACCTTGGTACATCTGGAAATATATGAAAAAAAAACTCTCTAAATCAAATTAAATAATCGTTTATCGAGAAAAAAATTCCCGAAAGTGATCGATTTTTTCATCCGTCTACTCGGATCTTTAGCTTGGCATCCGTCTGGTCGAATGTTCATCTTTGTGGAAGCTTTATGAAATCATCTTATCTGAGAACAATAGGCGCTCATATCGCGAGTTACAGTGAGCGCTCATCTATTGCACGACTTTTCTGGTTACATCGACCGAGTGCAATGAGATCACCTTCATGGGCTCATGTTGTACTGACGTTTGTTGTCTCTGTCTACCCTCATATAAATATGTATCAATTATCAGGAATATAGATAATGCAAAACCTGTCTCATTGCGAGGCTAAATGCATACGACGATCGATCGAGTGCAAGAGGCACAGCGCAATGGTGATCATACGTGCGAGAGCGAGAGACAGAGAGAGAAAGAGAGTATGCTTATATTGCTCATCTTGCCTTAGAGAAACCAAGTCAGCCAGAAAACTAAAACTTTGTGCATTTCATGATGACGTTTGGAGATTAGTTATAAATGTTATCAACAATCTATCAATTGAAAAAAGAATTACGCAAATTTTTAGTCGATGTCCGAATCAAACGGATCAACCGATTATCGTATGAACCAGATTTTCAGTTTCTCGTCTCTGCTCCGTAATTCAGTTCAAGCCACTGGTGGTGCATCTTTCGACGTCTCATTTAGTTCGCTAAAAACATTCTACACCGATAGAATAAATTTTCACAAAAACGCATACATACATACGAATATATAATACGCATGTATGCGAATGGGTTTGCAAAAACGGGAAAAAAGTTGCTGCAACAACGCTGAAGTGGAAAAAAAAAGTTACCGAATCAATCTATTTTTGCTCAATAAACTTTGACTAGAGATAGGCTTCGTCTTGCAGAAAAGAAAACCGATGTAATAGAAATAGCATTTTTTTTTCATGATTTCTGGCTAACTTGCTGCCCTTAAAAACCATTCTTAAATCTCAAAGAACGCAACATTCACGCTTCTAATTTATCAACGTAGGGTACTTATCCTTAACCCTAGTTTAGCACTCTGGGATCCCAGGGACCCCAGGCCCAGTGCAAAATCAATATATCCTTCGTGTTTTTGGACGTTCTTATTTCTCAGAGCTTTTTCGTTCTGTCAATTTTTTTTGTTATGGGCATGTTCCTTGATTGATTTTTCATCGATTGAGGAAAAAAAAAAACAACTTAAATATGTCAATTTTAGTTGGAATTATGGGGAAAAATCTGCGTGGGGGGTCCACAGGACCTCAGTGCGTGGTAGAGACGTAGGCAAAAAATAAGCGTGGTTGCCTAGAGTTAACATTTATCGATTTACACTTTTTTTTTTGCCACTAAATATATCTGCATACAATAAATTTATGTGAATCAAAAAATTTTGGAATGCATAGCAGTCTTGTGAAAAAAAAAAATAATCATTGGAAGTGTGAGAAAACCTAACCAGATGAGAGATAATTTTTGAATTGTACATGCTTTATTTGAAATTAATAGATTACGGTTGTATGAAATGAATTATGATTTTTGAGTTCCTTTACAGCCTGCTACAGTTGATAGGTACGGAAAATATTACTCGTAATCGAGCGAATTAAATGAACAAATAAAATGACAATCAATTTATATAAATAATGTTTTGATTGGCCGGATCATTGTTTCATTGGTCTTGTTGTACGCATCGATTCTGTACATACAAATGTAAACTTAGCCGGTGTGATCGTACCTTCAGATACGTAGTGTGTAGTACGTAGAAATGGACGTAGATCTGTATGTTTATATATATGCATATAAATCTACACACACACACATATAATTCGTGCTCGGTTCGTGTATATGGTAAGTATGCGAAAGTTTACCCTGAGAGAGGTTGCAGATTTTTATGCACCGATCGTGAGCTCCACGGCTATTGCTAACGTTTACAACTAGGAATATACGTATAGTGTGTATGCGCGTATCCTATGTGTAGCAGTGTAACTATAAGATACCCGTAGGACTTGCACAGCACAGTGCTTCAAGAAACGCTTCGTGTACATGATAACTCCCGTGTAACTCACGATACAATACTATATGGCTCCACACATGCACATCGCGAAAATACAGATGGGACAATAGCGAGAGAACATAAACGAGTGGCCATATAATGTATATGCATCGCGAAACCGTGCGGCTTATGCGAGCGTCACGAGCGAGCGAGCGAATGTCTCTGATTGTGTATATATAATTATATATATCTAAAAACAGACGACGCAGATATAAAAAAAAAGATTCAATTCAAGTACGAAACGAACAAAAATTATTCAATATATGAATTCTTTTTAAATAAAATATCTTCCATGCATACGACCCTTACGGAACGTTCCACGCGTGGTCTCACGCGGTAATTTTTCCGAGATATCGCGAGGTCTGTATCACTCGATAGTGTGAGCTCTAGGAAACGATCCCACTATGTATTATCGAGGTGCGAGAGAAAGGGACACGTCCTCGATTCCGGTAGTAGCGGGAATTTTTGCAGATTTAAAATTTACGAGAGAGAGATTGAAGAGAAAAATGAAAATCACGTCTACTTTAATTACATGCAGATTGCACCGGTAAATATTACATTATAAAATGCCTGTAATGGAATTTTTTTGGTTGTTAAAATCATTTTTGTTTAATTTTAGTTTCCGTAACTCTCAAACTAGAATCACTTTTAATCACGATGAATTTTCTAGCAAGATTTTATTGAAATTCCGTTCCAATTAACAGTGTCAACGTTCATTATTTCATTGTTTTAAACTTTTTTTTTTTCATTCACTACTGCTAAATCGATTTTTTAAAAAATATGGAAATTAATTTTGAGTATTTTTTTCGTATTACTAGATAACATACTAGAAGGAAAATTTTCGCGCTCACCCGCCTAATTGTCATTGTTAGCGCTGAAATAAAGGGTCGTCGAAAAAAAAAACGCGAAAATTCGAAAAATAATATATCAAAGATCAGATTCTTCAAATTTATTTGTTTACTTATTTTGTCAACTTTTTCATGCTCCCCCGCCTGATTATCATTGTTAGTGCCGGAATGAAGGGTTTTGTCGAAATTTTTTTTTTTTTTAACCACTAAAATTCGGAAAAGTAATCAAACTAGACAATTATCAAAATTTTAGATAGTGAGGGCTTCAACAAATTTAATTTGACGTAGAATGCCCTGTATACATTTGTAGGTACACATGGTATATACTTTTACGACAAAAGACGCGCATAAAGTACGTCTACGTGTCTTGACTGCATATGTATTGTATATGAACGAAGGAACAAGTCGAATGGGTCCCCTTCAAACTGTACCGTGGCTCCTGACAGAAGATGTAAAAAACTCATACTTTATTCAATAAAAAAAATGTATTTGTTCGTTACAATTTGAATCGAATAAATTCATATTCCTCATTTTGTAGGAAATAATCCGGAAATACGAGACGTCGTTTCGAGCGATTTCGAATTTTGACTTTTCCTTGAAAAGATGACATTGAAATTTCCATCGTTGAAATGCGACGAAAATAGGTTAAAAGAAAAATAATTTCCAGTATTTTCTCGAAGCTGAAAATCGTTTAAATCTTTTTTTCGCGACCTGGGGCCTAAATATGCCAGAAAAGCGTCAGCAATACTGGAAATGATTTTTTTTTTAAATTAAAAAAATCTATTTTAGTTGCATTCCAACATCATGAGAAGAAAGTGAGATCAGTTTAATGCTTAAAAATTAAAAAAAAAAATTTCTGCATCGTTCGACACACCTTACATATCCAACCAAGACGCGAAATGCTACAAGTATATCACCCCATTAAAATACATCTTCATAATATATTCTTTGTCATTCCCGATGTATACATAATTAATCAGTAACACGAATTACATTTATTCGATTATTTCATTACACGAGTACGCTATACGTAGGTATATATATTTCACTATTCATATATAATGCTTGTAAAATAATCCGGGTGATGCTAATACAGACGCGCTACTGGAATTCTACACGATTTATTTTCCCTTTCTCTCTACCCATTCTTAGTCTTCTTCTCTCTCTTTCTCTCTGGAGCACGTGTTTGCTCTGGCATTGAAGGATCACCTCCGAAAGCCGCACGGGAAGGGCGGATCATCGGAATGATCTATCTGTGAGCGAGGGCACACGATTGATTATCGTGAAATCAAAGAGACGAGAGGTGAAACGATCGTGACCAAAATTGCATGAATGTTTTTTTTTTCTATACTTAACGAATTCTCTACGTTATAAACAGTAAGAAATATATTCGGTTACATCAATTGCGGCGAGTTGTAATAAGGTTATGAAAGAATGATTAAATAAAGAAAATATTCATTCAGTCGACTACCCGCATAGAAAAAAAAAAGAATCTTACAGAAAATCTCGCAAAATATCTTGAAAAAAGTCACAAATAGCGAACCGCAGCAAGACTTTTCGAGATTCGTTTTTTTTTTTCACCCGGAAATGCAGAGAATCTCTAAATGAATCTTAGAATGATACTCTTTAACTAGTATATATACGCGAATTAATATTGGGTATTATTTATAAATTATCAATTAAAAATCATCGGTCAACGAATTTAAGGCGGACGGTGGTGTGGATAAGCGCGAACGTAGGCGAGGCGGAGCGCGGAAAGCGAGGCATGCATGAAACAAGGACCGTTCACGGGTCACGGCCCGGCGCACGCGACAAATTAATTAATTCAATCGATGATATTAGATCAGAATGTTCGTTGACCCCTACTTTTTATGGGACGTACGTAATCGTGATAGTTTTTCTCAACATTTCACATTTTTATTATTGATCGTATCTAGTCGCGAAAGATTCACATTTCCGTTTAAAAGTTGTTAGCCCGGAATTCGGATATGGCGTGAGCTAATTATCTTGATTTCACAAATTAATTACTCGAGCAAGTAGTCGTTGAGCCGCTTTGAAATTTTGCAGGTGATATCCCATTCACTTATGATACAGCATATAAAAAATTCCGATTTTTATCTAATCGGGAAATACGTGCTCGCACTACCTTAAGGGATCATTCCAGTGTGTAATTTTTTGAAAACCAGGATAGCGCGTAGAAATGAATTTTCTGCTGACAATGAGAACTTCTAAGAAGCCGAAGGAGTATTGTATGGACCTGGCATCGCCAATTGATCGAAATTAGAAAGTTCATACGAGAGATTCTCGTACTCGAAACTTTAAACGCGTTTTTCTCGAAACATCATTTTTCAAAATAGTGGAAGATTTTAAACGAAAAATTTGATGTATACTCAAATGACAATATAGTCAACGAGTCCCAATGAAAAAGTCCTATCCCGACGGGCTTGATAGAAAAGCGCTAAGGTGATTGATCGTTTCGGAATAATTGCGAATCGTGTTTTGCAATTATCTTTCTTAAATTCACGCGCCTTAAAAGTCCATGTGAATGAGGTAGCACTCGCGAGTACTTTTCCGCTCCTCCGCGAGGCCATAACGTAGTCACGTGACGCGATCACGTGACTTTCACATAGTCGTAGAATTATTGTGACGCTCCGATTCCCGCGCCAAATCTCATTTTAACATGGGAAATAGAGACGCAATCTGTTGGTGGCTGCTTCGCATCCACGTCAAAATGAGATTTTGCGGGAACGGGGATGTCACGTCGTCATTAAAAGCTATGCACGAGTTTGGCGCCCAAAAATCAAGCCGATATTCGATATTTTTTGTTACCTGGACATCAAGATGACAAGATCACGCTTTGCGGACAGTTGGTACTTAATCTCAAAAAAATCACAGTTTTTTTTACGCCCCCAATATTTGAAAGTCGACCTATTTTTCTGGCGCCAAACTCTTGTATACTCCTTAAAGTAAATCTCAGCTGTCATTGTGGAGCGTGGAATGGCGAGGGGGAAAGGGCATGGCGGAGGAAACGGCCGCTGTACGATCGCGCGTTGGGAACGCGAGGAAGAGGAAGAAGAAGAAGAGGAGGACGACGACGACGAAGATTCAAGGAGGAGGAGAATTCGAGGAGGCGGCCTTGAGAACACGGACCACGGAGACTCACTCGCGGGTTCTCGCGAACTGAGCAAGAGAGCCGAGGGCCTTAAGTCCAACACGAACGAACTGCTTCTCTGGCAAATCACTTTGCGGTGCTCATCCTGTACCGATTGAATATATATATATACATAATGTACATCAAACACACGATGCACGAATTAATATGCCTGTCGTTTTTGCGAGGAATGTATCGAAAAAGAAATAATTTTCTATCGAATGTGGAACATAACCGTAAGAAGAACGCATCAAAAACTTCGACTGATCCAAAGGTTGATTGCTCACAAGGAACTGAGCGAGAATTTCAGATCCCCCTTTTTGGTTCTATCATGTTATTTTCTGGATTCATGTGTATTGGTTTTTGATTTTACGAGAAATAACTTGAAAAAGCCTCGGAAAATTTTGAGTAAATGCCACTAGCCATATCGTTTAAATGTAGATTTAATAAGAAATAAGGTGAAAAATTCGTCAACCACATTGTTTCCTCAATTTTCACCCATTCGCAAATCTTTCTCTGTGGGCTTTTTTAATTTTAGCTTCCTCACAGAAAAAGTTTTGGGGATCTTCATAAATTAAAAGTAATGAGCAAGTTTGTAATCGCATTTTCTTCTCGTTCCTTCAGTTTAAGGCTTAATGAACCCGATGATGGCTCAACTTTGAGAGAAAGCAAAGAGAGAGAGAGAGGGAGAGAAAGCACGCCATTTGATCTACCAATTAAGGGTGAGAAAGAGTGTGTAACCTCGCCTTAATAGCGCTACGTTAGATGACCTACAAGATTTCTGCGTCCAAAATTTTGAACTTTTTCGGGGTATAACTATACTTTATTACGAAGCGGAGAAAAAATTCTGTCAAACTTTTTTTTGCCTCATTCCGGCAAAAATCTTCAATCGGAGATTTCACCGATTGAGGACTTTTTTCTGAATGAAAAAAAAAAATCCATACACCACAAAGGTAGCTTTTGTTATTTAAAAGTTTGTCATGCCATACAGTCGCAGTCATAGGACGGAGAAAAAAAAGTTCAAGATTTTTTTTTTTCCTCTCTTGATAATCTAGTTGAAGATTTTTTCCAAAAATTTTTCAGACGCCGGATACACCTTACTTTTTCCAATTTAAATATTTGTCAGTGGAACATTATTTTCGAGCTTTTTTTATTCCATCAATTCCCTGGATGAAGATTTAAAAAATTTTTTTCAATAAATTCAGATAAAAAATGAAGGTAGTTTTTGGTAAATTAAACGTTTATCATGATATGCCATTTCTGAACTATCATTTCCATGGTCAATTGATATTAAAAATCTTTGTTTCTTGTGAATTTCTCTAGATTTTTTCAAAAATTTTCTTCAGACATATTAATTATTTACTATATACTGTACCTCCTGAACTATGACTATGTTTACACGCCCGCATTAATCAACGATGTAAAAGGGCGTGAAACGTGACATTTACACCGGTATTACTAAATCGGTTGCAGTAACTTTACGCCTCTGTTAATGATGACGAAGCGTAGAGTTATAAATCCTGAGTTACAACGGCGTATAAATGGTTATGCACTTGTAGCGGTTATGTTGTCATTGGAATAGCAAAAAAATTGCATGTTAATGGAAAATATTCGACAGCTGTTCCTACGCGCGGCTTCCTGTGGCAAAGCCACGGTATCGTAATCGGGTGTAAAAATAATCGCATTTACACGGCGATTGACAACTCCCGCTATACTGAAAAGGTTTAGCGTCACGGTGTAAATGTAGTCCATATGACTCTTAGAGATGTATATCTAAATTTTTTTTTTCCAAAAAGATCCCCATCTACTGAGGAACCGATAGGATGAAAAAAAGTTTAAAAAGTCATAATATCTTGAAACAATAGCTTATAAGGAAACACTGACAAAAAATTCTCATCTAGAGAATCAAGAGAGGAAGAAAAAAGGTTCAGAAAATATCCTCAAATAGAGAATTGAATGAGTTAAAAACCTAAGAAGTTATACCTCAACAAAGTTTAAAAATGGCAGACGCTTTATTTTTAATGTCAGACCATTTTTTTTGAAAAAAATGAGAAATTTCCTCAGCTCGGAACGGAACCTTAACCCACATTTTTCGATCATCTCAAAATATCGCAGAATCTGAACCCCTTAAATAATTTGTGTTAAACTTAACACCAAACACTGTGGCCCTTTAATCTGTGCCTATATGGTTTCATGGCTTAATATTTCTTCCAGTCCGAGAGCATTAACACAAATGTTATGGATAAAAATCAAAATCCTGCATAATCTGGAATTGTAAATCGTTTTATCCAAAAATCATGAGACCGATGGGCGACGGTAGTTTATGAGTGCTCAAAATTTGTGGACGACAGTTTTGGTCTTTCTCGAGTTACGGAGGTTTCATTTTTACAGAAATGAAACACGCACCCACTTTATTAACATATATATATATTTTCATTTACTGTAGTAGATATCTCAATAAGTCGAAAAATTTCTCTAAATAGTTTTTTCCCGCGACCAAAGCATCCTCTGTGTGGACGCTAAAAGTTGGTAGTATTCTAAGAATATTATCGAGTGCAATCTTTTTCACGTTATTTTGCAGTTTATAGGTGATTTTTTCAATCCTAGTTTCGCCGGGTATTTTAGCAGAAGAGCTATTCCCACAAAAATAATAAGCAGTAAATTGGGAATACGTATTCAAAGGTTAAGATGGTTTATTAGGGTTTGCGGGAGGTAAAGAGGGTCGGCGGAAACCCTATGCTTCTACATGGGCCAACGGCATTGCAGCCAACTGTGAAAATGATTTATCATGAATCGGAAAATCATGGAATTGAGATGGATGAAGTAACGATAAATGAATACTCAATCCTTTTTGACAGTTAAGGATCGATCGAAGTTATTTTACATTGATATAAATGAAAGAAATTCGATTTTTTAGTATACATAATTCGCAAAGAAGTCTGGCAACAAGGCGCGTATTTCTTACGGTTGATACCGTCAAGTGACATAGCCACAGGCACCAGAGAACAGTCGAGCTGTCAAGAAAATTGCGCGCTCAGACTAACCTATAATGCTCCGGCTCTACAGCGATATTGCCATGCTTATCCCCTCTTTACATCCCTTTACTGCGAATAACTATGAATTCTGTGAGGTTCATTGAATAGTATTCATAAACTAAGTACACAATCAATCTGATTTTTGTCATGCTGCTTCATTCACCTATACTGTATTCAAATGATATTTTTTAAAAAGTTTCTCTGCATTTTCTCCGGAGTTATAAAGGGAAAAAAATCGTAATTTCTGCTTACGCTATATGAACGCGTGTTAAAATAGCCTCGTCAGAAATTAAATTTTCATGTATGAATGGTGCAGGTGAAAATTCTCAAATAATTCAGGCACATTTCTACAGTAGCAGTGAATATCTGATGAAAAAAATTCAGATTTTTCTGTGCATTTTGCTCTATCTGGTGAACCTCTTCAAGTCTGAGAAAGGGACTTCTATTGCATATGAAAGTTGAGAGACACTGATCTGATCTCACCGCGGTGGATAAGTGTACGAGAGCCTCAGGTAGGTCGGTTGAACCCGCAACAGAACGACTCTGACGGCCTTTACACACACACACACACACACGCGCGCGAGTTTGTGTGTATAATACGGACACTTGGCGCGCGAGGAGAGATAGGTCCTCGCGAGGTCACGTGTTTGAGCTGCTGTTTTGCGGGGCTGCATTCAGACAGGCATCGTCAATTACATTATACGTATGTATATATGAACATACATGTATTCCCAAGTAGACGGTTAATTTTTTTTATTTATCTTTTAAAACGGTGGCAACCGTGATTCTGTAAAAAAAATTATAATACTAATAATAATTCTTTCGCATTAAAAAATACATGGATCGTGAGTGGTAGACGAAAATTCGACAAACGATCCGAGAAAGAAGAATTCCGTCTTTAGAGGCCCCACAGGCCTTGCGGGCAGTTCCGATACACACACACGCAGTGAGAAAGAGAGAGAGAGAGAGAGAGAGAGAGAGAGAGAGAGAGAGCTACGAATCGAGGGGGAAAGAAGATGTAGAAAAAACGAGAAACAAGTAAAACATAGTGGGGCAGAGAGAGCGAGCAAGAAGATAAGGGATGTTGATGTCGAAGAACCTTGGTCCAGGAATGTCGCTCACGCATAAACGCACCCACAGGAGAGCGAAGTTATAATGAATCCAAACCGATGGTCTATAGTTTTATTCCTGGTAATCATATTTATGTATAATTTAGATCGAGTACGTACTATGTGTTCGAAACACGTAATGATGAGTCACACTGGGAAGGACAAACTGGAATGAAAGGAGGGTCGAAACAAAAAATCACTACATCCTTTATCTACTTCACATATGTGAACTGATTTGAAGACTCGTGAGCCTTTTCGTTACAAGTTATCGCCTTTTATGCTGATTCTTTATAATAAAGACTTATTAGATAAATTTTTTTCTACTACGCCTATTGATCGCGATGATTCTACTTTATACAAAATGATACTGAAATCTCGAGGTCGGGCACCTATTCAAAGCACATGGACCGCAAATCGATCTTATATTATTGGGTATAGAAGGGGGGCTTTTAAAAGCTGAGAATAAAGATATAGTTAAAGGGGGGTCTATAGTTACTTTTGAACTTTTAGCCTTGTCAAGCTTTTCTATACCATTCTTTTTCTGGTGTTTACAACTCGAACCTGTGCAAATTTTAAAACATTTTGGGAAATTATTCACCGTGATATTTAGGTTTTTAGGCGAAAAAGTATGAAACTTCAAAAAATCCTTTGTCCTTTGCATCATTGACTGCACATGTGATTCTTTTTGATGACTTACCTCGAACCCTTGTGCAAAATTCTTATTACCGGATTTGCGATTCTATGCCTAGGAACATATATTTTGAAGTGATTCGATTTTTTTATTTTTGTTTATTTTTTTAATGACGAAATGAAAAAAGTAAGAGACACAATACTAGATGAGCCTCGTTAAAGATGCGTTGCATTTGCATTTTAATACTCGATATGCGTACGTTGAAACGAGCGAGGAACCCAGTATCGACAATGACGGATAGCGACAGCCGATATTATCGTATCTTATCAGGCGACTATACATATATGATAACCCCGTTGAAAGTTTATCTCGAAACCGCAAATTCGTGATAAACAAAAAAAAACCACGGAGCAAGCGAAAAAAAGTTGGACCGTGAGCTACATGGCTCTCAGATTACGATATTTATCTTGAAAATAAGCTAAAAGTCGTGTGAGACTGGGCGGTGTCCCCGGGAATAAAAAAAAACAAAGGACCGTCCTTGAAAATCATCAGCAACGTGATAACAGGCGGTTAAATCTTTCACGCAATATATAATCGTAGATTCGTTTCTTTGTAGTATGGTTGAACACATACAGGTCGTCATTCCGAATTGTCTGCTGCTTATTTATGGCACTCACTTCCTGCTGAAATTTCTTCTTCTCATTCCCTAAGATTATTCAAAACTAGACTCTATTCGCATCTCCTTCCCTCCGAGCTTGGAACATAATCACCAATTACTTTATTTTGCTAATGTTTTGCTTAATTCTTAAAATATAAATTTCGTCTCAAGCCTAGGTTTCTATTCACAATCTTGAAGTTGGTAGTTTATCGCGCATCCTTGAGGCTCGAGCTCTTTGTCATCTCGCTTTGCTTGAGTGGTACTATTTATATATATGCGTAAAATTAAATTATATCCAAGTAATATTATATCAGATTATCAATATGTGCACTAGATTAAGATAATCATATTCTTTCGCTACGCGCCGCTTATATTTTAAGCTGTAATTTATTGTAACTCGCTGTGTGACACTACGTTTTCCACTAAGCTTGCTCGGACATAGTAATAAATGAATAAATAAATCAATCAATAAATCAATCGATCAATGTATCGATCGCTTTCTCTCTATCGCTTTCTTTCTCTCTCTCTCTCTCACTCTCTCTCTCTCTCTCTCTCTCTCTCTCTTAATTTAAGATTTGAGATAAAATTGAATTTATTCTTATTCATCAATATATATGCACTATACACTAGTTATTATGTTCGAATATATATATATATATATATATATATATATCTCATATGTACACTGCTGTATATATCACATTTTGCCCCATAGCTTGCTAGGGCATATTAAATATATCAAATCAAAAATCAAATTCTCTCTCTCTCGATCATGCCTTCATTTTCTTAATCTCCTTTCACTCTGAAAAGAATAGGCAAGATGTGAAGCAACTTTTCGTAACCAGACCCTGAAGCGTAACACACCAGTGGATGCGATACAAACGTTTGCCAAATTACACCTGTCTCTCCCGGTTCTTTCGCCTTCCGCGTGACACCTGCATCGAATGTTTCTAGTTAAACCATGGCTCAAGGAGGTGTATCGAGCTCCGGTAATCGTAAGGTCTCTTCCCCCCCCCCCCTCTCTTTCTGTCTTCTGCTTATAATAATGCTATATTCATTATTGCCACCAACCTATTGCCAGCCCGGAACCTTTCTCCCCGTGCACAATGTAATTCGCCTTTCTCCTTGCTACCGTGAAGAGCTAAAACACACCCATGACTGCTAAACACGGTACTTGCTTGGATACCTGATCCTAGTAATTTTTCCTATTCGAATATTAAAACCTCCACCATGATTACTTGGGGGACTCTCTTGTACTAGAATAAGTCTCGACTCACATTGGATTATTTTGAAAAAAAATGCAAAACCCCAACCAAGTATATCCGTCGCCAAATACACCGAGCCTAACCGGGATTTACAGGTTTGAGTAATTTACGAATTAAGGTAAACAGAAATTCCTCTCAAATCTTAGATCCATTTTTTTTTTTAATGATTTTTTCATGCAGGAGCAGTGATCGCTGTACTGCTATCGGGTACATTAATTTTTCTGATCCAGCGAAACCATGCGAAACGTGGCTATTAGAAATTTCTAGGATTCTCTAAGCTTTCATGAAAAATCGGCAGGATCAAGACGTGTCTCAAAACGTGCGGAAAAATTTGAATCCTGTATTAAAAATCTCCAGTTTTAGCTACAAAATCATAATTGTATTGTTTACTTTTGTGCACACAAACCGGCAATAAAAATAGTATGTTCAATTGTAATTTGCGATAGACGATGAACGGCTAACGGATAAACTTATTTATTATGGAACGGGACATCGCAGGCAGGGTGTGTATACTGACATTCAAGATATACAATACAGACATACTAGGGGGTTCTTACATCTTGAGCGGCACGTGCCCGCGCACCCAAACAACATCCGGGTTGGTCCGGGTTCTCGATATTTGAAGTTTGGATCGAGTGAGAGTTCGAATAGAAATTTATCAAAGATATCAACTTTCCACCAAATCTGAACGCATTTATCGATAGCAACGGATTTTATATTTAAAATTTCACTTTCAAATATTTGTGAAAAGTTTCACCGTAATAGCTCAATCAATTTTCGAGGTCTATATAGAGATTAAACTTTTCCATAGCCCGTGCACCTATAGAGACACAAACAGACCAACGCGCGCACAAACACGAAAACACACAAATAGACACATCTATGCGGAAATTTTATGACTGAAACAGTTTAAGACCGCGGCGTAAAATACCACGGTCGGTTTCAAAAATCGTACCCAGTGCGCCTTTTAAGGAGGTTCTCTGCTCGAAACTAAAAAAAGTGACAGCGACTTGAAATTTTGACGGCATGCTTGCAAAGGTATACTACTCCGTGTACCTGAAAAATTTTAACAAGATTCACTGCCTACTTTCCGAGATAAAAAATTATTAAAACATCCTCGAGATAGATAGGGTCTTATGGCATCAACCGTTATGGAGTGAGGAATCGTTTTCGATGTCAGGTAGTAAACAAAGTGGTAGCTGTTTAAAAACTTCAGAAAAAATGTAATTTTATCTATTGCAAAAGCCTAGAAAAAAAAAATTAAATCGATTCACTACGCCTGTCGTGAGTTGTGGCAAATTAATTAAATGAAAATGTGCCAAATTCGACGGGATACGATCGAGGAAGGAAGACGTTGCAACGTCGCAACAAAGAGTGGAGCGAGTGACAGAGTGAACTATATAAGGCTCGGTGGGGCTCGCACGAGGCGCTTTTCCGCAACGTTGCCAAGTGTCAAGATCCAAGATACGTATCGCAAATGAATTAAAAATAAATGGAATTACTTATTTTCGTTGCCTCGCCGACGCTTCATTACTAAAACAATAACTTTTTGTCTACTTGACAGCAGTAACTATATGATTCATTTAACTTTTTTTCTTTCCCGGAAAAGTTTTCGTTCGTAACAATATTAGGTTGACAGTACTGCGTGCGGCCTGTGTATCAGCATAAAGCCCCGCCTTCTGGCCCGCACGTCCCTCAAAGTACGAGCAGAACCTCCTTAAAAACTTAAGAGAAAAGGAAATTCACGTAACATCATCCGCGTCTATGAGTCTCTTTCTCGTAACATCAATCGTCTCTGCGATTGTTTATTTTGAAAATTGCAGCTACCATACTCAATAAATTTTTCGCGGATTGGAAAAAATGTATGTACGTAAAAATTGTATTTTTTAATTTTTTAAATATACGTAATGAAAATATATCTGACTAAGATATTATTTGTATGAGCGATAAATATAACACAATTAATATAATATAATACAGATAAGATATGTTTCTGTCGCAAAAACTTATACGTTTAGATATACGATTTTTTTTTCCACGAGCGATGTCAATTATTTCATGCTCAATCTGATCAATGTTTCGTTAAGGCAAAAAAAAAAAAATTTGAATAACTAGCGATTCACGCAAACATCGTTATAAGATTTCAATTGTTCGAAAAGTAAATTTTCATGAGATTCAATGAAAAATCCACATTAATGATACGAACTTCCTAAACCTTGTAATGCACGTGATCCAACAATAGGTTTCATTTCGACTGACTATATGCGTTATGCATATTTCGCTGTGCATATTTCTCTATTTTTTTTTCTTCACGACGTCGATTCCAGCGATCAAGGTCCGCCTTATCCTCTCGCCCAGCGTAACGATAAGATAAGACCCCGAGTGCTGTATGCCGCAACGGGCACACACCGTCGACTGTGTTTAACTTCCGATCGCTACGTACCAGCTAATGTTTCGAGAACACACACAATATGCGCGTTTTCGCATGTTTTTGGAGCACACGAAGCTTGCAACATCTCATCCAACGTTAATTTATCAGGAAATGCAGAAATTTCTGTTTTTATGTCATAATAGAGATACACAAATGAGAAACGAGTTTGATACGCAAATTAAGAAACTTTAGTGTCAGACGACACCGATAGTCGCACAGAGGTCAGGGCACATCAGGTGATTTAATTTTTTTTTTTTTTCGTGAAATAATTCAAAATTAAAACAAAACATTGCAATTACCGATACATAATTGCAATTTAATAGAGGGCATGAGTCTAGCGGCTTAAAGAATATATTGATGCACGGTTAAAAACTATCTCGATTTGTACCTATGTATTATAATCTGCGTACGAACACAATTGAGAGCGAGGTTGTTCTCGAGCTCGTTAGATTCTTTTTTCCCCCAACAACGTATGCAAACTTTAAAGATGAAACAAACGGAAGTTCGGTGTGTAGGGGTTTTACCGGGGGGAGTGCACCTGCAGCAGAACAAAAGCATGATCCAAGCAAAAACCCTGAGCTATACACCTCCCACCTGCGTGACACCTGAACGTGACTCTTTAGCCGGGGACAACTGTCATCTTATGTTCGATGCACCTGACAACCCCGCATCTTTTTCGGGGCACTTATTCATTTTTATCATACCTAGCACCAACGAACTCGCTCCGCTCGCGCTTGTATACTTTTTCGTACCGCGAAATCATATTTTTTCGTGAATTGGAAAGATGTCGTGTTCGGATGTTCGGAACGTGCGCGCGCATTTATCGACCGGCGCCGGCAATCATCAGAGACCGCCAAAAACGACACAGCCAAACGTAGCATCGGAAACGCGACGACAGAGCGTTGTTTTACATCAACTTTTTATAAAGGATACGATAAGCAAGTACATAATCGCTGTGCCATTAAGGAATGATCGATGACCAATTAACGGAACACTTTTAATCATTTAGAATATTTTTTGAAGGTTACGCGAGGAGTTTGGGAATAATAATTTCATATTAAGAGATGCGGCAGCGTCGTGACGCTGGGTAATGAAGTAGAATTATGTTGAGGCGCGTTTCAACGCTGCAAGTCAAAAAGTTTTTGGCCGAGTCTTCGGCAACTTTGGGGCACGTCGAGAATTCATTTGCTTTTTATCGTTTAGGGAGCATCCCATAATTATAGAACCTAATTATATTTGGCATAGGATATACGATTACAGCAATTATCGTGAAATTTGTCACTTAATGCATTGTTCGTTCTATGTTCGAGTTATCGATTGAACAATTTTTTTTTCCAGAACGTTTTTACTGCAATTAGATCCTCTTTTAGAATAAATGAGTTTCGAATAAATGACAGATTAAAAAAAAAAAACGTAATTTTCAACGAAAGTAGTTGCAGATAAAACAAAACTGTACTGAATATTTAAAAAAAAAAACCCCCCTTTCTTTTTTCGTTTCTTGACATTAATTTTTAAAAAAATATATACTTTTTTTCACAAATATTCGAGGTTTAATTTCCAGTTCTAATTTTCATGTTTCGTTTTATTTATTGTGCTTACAAAAAACTTCAACTAAACGAACATTTGAAAAAAATTAAGAAAAACTTTTAAGAAAATAAAGAAAGGGGTTATGTTTTGATTTTACCGTAGTTTCGTCTTCACGCTGCTTCAGTCAAAATTGTATGAAAATAAAATAACTCTTTCGCGTCTTAAGGATGTATGAGCACAAGGTGGCGGGAAATGAGCGGAAACGTGGGCGCGGGTGAGCGCGATGAGCGAGGGGCACGCATGAAACAAGAGAGAGTCGGACCGCTCATTATGCGACACACGCGAAAAATTTCCTTAAAATCGATAATTGTATGTCAAAAGGTACGTTAACCCCCATTTTTTATGGAACGTATGTAATCGTGATAGTTTTCTGAACATTTAACAGTTTTAATATTGATCGTACCTGATCGTGAAAGATACGAATTTCTGTTTCAAAGTTGCGTCAGCCCAGAATTCGTATATGGCGTGGGATAAATATCTTGATTTCACGAATTAATTACTCGCGTAAAGAGTCGTTGACCCACTTTGAAATTTTGCAGGTTTTATTATATACACTTCTGCTACACCATATAAAAAAATTCAGATTTTTATATGATCGTGAAGCTAGTGCTCATACATCCTTAAACGTATCAATTCCAATTTTCAAATTTTCCGAGTATCTAAAATTTGATGGAATAATATTTCTTTTTGTTATTCGAAAAGAGAATTTTTATCGACTATTGAATTTTTGCTGATGAAATTCACTGGTAATTTTTTTTATTTCATCCAACGATGTCTCAGATTTATAGGGTAAAGAGTGCAGTAGTAATTGACAAATGTCATTAAAATTTCCGTAACAATACACTCTCTATCAATTATAATTATTATAAAGACAAGAAAGGATGTTGAGTTTATCATCGTGTACCGAAAATGTCAATTCTCCGCCGAATTCGATGACATTCGAGCGTACAATCATTGAGAGTTATACATTCACAAAAGAAAAAATAAAAAGGAAACATCCTCGCGCGCGCGCGTGTGTGTGCATGCGCCCTTTAAGTTTACAGTGAAAGATGCCACGTTTATGATAACGGATTCTTGGCGTATACTGTTACGGCACTCGCGATGAACGTACGTATGAAACGAGCGTAGCCAGCGAGCAGTCCGAGCAACCAGCAAAGGCAGGTACACTTAAGCAGAGGCCTGACGATTGGCACGGAACGGGGCATCGAACCGAGGAATAAATGGGAAGAAAAGACTCGAGAAACTCCCTCGTTGTCTTTGCGGACTGTGTGCGTTGTTTGGATTTGAGAAAAATCTACGGGGCGAATATTATTTCAATTTTCCTAATACCTTTACGCTCTATTACAAAGCATACGAACCCTGGTTGTTCTTTTGAAAGTACACGATGAATCAGTTTAAAAAAAAAAACACCATTTCACGTGCTCATTCCATATTTACCTGAGATCTACCGACCAATTGTTATTAAAAAAAAAAAAAAAAACCCCCCGAAAATAAGTGTTTTAATCTAAAACGTGAGTATTTTTGTTGCCGAGAAACTTTACCTGTAATACGGCGAGCCAAACGGGGAACAGTAGAATGGATCGTTGTGCATATGGGGTTGTCCGGGAACACCGGGTCCCTGTGGATGCGGTCCCATTGGTCCGGCTGGACCCGGTCCGCACATACCGGGCCCCCCTTGGGGTTGCATACCACCTGGCCCCATCATACTACCGGGACCCATATGAGGTCCCGGATGATGCGGCGAGCCAACCATGTGAGCACCCGGATGATGCGGATGTGGCGACGGTCCACCAGCACCGCCAGCACCGGCTCCCATGTGGCCAGGATGCGAGGCGTGCGGTGATCCTGTCATCATTGCATGAGATGGCATGGGATGGGGACTCGGAGACGCGCCGTTAATATGAGGACCTGGTGCACCGGTTACGCCACTACCGGGACCCACTGGTCCCCCAACCCCGGGACCACCGCCGCCACTGTGCGGCGTTGGTGGACCCCCGTGAGTCGGAGTCGTAGCAGGTTGCGGAGCAGGTAGGTTAGGACCACTGCCGAGTGGCGGTAGTGGACCATTCGCCATGTTGTTGAGCTGGGTCAGGGATGCCGCTGCGGAGGCCATCGCCTGCAGGGGATTCGGCAAGCTTGGCCCCGTAATACTACCGCCTCCTGCCGCACTGTTTATGTTGCCAATACCACCTCCGCTGTTCACCAGATTGCTCAGATTGTTGTTCACGTTGCCGTTGTTGATGCCGTGATGATGATGATGATGGTGATGATGATGAAGATTGTGGTGTTGACCGTTGTTGCTGTGACTATTGGGATGATTGCTGTTGTTGTTGTTGTTATTGTTGTTGTTGTTGTTCGGAGGCAGTCCGAGGCTGCTGAGGGACGATGGCAGTGGCGGCGATGCCACCGATGGGCCACCGAGGCAACGGCCCGGACCTCCTCCTCCGCCCAACGGACCTGACCCTCCCACAATCGGTACCGGGCCGGAGTGGAGTATTCCACCTGGGGGGCGCTGCGCCACCCTCACCGGCATCACTCCCCCCTCCACGACGCCCCCGTGCCGTTTCTGCGACGAGACTCGAGATTACGGACTCCTTGCTGTATTCGTCCTTTTCTCGGTTATCCACCTTATCGGTTATCGTTGTTTCCTCTGCTCGAGCTACTTGTAGTATTGTGTCGTTTGTTCGTAGCTCAGGTTAGTGATGAATGAAATTTCGTTCCCTTGTAGACAGTCAGGAGTAGTCACGTGGCCGACACGATTCACTAGTCACAGGGGTTGCTTCATAACATGAAATAACAGTTTACAATGCAACAGCACGAATCCAAACCGCATATAACATACATCACTTTAATCCAACATCTTGATGAATAAAATTTCGGCTTCACTTGGTTATACACGGGTATAAGTAAATTATAATATTCCTGAGATATGTCTCAATGGCGTATTGCACACGATTTGAGCTTAGCACATCCACACGCGCGCACACACAAACCTACACTCCTGTATATTAGCACCTTTGTAAATTCGCAGAAAAAAAAAAAGAAAAAGAAAAAAACAACGCGATCACTCTATTTTTCTCAAAAAAATCGTCGAGTTTGGTCAACAATTGAACCACCGAGCAGCTTTTCCTTTCCTCGTGTTCACTTCACACAGTCGTTAGAAACACTTTCGCGTACGGCGATGAACGTGCAGGGGGTTTACCGGTCGCGGCACGTGGCTGTCGCGTTTTGATTGTCGCGACGCCCTCCATCCCGATACTGTCCACTGTCAGGGCCGTCCATCGCTCTCAATATGCAATCGGCTAATCCACATACAAAAGCTTCTCCAAACATTGGCGGAGAGCTTGGGAGATCTTATCGCGAATCTACCCAACCCTTTTTGAGTTTCGATTCGTTCTATGTATATATATGTACATATATATATGTATTTATGTACGTATATATATGTACATATATATATACACACATGTATATATATGTAATGTACGTGTATGTATGTGTGTGGACCTGCCTGCTTCGTAATAATGTCGTATTCACTGGTCACGATGTCTCCTACGATGTCTGAAAACTCGCAACTACACACCACCCCGTCGCGGCCACCGGTCGCCTACAACCGCTCACTGTATCTCTCTCTCTCTTTCTCTCTTCCTCTCTGTCACTCTTGCTCTTTCTGACGACGGTGCCCGCCACGTCTCAGCAGTTACGACGATCAGTCGCCGCTCGGCGTTCTGCAAGAGAACTTCGAGACCCTACGCAAGCACGCGCCACCGAACAAACGCTCTTGTCCCTGCATCTCTCCTGAGAGGAGATGATAACATCGATGATGTATGCCTCCCTTGCAATTCCGTGGAATTCACACTCGAAGCAGTTAAAATTACGACCGATTTTCTAAACAATTCACAAAGAGTCTAATTTTTTACAAGACTCTTTCATAGAAAAAAAAAAAAAAAAATCAATCCAAAACACAGGGACACTGAGCGCCAAAAGTTTTATGTACTTTTTATTTGCGCAGATGTTTTAAATGTTCATAAATCGATCTTTCGGAACATCTGATGGGCTTTTGAGCCTAGAGTCATTATTAGTTTTGTTGTTACTTCCGACTGTCGCTTCAAGCCTCGGTACTTCTTCTTATTCACGCACACTTTACTTTCGACTGACGTATTGTGCGAGTATTCTACTCTTTTGGAATTGGAGCAGATGATTCCTCGTATATTTTTAATCGTAATTTCATGAAATAGACAAGGCGCCCGCGTATTTTTATACCGCACGATAAACACGACGCACTCTTACACTGTCACAAAACGACCGAACTACACTCCACGAAAGCGATCGCAGTACTGCGGAACAGCGGGCGTGGCGGCGCTGCTGTCGTTCTGTTGTCGCCACCGTCGTCGCCATCGGTGCTGCTTCCTCTCACAGTCTCCTTGAGGGTTGGTGAATTCGGTGCGGCGGGGAGGGACGCGCGGGGTCGAGTTCGAGGTGCGCGCGGGGGTCTCTCGTCGACAGCAACATCGACAACGAGTTCGGTGAGAAAAGAAGGAAGGAGGGGGCAGAGTCTCTCACGCACGAGCCAAGCAGCCACAGAACACTTTGTCGTTCGAAACCTACGCGCATCGTGCTCGCTCTTATATGTACCACAGAAACACCACTATTGGTGTGAAAAAAAAAACTCAAACCAAGTACATTAATTACATGGGTAGGCATACAAAAATGTGTCAAAAAAAAATTTGTAAAATAAATTAAAATCATGCTAGGCACATTTCGCCAAATATATGTAGTTTTTTTTTCTTCATTGATTGAACTTGGTTGTAATTTATGTATATGTACATATATAGGAGTTATTGATAATAATTTGGAAGCTGATTACTTAAAGAATTTGAGTTTAAAAATAAAACCTTCAATCGAAGTAGACAACGAGTTGATACGTGTGCACACATAATTATACAAAGAGGTACAATTTTTAATCGATGGATTGCTTTTCACGAACTCGCTAAGTACTTTGTCAAAAATTTTATTATTAAACACACAAATTTTTCCAGCAATCATTTTTCCAGATCATAACCGATAGCTCCTATATGAAGCCATTCTCCATCGGTCCAGTCACTTTTTTCGGACTCTATGAAGAATCTGAAAATTCATAAAATGAAAAAAAAAAAAAAATGAAGTTTATCAATGCACTCATTATTTCCATTTATTAAAATCGGTACGTGAGATACCAACATTTTCTTATTCATTTGGTAGCCAACAGGAATTTTCAAGTGCACCGCTTACTTAAGGAGGTTCTGCTCGAACCTAAAAAAGTAACAGCGACTTGAAATTTTAACGGCATGTTTGTAAAGGTATGCGCCGTGTACCTGAAAAATTTCAACAAGATTCACTTCCTACTTTCCGAGATAAAAAATCGTAAAGATGCCCTCGAAATGCATGGGGTCTTACGGCATCAACCGTTATGACGTAAGGAATCGTTTTCAATCAAGCAGTTAAGAAAGTGGTGGGCTTTTAAAAATTGTAAGAAAGGGTAGGCTTATCCATTAAAAAGATCGGGAAAAAAAATTTTTAAGTTGACTATTCCGTTTATGAATAATCAATAATCGGAGATTTTTTTTGTCTGTAACAGACCATCTATAGTAAGGGATAGGCAAAAAGAGCGAGCACGCGCTACATTTCCCTGCACGCCCCGTACCCTGGACTTTGCGTCCCACACCGCGAACGTTAGATACGAGCAGAACATCCTTAATAAAATGTAAGTTTTACGCATGTTGCTCGAAAAAAAAACCGAAACCAACACAATGCCAAATAGTTTCCAACGTACTTCAATACATAACGTAGACGTATAATAGGAAACAGGATATTTTCCTTTCAACGAAGTACGTGCAAAATTCTCCAATTATGAGATGGTTATAATTCACCATTTACGGCTAAATTTTCGTTTAATCTCACGCAACTGAAGAGAAGTATCATAGAAATATCAAATTTTCTTTTGACAAGGATACCGTACACTTTATATCGACGGACTCATGCCAAAGGGACGTATCGGTTATGTATAAGCATAGTCTATACACCCTTATGGAATTTAACCATCGATACGATAAATTTCATGAAATTTTAAGGATAGTGTTAAATTTCATGACGTTTGAGGTTTTTCAAGACTTTTCAGGTCATTGGACACCCTGATACATTACATTACAGTTCCATGAACATTGCATTACAGTATTGCATTACAGTTCCATAGAAAAAAAAAAACATTTTTTTTACACGAACACGTTCTTTACCAGACTTACCAGATCCAAGTTATATGAATTACGAAAAAAAAAACTTCATCTTTGAAAAGGATTGATTTAAAAAACTAGAAAAATTCACAGAAACTACTTTCAAGTCGTATTAAAATATCGCCAATTACGAATGGCATCTGAGAGGATCCGAAAAAAAGTGGCTGAACTTATGAATCTCACTGATCATCTGTGCGAAAAACAACGATTTAGTTATATAATCTATCAGAATCTGACTGATGGCACGGATACTTCATTTAGCGTACTATCGCTGCAAATTTGGGCATTACAGCACGCGCAGACTCGCGTCTGAAACGCAACCCTTCCAACCTTTTATATGCTGCTAATCATGAAGCAACCTTCACAGCTTACAATGCCGATGGTTGAACGACCTTGATATTTCAAAGGCCTGCTCACATGCCCAGAGCAAGATCGATAATTTGACTGGTAGGAAAACCGGTTACATACAGGATATATGTATACAGTGACTACTAATATATGTTTGTTCCGATTCACCACTGCCCACGGTACACATAGATTTACGATTCTTATTGCGGAAACGAAATAAATCATTCCTAGATATATTATTATGTGATCAAATTTCGGTCTCTCTAAATTCATTTTTTTCGGTGTTTTAAATCTTCTTCTTTCGATATGCCTAGGCTTTTCCTGTGGTATATTTTCACATAGAAATGAGAGGGAGTTCTGGTTTCCCGCTTCACGGAATATGTGAGGAGTGCATTTCGTCGCAATTCCGATGGAATTGCGGAAGTTCGAGGTGGCTTTTATACCCATATGTAATTGTATATGTGGATTGTCGTGTTACGATCGTATCCCTTTTCATTCCTACTTATAAATATCTCGCCACTACCGAGTACAATAATTCCCGGGGTGGGATAAAATGGAACGGCCGGGTTTGTTTCGGTGCAAGGGCGCGTAGCACCCAAACCGTAGGCACCCCTAGTCAATGTAATTAAATATAAATACATGTAGATACTTGTAAAGGTACGTGTACATACCTACGAGTCTAACGCCACGAGGATGGAAGCGCCACGGTAGGAGAGAGAGAGGGAACTTACTCAAAATCGAGTTACAAGCCGACGAGGTAACGTAATAACTCGATTACTCGTAAAGTAATTTAAGATTAAAAAGTTATTGACTCGATATCGCCCACCAAGCTGTTCTATGTTCATGTACTGCCGTGCTGTACGAATGCACCGGTTATACATAAATGTAGAGCTATAAGGCATCAAGCGCGCGTCAGGTTCACGTTGGGGAAAAAGCGATTTCAACTTTTTTTTTTATAACGTTCTACAGTTTGCGAAATACAGCAAAGTACCTGATAAACTGACCTTCAACTTAAGGTACTCCATGTAAAAATTTCTAATTCGTATGATTTTTGCTTATTTAAGAAAATTTTAAACATTCTAAATTTTACAAAATCTGAACAGTTTTACTGCATCTTTTTAAACTCAATTGAGTGCAAAATATGATTTTCCCTTTGAATATTTGGATTAAATGTGCTAACTCGATAGTAATAAATGCACGAACGAGGACATATGAACAAAAAAGATCTATGAAAATTGAAAGTTACCAAACATTCAAAATGTCAAAACTCTGAACTCTTTCACCGTTTATTCACACATTCACTACCAACCGTTTTTCGTTGATACTTTACTCATCTTCAAAATAATATCAAGTCGAACAGATCATGGATATTTTTCGAAAATTTCTAAACATCAAAAAATCTGAACCCCTCCACCGATTCTCACCGAATTCAATATCAACGATTTTTCAATGCTACTCTGTTCATTCACATGCACTTTGAAACTCAACACTATTATATTTCTATGCGAATAAAGAACGACGGTTGGGATTTTATATTTTCGAAGAAATGAGCAGCCGCGCTTCCAGAAGTCCTGGAGGGTAGCAAGTTTTTTCAAAAAATTAGAACACAAGTCGTCTTTTCTACTGGTATTGCCCCCGAGGAGAAATAATGTGGAAATACAAAATTTCCCACATTAAGTTTAAAATATTCATTTCAATGTTCTAAATTCCGTAATAGGAACGAAGTAAATTTGCAAGATTTACATGTCATTTGAAAAAGCAAGTCTATTTTAACATTGTAGTATTAACGTGCCATTAGAATGTGCATGGATATTCGATTTAATAATTTGCAAATATTATATATCTCTGTATATTATATTTACAAATATTTTTTTCAGTATATTTGTAAATACACAGATAAAAAATCTTTTTTCGAGAGATTTCGGCAAGGGGAAAGCACGGTAGGACGCGGGTTACACGTGGGGCAGCAGGTTGCGCTTCAACGTTCCCTTCAACCGTAATTATATCAAACGAAATAGAAAAGCAATCTGATTTTTGTCATGGGATTTCCTTCAACTGCATTCTACCATTATAATATGACGATGGAAACATAAAGAGCCATGAGAACTTATGTTGAAATGAAAATTTTGAATATTTATTCTTCAAGAACTGTGTAGATGAAAATTCTGAGATAATTCACGGTGTTCTGTGTATAGCTATACGGAATATGGCATAAAAAGTTTAAAGATTTCAGTAGATTTATGCTCTACCTGATGAACCTCGTTAAGGCAGGGCTAAGGATCAGCAAAACCTTAAAACGCTTTTAAAACATTTTTATCTCAGCATCGGAGGTTTTCTTCGATGCTTCTCCAAAAAAAATCGAATAAAAATTAACTGTCGAATTTATTTTCTGGTGAATAAATTCTCCGATGTTTTGGTGCATACTTATAGTTTGTAGTTTCCTATATTGGCAACGTTAGTATCATAATGATATAACATTTTAAATTTCAGGTATTTTGAGGGTAATTGAGAAAACTAGATTTCGCCTGTATAATATGTGCTTCTCAAGATAATGTTCAAAGTATCAAAAATAAACCGATTATTGAGACCTACGTTATAAAAATCTACTCTAAATTTCAATGAACTAGCGTTGATGTCATTTCTTCAAGTGAACTCCTTTTTCTCTTTCATCGGCTATCGCTATCTCGCAATGGCATGTGCCACAATCTATAGAGAACTTCTAAGGCGTTCTCTCACAGAAACGTAAGGTCGGGCCACATTGCAAGAGCCCCCTCTCCAAGAATTTTTTACTTCCAAGAATTTCTTTTTACACTTTACCACGCTTGGGCGCAGCATGAAAGATAGAGAAAGAGACAAGGAGAGAGAGAGAGAAGGCTGTGAAAAAGGGAGTATGTCTGTGGCAAGCTCAGTGAAAGGGAACAAGAGAAGGGGGAGAGAAATAGACAGTGAGCGTCGAGAGTGTCGAGTTCGGTGGATCAGGTACAACGCCCTGGGAAACAGGTCCGAAACGGTACAAAGGTAAAAACGAAGCCTCAGCGGTGACCAGAAGACTCCCACAAGCCTTGAGATCTCACTTACAAAACGCGGTACAAGAAGATCCCCTCCAATGACTCAGGTAAACTATGTGTGTGTTTCACTTTGAAACATCATATAACAACGATGCCAAAAACTTTGTACTATGGGGTTTGTCACGTGATCATCCCCCGACCCTGCGTATATCAAAGAGTTATTGAAACGAATTAAGGATGTCGTCTCGTTGCTCGAGGTATTAGATCTATAGTGACTAATTTGAAATATTCTCGTAATTAAGTATTCCACTTTAGTATTGTGAAATCCGAGGACCTCTTAACGAACTTTTTGGCGAGAAATTCAATGCCAAAAACCGAGAATTTAACATATAGTCGTATGGGAGAGCTACTTGTTCAGCTTTTTAAACACATCTTTCACACATTAGATGATTAAATCGTCCGACAAACAAATTTCCTATTTGTGCATTAAGTATTAAGGATTTCAATGAGCTCAAAAAAAACCTCGTAGCATCGGATATTTATCAAGCAAATGTTAAGAAAACTATCGCAAAACAGAGCAATTCGAGTGAAAAAATCGCGCATGGAGGCTCTCATTTGGTTTTTTCTCGTTGTCTAGACTTTCTACACTTTTCTTACTCGCCCAATTGGAGGTGTACATTTCTAGTGAAAAATGTAAAATCTGGTAAAAGTGTAGAAAGTGTAGGCAACGAGAACAAACCAAGCGAGTGTCGGCAACACCGTTATTCCCTGCCATAGACGAAACAATGTACGATAGAACCAGATCGGCATAATATGTACTGCGTAGAATCAGAGTTGAAAACAATGTCTTATGTAATGCATTACTGAAATCCATTATCGATTATTTGATAATGGCTAATGAATTATAATCTATTGTCCATTATTTTGATAATGGATATAATAGAATTTAATCCATTATCCATTATTTCGGCAATGCATGATGGAATTTAATCCATTATCTATTATTATAGCAGTAAGTAGTGGAATCTACATAATTGCTTATTATTTTGGTAATGGGTAAAAGAATTTAATCCATTGTCCATTATTTTGATAATGGATAATGGAATTTAACCTATTTCCCAATATTCAGATAATGGCTAATGGAATTTAATCCATTGTCCATTTTGGTAATCAGTAATGGAATTTTATATTATACATTGCTCATTATTTAGGTAATGGGTAATGGGCAAAGTTTTTTTTTCGAGAGACTCAAACTTTCGTCGATGTGATATGAAGAGCACCATATAAAATTCGGATAAACTTCCGTTTAGCCGATACCTCCGATTGATCTCAAATTTGGTATACCTATGTATTTTGACGCGCTGAAAACGAATATGACCTTCAAAATACCCGCAAATTTTATTTTCAAGGTCAAATCGATGAAAAATCGATTTTTTAAGTGTTTTTCGCGTTTATTGCAATGAATATTGACGTTAGAGAAAAATGTTTCAAATAAAAGTTGTAGGCCATTAAGCAATAAACATTTTTTGTAGAATACATTTTTCGTGTAGAACCACTGGTTTCAGAGATAAATGCGAAAATTACCCAACCCAACCCAACGCAACCGAAAACCTGAACACGATAGCGAAGAGAAATCGCGTCGGTCATCCCCCCATAAAAAATTGTTCGGCGACATCTTATTATTTCCATACATATGTCGAGGTCCATTCTTACTATATTTATATAGGATTCGGCTAAAATTTGGAACAGACTTTCCATCCCAAACCCAAACCACAAACCAAAACCAAAAAACCAAACCAGAACTGAAAGGACTGTTATTCATATTAAAAAGAATTAGAAGAAAAATAAATCATAAAAATTACGTTTTTGATAGGTCGGGGGGGCTCCGCCCCCCCGAACCCCCCCGGCGGGGCTTCGCCCCTGCGCCCCACCAGGGGCTCCGCCCCTGGACCCCCTCCGCTGCGGTCCAATTTGCTTTCGGTGCATAAACTCACCGAGCACACACATGAACACACACACGCACACACACACGCACGCACACGCACACGCACGCACACACACACGCACACACACACACGCGCACACACACACGCACACGCACACACGCACACACACATGCACACGCAAACACACACGCACACACACACACACGCGCACACACACACACACACACACACACGCGCACGCACACGCACACACGCACGCACGCACGCACACACACACACGCACACGCACGCACACCCGCACACACACACACACGCGCGCGCGCGCGCACATTGTTGTACACACTCATACTAAAACAGGGTCACCGAACTAAGAACCTTTACTAAGAGATGGCGCTATGATTAAAGTCTCTAAAAATATACAAATTTCAAACAATTTTCGCATTTATCTCCGAAACCAGTGGTTCTACACGAAAAATGTATTCGACAAAAAATGTTTATTGCTTAATGGCCTACAACTTTTATCGGAAATATTTTTGTCTAACGTCAATATTTATTGCAATAAACGCGAAAAACACTAAAAAATCGATTTTTCATCGATTTGACCTTGAAAATAAAATTTGCGGGTATTTTGAAGGTCATATTCGTTTTCAGCGCGTCAAAATACATAGGTATACCAAATTTGAGATCAATCGGAGGTATCGGCTAAACGGAAGTACACCCTAAAATTCATTTGTCCGTTATTTCTTGTAATTTTCCGTACTTTCATGAATTGGGTCGATTCGATTTGTACAGATTTTCAATGATCATAATTTTGTTTAACGTAATCAGGATTGCCGAGAAAATCGACAAATTTTTTTCAGAATTTCAAATTTAATATTTATTAAGACGGAAAAAAATTCGAATACTTGCTATCCCTGGATTTTTTATATTTCTATTTCTCTGTGGTCAGTGCTGTTTTCAAAAAATGTTTTCGAGTAGCATATAATTTTTTTTTCTTCAAAAATCACATTTAACCAACGCAATTCTATTATCGTAAGTTTTTTTTTTTTTCGTACGACTAATATTTTTCGAGTTCAAAAATCGGAAAAGATAGTTTTATTCCAGCTCAAATATTCAGTTTAAAATTGTGCAAAAAAATTGTCAAGTTTCAATGCAATTATAAGTTGTATCTGAAAAATTATGAGAAGTTTACAGCAAGGCCTAAAATATAAAACGAATGAATTGACGTGAAATACCTCGATCCAGTTTTCGGCATTGAAAACTTTCTGTTCTGTCGTTATTTATGTTAATCGTTCATTTTGTTTGATTTTTCCAAAACTTTCATCCATTCTTCAGCGACGATCAAGATTCTCTGTAGTTTAAGGATTTTCTCGTGAAAAACGGGGTTCTCCTGGCCGTTTGGTTTTTTTTTCGTTCTGCGAGTTTTCTCTTTGATTTCTTCAGATTTCCTGGCCAAAAATTTGCAAAAATACATTAGGAAGTAGCATTTTTCTCCTCAACGCCTCCATGCTCTGTTATGAGACAATGGCGACTGGATCATTCATGGTATTACCCAAAAGAGCGGTGATCCCTAGGCTGTAAGAGAAATCGTTTTTGGTCTATTTTTTCCATTATTTTGAGACGTGTTCTCGACAATGAGAAAAAAGTAAAATCCTTCATCATGGTTGTTACGCATTACTGACTCAGAAATTCCCTGACTTTTCCAGATTTTCCACACAGGTTTTGCAAATATTCCAGGGTCAAATTAAAAAATGTTGAATATTAAAATAAAAAATTAAAACAAAAACTGAAATACAAAAAATAATTTAAGCACTGTAAAGTAAAAAAATAAATACATTAAAAGCCAATACCGAACCTGTTCCATATTATAAAAGGAAATTTTTATGCCAGTGCTAATAAACGAAAAATAAATATAAAAACTCATCTACAATAATAATTGTGGAGTTGTGTATTGACAAATCGAATGCAGAAGTGTAGCTTCAGAGCTTTAGAGTAAATTAATTTTTAGTTTTTGAAATTTTCATTGTTCAGCACTGATGTAACTTTTGTTGTATATAACAAAGAATTATATAAATATTGAAAATATACATATTTATTTTTATACTTTTCAGTTTTTTTTTCAAGTTGGTTTCATTTTTCATAATTCTGGCAAAAAGTAAATTCTGGAAAAATTCCAGAGAATTTTCTAAATTCCCTGATTATTTCAGAAGGAAAGAAATTCCCTGATTATTTCAGAAGGAAAGAAATTCCCTGAGTTTTCCCAGTTTTCCATATGCGTAACAACCATGTTCATACAATGGATAAAATAATTCATAATACACTAGGATCTCGATTTAACGGCCAGTGGCGGGACCGGCTCCGCATCGCACCTTGTTAAATCGAGGTAGCGTATGCCCGCCCATGCTGTATCTGCGCATCGGCACTCCGTGCTACGGGCCTGATCGGGGAGACTTTAAGCGTCCCCCACCATCTCCCACCACGCGAAAAACCGATCAATAAATGCGAAATGGTGGGGACTGTCTATTAAATCGAGGGCCATTAAATCGAGGTCCTAGTGTAAATATTATTTTACGGAGAAAAATGGTATAGAAATACCTTTCTTTCCAACTAGCGACAAGTTACGTTATAGAAGTTTAATTTCAGTTTAATTTAAGTTTAATTTCAGATTTTCTTCAAAATGTAAATTGTAGGTCAAAATCTTTAAAAAAAAAAAAAAATGGAATGCATCGCAATGACGTGACGAGTGATTTTTTTCTTCTTTGTCAGTCAGTCTCGAAGAATAAAATTTTTTGCTTTTCCAATTAAACAAAGATCGAGTACCCACTCTCAAAGTCATTCATATTGAATAAATGATCAAACATCTCAGAGAGACGTGAGATGATGTACAAGATGGCATTGTGGCTAAATGGTGTCGTTACAGTGTCGTCATGTATGTTCTTTTCATGCACCGTGTCTATCAGGGATTGCAGAAAAAAAGAAATTTTGTGGTTCGTGTCGAAGAGTCCTAAGCAAATCAAATGATATTCACCTTGGATACAAATTCATCCGAGAAAATTTTTTCTTCGTGATCTTTATGTTTTTTTCCCTTTCTCAACACTTGTTATCGAGATAAGTTAGAGATTACGAAAATTTGGTGATGGACGGAGACAAAATGTCTAAAAAGACGAAATCTAACACTTTCGTACCGGCTGATTGGGGGAAAAGGATACGAGTGCACGAAAGAGGATACGAGTGCACGAAAGAGGATACGAGTGCACGAGGACATTTCAGAGGGAGGAAAAATCGAATAATCGATAATCATGATTGTAACATTGAAATTGAGAACAAAAGGTGTATTCGATCGAAAAAAATTAAACGAAAAAAAAATGCATAAAAATTAAACCATGGTGACATAAAAATCTCGAAATGTCGATAAACCAAATTAAAAAATTTTAAAAATTGAATATTTCATCAGGAAAATTGCGGGACACAGAATGAAAAATAATTTAGACGTGAGGAAAAAAAATTTTCATTCATGGCTGCCATTTTGTGTAAGCTACCGTCCCTTTCTTTGCGTAAATCCGCGATAATAATCATCGCTTCTTGTCGTTATAGAAAAAATAATCATTACCGCTTTGGATGCTTTCGCGGCTGGCGATATGTCTCTTCTTTCGTCGATTCGTGTCGATGCAATGTATACAAAAAAGTTGATTTTTTGCGACGAGAAGAACACCTCCTTTGTCCTTTGGGGAACTACAGGTGGGTACCAAAGTAAAAAACACTCGACTCGGCGCGACGCCACTGCCACCGTAGAGAATGGCGGCCTGGGTAACAAACACACTCGACTCGACGAGCCGGCTGCTGTGGATGGTATGAAGTGGGCCCGGATGACTCAAACAGTTTGAGGAAATCATTTTTCTTTTGGACATTGATCACTGATTTTAGCGTAAAGGTTCCAATCGACACCTTTACCGGGATTTTGTAACTCGTTATCGAGAACTGTCGGCATTGTTGACCTATTGACAGCCAATTGCAAGAACGACAGACGTCGTTTAAAAGTGACAGAGTCCCGGCACTGAAGTTTTTCAAAATTGTTTTTTTTTTTAGCGTGGTAACGTAGATTCAAGTGATGATACATTTAAATAAATTACGACATCCAAACATATGCTTGTTTCACGCAATAATTGCGCTGAAAAAGCGTAAATGGGAAATTAGTATTTTTCACGGATCGCGGAGGTTGGAAAAATCTGAGGTTTTACTTCGTGACGCGACCGCTAGATGGCTTTGCTGTCGAATTCGTCTCTTTCTCTTCCTCGTGTGGCCGCATCTATTTTGTCTTTTCTATTCTTATAATTGTTTACTTATATACTTTTTGATTTAAATAAATAGGTAGAAGAATGAAAAAATAAAATAAACGCAGTGATACGAGCCAGAGAAAGAAAGACGAATCCGACAGCCGTGGCATCTAGCGGTTGCACGGCGAAGTAGAATCTAACATTTTTGTACTCTCCACGACCTGTGGAAAATACTCATTTCCTTTCAGCTCATCCAAACGCTCTTATCTCTTATTGGCTGACTGAACTTTTTGAACCAATAAGAATCCTTGAATAAGCAGAATAGCCAAAATTTTAATTTTTGCTATGGGTAGTGGAGGCCGGAAAAATATCAAGTTCTACTTCGCCATGCGACTGCTAGATGCCACTGCTGTCAAATTCATCTCTTTCTCTGGCTCGTGTCCCCGCATTTATCTGATTTTTTGATTACTCTACCGATTTATTTGAATAAACGGGGCCAAATATACTTTACCGGACGAAAAAAAATAAAATTGATTTTGAAAAACTTCAGTACCGAGGTTCTCTTATAGCGCTTTCCACTGGTGCACCGAGTGCGCACCGACTCAAGTTTTTCGGATGAGAGTAAGTGAGACACATATGTACTCAGTGCATCTTTGTCTCACTCACTCGCATGTAAAAATCTGCACTGAGTTCCCCAGTGGAAAGCGCTATTATTCTTAAATGGCATTTGTCGATATCGTTAAGCTAACTACAGCCAATGGGAATTGCGCATTTCCCCTGGATCGTCCTCGCAATTGGCTGTTGATAGTTTAACAATACCAACAATTCTCGATAACGAGTTACAGAATCTCGGTACGTACGGGTGACGATTGGAACTCTTTACTCGCAAATAAGTGATTATATGACCCAAAGAAAATTCCTGTTTTTCGCGAAAATAGATTAGGGGGGGGGGGCAGTTAGAGCGTATATAACGATTAGTACTCAGTACGCATGCGCAGACCTCTCTCGGTCCCACCCGGGGCCACTTATTAGTACCATAGTACGCCGTCCACAGTGACAGTGGCGTCTCGCCGAGTCGAGTGTTTTGTTACCCCTCTATAGCTGCAATCAATTCGAGCCCAAATGACAAAGATCTTTTTCTCGTCGTAATAAATCAACGGTTCTTTATACGTTTGCATCATCGACAGGAATCGACGAAAAAAGAGACACATCGCCCATCGCCCGCTGTGAAAGCATCGAAAGCGGTAATTATTATTTTTTTTCTACAACGACAAATTGTGATGTTCGGATGTTCGGAAAGAGCGGAGCGCCAGCGTTCACAAAATGGTGTCCATGTCCATGAATGAAACTTATTTTTTTTTCTTACGTCTAAATTTCCTTTATTCCCCTCTGCAGAATTCTCATGATCTCAAGATGGCGAAAGAGTCTCTCAACGCAACAACTTTACAGCCCATCGATGCCGTTCCGACAACAATCGACCATCGTAAGTTCTGCCGCGGTCTCCCCTCGGGGAAGGGTCTCCGAGGCAAGCCAGGTACGTAAAAAAGTTTCTATACAATTATTTGCATTTACTTTTCGATCTGTGTCTCGCAATTTTTTCCGATAAGATATTCATTTTTTTTTGTTTATCGACGTTTCACAATTTTTTATGCTATTACGGTTCAATTTTTATGCATTTTTATTTACCCAAATTTAACCTTACAATCGTGATTATCGATTATCTGATTTTTTTTTTTTTTTTTTTTTTGAAAAACCCTTGTTTAATCGTAACATACTTACCCGCTTTTTGCTTTTTCCCGCGATTATCTGTCACAAGTGTTGATTTCGTCTTTTTGGACGTTCGTTTGTCTTCCTCTATTACCAAATTTTCGTAATCTAACTTATCTCGAATAGTGTTGAAAAAATGAAAACAAAGTTCACGAAAGAAGAATGTATCCGGTAAAATTTGTTTCGAAGGTAAATATTGTATATTTTCTGTACGACTCTTCGTAACTAACCACAAAATTTTTTTTTTTTTTTTTCATTTTTCACAATAAATATGATTTGTTATTTATGATATACAAATAACCTTGAGGCTGGGTAAGGTGAATGTCCCAGTTAGTGAACATTAAACGGAGGATTCATGTTCTTCAACACTGTTCAATCATATCCGAGTACGATATCCAAAAACTTTGGTTTCATATCAACAATTTTGTTCATGCTGAATGTAATAATATTGAATTTATTGTAAAAACGTTGAAACTGAAACTGAAAACTGTTTATGTTATGAAACACCAATCAATAACTCGGACACATCCTAAATTCGTTGTCCCAATTAATGACGTAATAGATGGAAGTGCCGATTTTTAAAGCTAAATTCATAGTATATCAAAAATAGTAACTACTCTGAACTTTTTCTAATCAGGAAGTTTACAACTGAACCTTTATTTGCGGGTATATGCTGGATGGTTTAACAGCTGGGACGCGTTCACTATCTAGGCCATTTACCTTACTTGACCTTCGTTCGATTGGGAAAACAAAAAATTCCATTCTTCGAGACCTTGCAGATGAAAAAAAAGTTACTTGTCCCATCATTTCGATGCTTATTTTCATTTGTTCGTTGAAAATTCCGATCCATAATTTTCAGTTTGACGAATATCTGAAATTACGCAATGTAATTTGTCGTCAGCTGGAAAAAAAAAGTATTTCTTATCCATTTTTCTTCATAAAATACATTTATCATTGTTTTATGTATGCATACAGGATTATTATACTTTTTTCACATCAATTCTCAAAATAATGGGAAAAAAGTGCCCAAAAATGATTTTTCTTAACGCAGAGTTACTGTCTTTCGGGTCATACCATGAATGAACAAGTCTTCATTGTCTTGTAATCAAGCACGGATGCTGAGGAGGAAAATGTTACTTCCTAATGTATTTTCGCAAATCTTTGGCCAGAAAATCTGAAGAAATAAAAGAGATAACTCTGGGAACGGAAAAAAGGCGAAACGGCCAGGGGAACAACGTCCGACCAAAGAAAATCCTGAAACAAGAGAGAATCCTGATCGACGCCGGAGAATTAATGAAAATTTTGGGAAAACGCAGCTCTGCTTGGACAAGCAGCAAAACAAAAAGAATTATGATCCCATGAAGATCGACGCTGGTTGGCGGGACTCGAAAGAGAGATCCGATCAAGAAAATGGACACAGATTCAATATAAATCGTCGAGCAGAGATTTTTCAGTCAAAAAAACTACACCGAGGTATTTATTATCAATTCATCCGCTTTATTTTTTAGGCATTTTCGTAAATTCATCATAATTTTATTACAAGCAAACTCTTAACTGCATAGTAACTTGGAATTTTTTTTTCCACAATGTTTTGTCGAATATTTCAGCTCAAAAAAAATTGGAAAATTTTTTTTGAAAAAATGTTTGAAAATTTTTTGAAAAAAATTTTGAAAAAATGGAAAAAAAAACGACCAAATAAATGGGTAATCGAGTAAATTTCATTACTCATTACTGAGTTGTAAATAATGAATTTTTGAAGTAATGCATTACTGAAATCCATTAACCAGTACCCATTATTTTTGTAATGTGTGATGGAATTTATCCCTTATCCGTTATTTTCGTAATGGATAATGGAATTTAATTCATTACCCATTATATTGGTAATGGTTAGTTGAATTTAATCCATCACTCATTATTTTGATAATGGGTAATGTAATTTTATCCATTGTTCACTATTTTGATAATGGTAAATTGAATCTCGATCCATTATTTGTTTATTTTTTAATGATGAATGCGTTATTTTTACATTGAAATTTTTGCAACCCTGTGTTCAATTGAATTATCCTGGGTCGTGTCATAATGAAGTAAATGTGGAAATTCCAACAATAAAATATGATCAAATGTCGGGTTTTGATAAATCATGATAAATCGTATCGTAAAACGTTTTCCCGACTCACAGTCGCCGTTAGATTGACTGTTCCTACTCAACGAGGTTTTGCAAGTACAATACATATATATTATATATATATAATATATTAGGGTGTGTCGAAAATAGACTTTGTTTTTCTTCGCTCCTACCGCTCAAAGCTTTAGGTTTTGACATTAAAGAGGCCCACGTTCAAGGAGGGCGCTGTAGTTTGAAGCTTAGAGGTTTCTCAACGACGATTTAGGTTTCCCATCTAATTAACACGTAAAAAATATTGTTTTTCATTCAAAATGATGTCAGGCAACCAAAAAATTGGCGATGTTTGTGTTTCTTGGCTTATTTGGAAGCATGACTCATCCCCTAAACGATGATAGCTCGTTTTTCGACTTACCTTGTTCCAATTTATTTTTTACGCCACTTTTCGACCACAATAGTCACTTTTTCAAGTTTACAAAGTCTCCAAGGTATCAATGAGTCCAAAATGAATTACTGCAAGCGTTGATTGTTGATTCGAATATAAATAACCAATTCCATAAATTGGTAAAACATACGAAATTTCTCAAAGTGTGACGACATTTTGAACGAAAAACAATCTTTTTTACGTGTTAATTATATATGGGAAACAAATCCTCGTTGAGCAACCTCTAAACTTCAAGCTACAGCGCCCTCCTTGGACGAGGACGTCTTTAATGTCAAAACCTAAAGTTTTGAGTGGTAGGAGCGAAAAAAAAATTCCATTTTCGACACACCCTAATATATATATATATGTGTACACACAAGAAGCGAAATAAAATTTATGTCCCAAGGGAGAAAACAAAAAAGAGTACCGAAACTTCAAGCAGGAGAAATATAATATTCTTGGGTGTATCATTTTGGTGACCAAAATCCCGCAGACGCGATTATGACTCGTTATGACTTCTCACAAGCATGCCAGGCGACTCGCGGGTGAACCGGTTATCTTCATTCGTGAATGAATCTCCCTCTTTACTTCCTCTCGCCCTCCGACGCCTCGTTCAAATCACTGTTTTATACCCCTGTGGTAAATCGATATGTCATACTTTATGTCATATGCACAACAGCTTTATCGATACAGCGAAATTACGATACGAATGAACAACAAATTGAAACTTTCTGTTTCCTCAAAGAAGCAACAATTGAGAAAAGTGGGGGGGGGGGGGGGGGGGGGTGTGTGGCAATAAAAGTCTTATTAGCGTTTAAAACTATAATGTTTTGTACGAGAAAAGGGTCTCTGACCAGTAGAAGATGAGTGGATGAAGGTAGAGGGTGAAGAAGTGGAGAGCATGGATTCAAACGTGACCACAATACGCGTCACTACCGATCGTCGCCCATTGGTTTTTGTATTATTTGTGTGTGTGTGTGTATGTGTATGTGTGTGTGTGGGTATGGGTGTGCGCTAATAGTGAAGAAAGGCGACAGAATTGCTGCGACTCCGGGACCCCTGAAATGCCAGCTGGTTTGGGCCTGGCAATTCATAGACTACTGAGAATTCACTAAGACCATTAATCTGGCCTGCTACGACCCCCGCCGGTCCTCTCTCTCTTTCTCTCTCTCTCTCTCTCTCTCTCTTTCTCTCTCTCTGCCTCCTACTCCCACATCTCGTTGCCTCTTACTGCCTTCTCGTGAAGCTTCGGCAGAGTCCTAAGAGCGCTCTTCCCCCCGCCACCTTCGTCGTTGGGGTCCAGCCAGGTATAAATTCGAAGAACCCAACCTGATCCAGTCTGCAAACGCTATGTATATCCAAGTATATATGGGGTATCCCGCGCGGAGTGCGATAATTCTAATGTGGGAGGGTTTTTTTTTTTTTTTTTTTTTTTTTTTTTTTTTTTTTTTTTTTTTTTTTTTGGGAGCCATTTAACTCGTGGAGGGCGGTTGGAGAAAACAGAGTGGAAAGAGCAACCATGAGAACAAGATTTGTTGCGCTTTTTTTCTGACTTTTTATAACCATCAATCACGAATTAAATTTCCGGAAATTTATACCGCCAAAAATGTCTGATTTCACCTGGTATACCCCGTATAAATACATACGTGTCTGTGTAGGAGGAAAGTATGGGCAGGAGAATGACTTCGTCAAGGATGAATAAGAAGGAAAAAGCGGAAACCACGAGAGCGGACATTGTCCGATTGCAAAGCCATAGTTTGTAATAGTAGACCGAGGCTAGCGTTAAGTGGGCCCTGTCAAAAGTATTACCTATTAAAAAAAAAAAAAATTAATAAGTAAAAGAGGAAAATGGCGAGAACGAACCAGAGCCAAAAAGGCTACATAATAAGGAGAAGAGAGCGTACGAATGTAGGGAAGAGTAGGGCAAAACGGATACCCAAGACTTAATTGGAACACACAAAATAAAATATCGACCTAGGCTTAATCCTTTTGTATATACTTTGGGATTTATATGTTTGGGAAATCGTGTACGACGGTCAAATCCGATATTTTTGTGAAATGAATTTGTCAAACCGAATCTGCAAAATGATCGCTCTACTTCCCCTGCAGAGTAAAGTGTGCTATGGGGCAAAGTATAAGGACTGAAAAATTTGATACACTTGACCATTCGAATGATTACAATAAGCAATGTTATTAATTTTTTTTTTTAATCCAAAATTATCTAAAAAAATCTGAACCCCTCTGCGGATTTTATACAAACTCGGCATCGAACCTGATAGTCACCTAGCTTATTTCTGCGGAAATTTTCCGGCTGTATAGCGATAAATTGAAGTTAGAGCCACCATATCTATTTCCATGAAAATTCAAAATTTAATAAAGTCATACCCATTGGCCCTTGGTTGATTGTTGGAAAATTCAATACCAAATATCCTTCTTCCCTAGTATTTTTGTGTAAAAAGTTTCGACCTCGTAACTGCAAAACTTACGAAAGTATTAGAGCTGTCATAGACATTTATTGAAACATTCAAAATTGCATATAACGAAATTTTTAAGCGATTCTGATAAAATTTATACATTTTAAATATCCTGGCATGAAAATCTCGAAAAAAAAAGATTATTTTCAAGCAACCAAAGTTTCATCTATGAGAAAGCACAGGAAAGATAAGAAGTCGTAAAATTGAGGAAAATGGGAATTGGTAGAGAACATTTTCACTCAAGAGTACGTACAAAACGAAATGCACGTATGCGCGTGTTCATCTCGTCCAATGTCACACACTAGTTCTTGTTTCTAGTATCTATAGTATCTATGTGTAATGTTTGGGGGGGGGGGGGGCTGGATCCAAACCGAATCCCAAACCAAACGAACCCTGGATGTTTCATTTCACCCCGCTCCTGGAATTCTCATACACGGCGGCGGTGGTGGTCAGGTATTTATGTGATACGAGTGTGTGTGTGTGCGCGCGCGCGCGCGCGCGTGAGCATAAACTGTATAAGAAAATATATATATATGCTCTCTGTTGAATGGGTCGAAAAAGTGGGTCGAAAGGGAAAGCGTGTGCTCTGCTGTACGCTATTAGAAATATCAGAAATTCTGAGCGAGAATATACATATATATACCACATAGTACATTTATATTTCGGTATGTTCGAAAGCTACTGTAAATCTCGTAGAAGAAAAGGAAGACAATTTTTTTTATTCCCATCTCGAACTAGCTAGCCACCGAAACTATTTAGCCTTGCTCAGTAAGTAATAATTTCGAACAAATGATATGTTACCAGGGAATAAAAATTAATACTGCATGCTAAGTTCGTCATGCGATACTCAATGCGTCAATTAAAATGTACATGATTTATGTAAATTTGATTTCGGTCGCAATTAAAGAGTTTGCGCTTTGATTGAATAGATTCAGAATAGTGCAATTATTCAATTTAAGACTACACGCCAGTCAAATATATGTTGAATAGTGCGAACAATAACATTTGAGGCTGGAGAAAATTATTATGTCCTCCAAAATCGATGCTGAGAGAGCACGAGTTTTTACTTTTCCTAAAATTTCAATCATCACTGAAAAATATGGATGGAAATTACTTTTACCGATTGTAGATGTTACACATCACTGGGACCCATGAAACCATAGTTAACGTTTATTCGACTGAACTTCGTTTTTTTGATACTTCCTTCCCATTTTCTATATTCCAACTTCTTATGCTGGTATCACTGCTGGCTACGCTCCTAGCCGCATTAACCCCAATTCATTAAATTCGCCGAGAATGTGTGGAAAATGCCGAAAACAGGTGCCGATACGGTTCGTAACTACCCAAGTGCCCTGGTGGTAATGTGACAACCCAAGCACGAGCACCCGGGGGGGATCTTTAAAGGACAGCACCTCCTCGACAGTGATTCGATGCACCAACTAAGTGCACAGCTATTGGCGATCGACGCTACCGATGGTGGCGCTCGCGTCACTCGGCAATAGGGCGCTATTGGAGTGCAGTTTGTGACAGTTAGCATTGCAAACATCGAACGTTTATACTTGAAACCGCGAAAAATTTACGATTTCGTAAATGGAGACATAAATAGCCGAACATAACTGAAGGGAAAGAAGTTCTGAAGTACTGAACCGCGGAAAATTTACGATTTCGTAAAAGGAGACATAAATAGCCGAACGATAACTGAAGGGGAAGAAGTTTTGAAGTCCGAGCAAGTGGTGGTAGTTGGATGTACTGCAAAAACCGAAACAAAACGCAAAATATTAGGGCTAGTGCTCCAAACAAGTGCAATGGCATCAAAACCCTATACCATTAACGGCGCAATAACGGTGAACGACATTACAGGAGTAATCGAAGTGATGAGTTGCTCGTGTAAGGCAGGACTCTCAAATTCGTGTAAACAGGTTGTCACTGTATTGCTGTACTTGAAAAGGTACGTGAAATTTGACGTTATTTAGCCGTATCGTGAACTGCTTTGGAGTTCTGTTGTAGGTCGGGTCATTGCAGTATAAGATTACACCTGAGCTACAATTTACCGGCTTTTTTAACGGGAAACCGATGAAAAGTCGAGTCTCGATGCGCGAATGCACGAGAATGACATCCGAACACGCAACAATAAACTCGAGTGTTAGATTTCACTTGAATGAGCTGAATTTCGCAGATTCAACCCTTTCAACAGTCTCCATTCTGATATCCGGTAATATAAAAATTTTGACTACTGCTTTTTTTGTTTATTTGAATGTCAAAACTAATTTACACACTGTATCTTGTGCATCGTGTGTACAAATAAACTCTTTTGCACTCCAATAGCAGTTCGTCAAAAATCCGCTAGGAGTCGCATGCTTAGTGTTGATCGCCAATATGCAATCTCAAATTAGCACCTGAAAATATCATAGAATACTGCGAATGGGATCCTAGAATAAGGGACATTTTCATTCAATTTTTTAAATAACTAATCTATACCGTTTTTCTCTTCCAATTTTTGTTTGCATCATTTTATCGTATTCATATCTGTTCACCAACACAAATTTTTCGTTTTGTTTGAAAATTTTAAACTTTTGTCGCCAAACAAAAAATTTGAGCAGTAGAACCATAATAATACCTTCTCTAATCCAGAATCTTAATATCAAATATGCAATTCCGTAAATTAGTACGCCATATTTCCGAAGGATAAACGCGGGGAAAAAAAAAAACAATTTTTCGAAAAATAGAAGAACTCTCGGTCGAAACTGAATCTAAAAAAGTTTCGTATCTCATATTAATTTATAATTGAAGATTTTTGTGCCTTAGGCTGATGATTTTGGAATCAAAAAAATGTTTAATTAGATGGATCCATTGTTACAAATAGCATTAATAACCTATTTTTATCGGTCACATGAATATTATTGCGATTCGTTTTATGGAATCAAATGAATATCATTTTGAATATATTACATGCATACAGCTCAATTAAAACGATTTTTTCGTGTAAAGAGCAATGAGTAATAAAAAAAACGCCCAACGCCGCACTTTCCAAAATTACTCGTGAAAATTGGACAATAATCCTATCAATGGGATATATATCATTCGAAAATTTATTCACACAGTTGAATCTTCTGTGATGAAGAATTGGGGACCAACTCTTACAAGATACCTTCTAATTCTTGAACGCTCTTCTCTAGTTCCGAGTGTCACCGCGCGCGGTGACACTCGAAACTCTCGGATTATTATTTTCATTTTTGACCAGCATTTTTATCCTCGGACAAAAAAATTAACTAATTGAATCCTGACTCAAAAAGAATTATTTTCTGCTTCGAAATGGGACAAAAAAGAATCACTTTTCGTGAACTTGTTACAAAAAGTATAGTATGCAGCGTGGACAGATCGACAGTAATTTTTTACTCGGGTGCAGTTGGCTGCACTCGACTTAACCCTGGTCAATAATCGCTCTTGTTCCGTCCTTGCAGCATAATGTACTATTTTTTAAAAAAATTTCTTTACATTTTCTCCGGAGTTATAAAGAAAGGGGCAAAAATCGAAATTATTGCTTACGCCATAAGAACGCGTGTTAAAAGAGCCTCGTCAGACACTAAATTTTCATGTGAATGGTGTAGGTAAAAATTGCCAAATAATTAAGGTACATCTCTACGGTAGTAGTGAATATGTGATAAAAAATTCAGATTTTTCTGTGCATTATGCTCTACCTCGTGAATCTGCTTAACAGCAGCTGGCGGAACCTTCGAAATTATGCAAATGTAAATCATTGCCAGTATGCATATGTATAAAATATATATTTGGATATGTACTTCACCATACGGATACGCCGACAATACACAGCGCCATTTGCACTATGCACTTATCACTATCGCTTGAACATTATAGTTTTACAGAAGACGTGAAAAATGAAAAACTAAAGAACTCTCGTATTTTTTTTCGATGGGCCATCGGGAGAGAAAAATTGAAATTGCACCAACCAGGCTGATTGTTCTTTGAAAAAAAATTGAAAGACCAATATGAAATTCGATGGAACTCATTGTAGCTATTTGTTTCTGAATCACCACGATTTTATTTCAATCCTAAACGGATATAGCATCGTGTCCACGGGCGGTAATACGCATTGCCGTGGATTAATTGATTAAAGTGTTTAAATACGTGTTTAGAAATTTAAAACTCATTTGAGTACTAGCACTATCATAGTTACCGTAAATTGAACGAATCCGGTTCAATTAAAATTCGATTTAAACCAAATCAATAGGATTTTTTAATCGGGCCAAATGAAGGTCGCTGGTTTTTCGGTGCTGTAAATTAATCTCAGGACTTATGAGAAAGATAAAATGACCCTACACGCATCAAATTTTAATAAGTACGGCAGAACTTATAAAAATAATCAGTCGGTTGGAGAGTCGAAAAGTGTTCGAAGACCAGCTCGTTAGATGACCAATGAGAAGGAGGAAGAGCTCTTGCTTGGCCTTCTTTACCTCTCCTTCTTCTTTCTCTCATGCAGTCTGCTTCTCGCAGGAAAGACGGAGAAGGGAGAAACGACAATTAGAGGCAAAATAAAGATGAGGAAAGTCACAGTCGAGCGGGTTGCAACGACCGTGTGCGTGATTTCGGTCACGGCGTGTGACTGTACATTGACCCCCGTAAAGAGAGCATTTACTCACTGTTTGTTCGCGTTCTCTCGTTCTTCTTTCTCCGTGGCTCTTGTTTCTCCGTTTTTTTTTTTTTTCCCCTCCTAAACATCGATGAGAAGCAGAGAGGGGCCCGGATTCTTCTTAAGGTTCGGGCTTCAATCTCGCTCCTGCTCGAGCTATGTTACCTGTGTATACTGATACAAGTATACATGACACCGGAGGAGTAGCCTCGAGCGAAGAGATGTGCAAGTCAAGAAGGTCATTCCGCGCGCGCGAGTTGGTCAGAAACTTCGAGATGAGCGAGTCGATCCGAAACTTCGAAACTCCAAACAAATAGAGAGAAAACTGAATATACTATAATATCACGCTGACTCAATAATTTCCAACCCACGTATATTCGACTTTGTTGTGAATTTTATTTCGTATTACGCAGGATAAACTTAATGATGAGTATTTTTTGTAGAATTTTATCTCAAATAGTTATTGAGATGTGTGTATTTTTTTTTAATATCTAGGTAAATTATTCGGTAGTTTGAGGAGATAGCCTACCTTTACACAGGCAGGTGAAATTTGGAAAGAGTCGCTTGTACGAGGGGTTGCCGGGTGGGCAACGTGCGATAGAGAGTTCCGTGTACCGAGGTCCCGATAATACCAATAATGAAATTTAATCTTGTCAAAGTTATTCCAACATGAATTATTGTGAAAAAAAATATGAAAATCTGGCACAAATGAGGTAATTCCATATCATCAGTTGAATAATATTATATTCCATTTCGCAATGTCTAATGCAACTATTGTGCCATTAGCATACAATACTCACAAGTGACCGATATATTAGATTAGCGGGCGTGCGTCCGATAAGCTAAATGGTTCAAATCCCCGATGGGTAAGAAAATTTTTCTTCAAAGGAATCATTACAGAAACAATAACATGAACATAGTTATGATTAATGAATTTACTTGTGAACGCGATATAAATTTTCATTTTACGGTCATTAATGCATGCTTAGTGAAATTACGGAGTGTTTCTTTCGAACATTTATTGTGTGATTCAATTGAATGTTTTATTTGAAATGAACGTTTTGTTCTTCTTTCAATTATTGATATTTGCTGAGGCACTCGGATGCATTTCAATACTACTAATACTATATATACCTTTAAGGATGAACGAAACACTTAGTCCGCAGTGGCTTAATCCATTTGAAATGCCTTTTAAATCGAATGGTTTCCATAGTGTTTTACGTTTTTCGCGAATGATCAAATTATTTTAATTCTATGACATTGATGTTCATTTAAAAGTATCTCGACCGCAGGAATCGATTGATTCAAATTTTTTTTAAATATTTTTATTTACGCGTGAGCTCGTATTCCATGTGCTTTCGTGGTAAGCCCTTGTGACGGTAAAAGGATGGAGAGCAGAAAAATATATACGTGAGCCCGAAGTACGCGACCGAGCAAAAGGCTTTCTCGAGTGGCGGGCAGCCCCGATATATGCTTAGCGGCTAGCCGACTACCCTGAGGTTGGCCACGAATATATATATCGTGACCTGTACACTCTGGATGTACAGAAATTTAGGTATACATAGATGCATACACTCTACGATATCTCTCCTGCTTCCAATAAACTCCCTTAAGCGACCACAGTCTCAGGTCAAATCGAGCACGTCCCGGCAAAGGAACCAAATCTCCTTATCGCTATCGCTCGTGGAAGCAGAATTTGATCGACAATTCGTCGTAATGAAGGATCTCTGTACAACCGTATGACTGATCTTCGCGCCGTGACGGATGCGGTTTTTTTTTTAAATTGAAATACTTGTTTTAACCAAGCTAAATTGATTTGGATTGAGTAATCATGCTGGAATAGTCAAATTGCAAATTTTTATTTGTATTACATAAGTACATCTTCCTCGCCCCTCATTAGTCGGTTTCCTTTAAAGATGGGAAAAAAATAATTTTCAAGAACTTGAAATTATGATTCCACCTATTTCTGACACATTGGGGCCCGAGGTTCCCAATTTGACTGAAACTTTTTTTTTAGAGTTTACAGTATGAAGCGGTAATAGAAAAATTCGGCACGAGAAATTTGGCCTCGGAAAAAAGCGGCGGCTGCGAAATATTTGTATAATGTAGAGAGATAGATAATGTAGAGAAAGGTAGTTTCCATTGATGTGATCCACTTTCCAGTTTGTCTTTAATTTAAGGTAGCACCTCCACGCCACTCTACACCACCGTGGCGGGGATAGAGAAAGCGGAGTGAGGAGCAAAGGGGGATTATGTGTGACAGATCGCGTGTGCCGCTCACGCACTAGAGCAGTTCATTTCCACTCACGATATCTCGAAAGCTAAACGGTACACCATTCTCAAATTTTTTTAGCATGTTCGTATCATGCTCTTCTAAGATGTTCTCGTTGCTTGTTCAATTCCTGTGTTTAGGTTTAGATGGTAGAACGAAAAATGTGTCGTTGATGCACGCTTGGCATTGGAAATACATGCAAATCATGCCAATTTGAATTGTAATTATCTCAACTTGGGAACGATCAACCTTTTTTAAATTGCCCAGACGTTCAGATAATGTATTAAATAATGCTATAATGCTAAGTTTAAAAAAATTCTTAGCCTGACAAATGAACAGAAAAGATAAATCTATCTGGAACATGTTTATGTTTCTCTCTGTATTATAAAAATTCTTCATCGCTGTAGCCGTGTACAAGAATTGGGGTTGCTTGGCAGCCATTTTTTGTGCATGATTGCTATGCAACGGTTTCTAGGCAGCGATTGCTAGAGGGTGGGGTACCGGATAATGGTGCTACATGGGGTTCGTTTGGGTTCGTATGTTTGGGTTGGATATATGATCTCTAAAGGAAAGTCTGCATGAGAACGTCTTCATAACGGAATGTATGCCAGGTATCTCATTCGAAACGGATCCGTCTGGATCAGGATGCTCTGGTGCGTAGCGCCCGAGTCGTATGAACCCTTAGTATACGTAAACATGCCCGAAACGCATAAACAAAAAAAAACATGCCCGGAAATGCACAAACCCCAGGGAATGTCGATGCATTAAACCAAAACTTTCTCCATTTATAACCGAACATTAAAAACAACGAGACACTTCGTGAAAATAAGGTATCAACGAAAAGAGGAAGCTTTGTAAACAAGGATGTATTGTGAGGAGTAGAGCTTTCTCCGTGACAGAGCCAAGATATTGAAAAATGGACTCTTCATAAAGCAAAAATTTTGCGAAGACGAAAAAATTATAATGGCAATCCGAAAAATTCATATTTTTTTTGACATAATTGACCATTCCAATCGGTTCTTTCTGCTCACGTCATAGACGAACATTTAAAACTCCGACGTATGAGATGATTGATAGTTGAATTCGGTTATATACGCTAAGTCCGTTTGTGAGTACCGGGAATGTCGTGACGACGGCGTTGTTGCCACCCGCGTGTACCGTACTGTCGCCTGCACGAAATCAAGAGAGATTCGTTCTTTCGTGTCGTTGTCAGATAGTCGTGGTGGTGAAATCAAGACGACAGAACAAGCCGAAGGATTTTGCGAGGACGCGTATATGAGCGTCGTGACGCAGGAGGGTTTCATTGAACACAAAAGCCGAGACACGGAACTTTTAGTGCGTGCGTGACCGGTGCGACGACAAATCAGAGGACGGGCTTCTGCCACACGTCACGAGATACCTCACCCGCAGTCGAGCGAGTGCGTAGATGAAGAACGGCGAGCAAAAACTTGGTGGCTGATGCATTGCTGTGTCATATATACTATCAACATTATATATGTGTGCGTATTACTGGATTTCTATTCCAGTAATGCCGCGGTATCACGGGAGGGAGAGGAGGACCTGACGATGTGCAACAGACGCTTTCACATGCATCCTACCGACCTATTAATTTCATGTTTCGCCATTCGTTGATTTGTCATCTCTTTCCATATTCTATTTCTTGTTTGCGCTGATTTTATTTCTCGAGAAACGATAGGCGAAAGTTATCAAGCCCAAAAAATGGTCGATTGAACTCGAGGATTTCATGAAATCATGAATTGAGAGAGAGGTGGCTGAAGTCCCACATCTATATTTACGTTTCGGATTAACGGGAAAGGGATAATTGGATATTCTGAATAAGGAGCGTTCATTGAATTGCAGAGCTTTAGATAACATTTCAGAAACTCAACACATCCATGGCGCACATTCTCAACTCTGCGTTGCACAAAACTACACTCGGAAAAGAAAACGAGTATAGAGTTATGGCGATGTGTTGAGTTTTTCTGTGCTAAGTGGGTACAGTTTTGTTGTTGTAAAGAGTTTTGTGCGTCGAAAGTTAGGATCGCGTTGAATGGGATTCTGCAGAAGCGAGGCACAGCCAGCTGGTCGTCATTGTTGACATTTTATTTCAAATGACAGCCGTTATCTTTGTGTCGGATTTCTTCGGTCCATCCCTTATGTATAATGCGAGCATATAATATAATCGTTGAGTTATACGTAGAAACAAAAAATGAATTTTGCAGTACAGATCCAGCGTATCTTGCGTCTTACTTTGTCGAAGCAAGGATGTTCAGGTGCAAAATCGAATCTTAATAGAATATTTCGAATGATAAAACCGCGTTTCCGGGTGTATATGACGCATTTATGACACGAAAATTCCGCATAGGCGTTAACAACGCACTATTATCACTGCCAGCAGCGAGGGCGGTCGAGAGATAAAAATTAAAAAAAAAAAGGCGAACGACCGGGGTGCGTTTATGAAATTTGTAGCTAATGGATATTCCTTTTTCAGTTGCTATGGGGATTGAAGCTGGATTAAAATGAGCCTGGTTGCTGTGGAGCACTTCGGATCGTTGCTACTTGCCACGAGAACGGGGAAGCTGTGCGTGTGTGCTTTATACTTGCGCTTAAGGTGGCTCATCAGTGAATTAAAAAACCGGCGATACGAATGAAACTTCGGGAGAGTGTTATCTAAGATGCAATGAACACTCTCTCAAAATTTCAGGGTATGTTGCCAGGCAAATTATTGCGAACGGGTAATTTAAAATTACCTATTTTAGCATGGGTCTTATGGCAGTTGATTCCATTTTCACCGGAAGTGACATGATACCTTTTGATAAAGACGGGGGTTCTTATTCAAATTTTGAGTATCGAAAGATGAAATCGTGAACTTTCCAATGGTATTTAAAAAATTGTGTCTTGCCAGGGATTTTTCCGAGAAATTTAATCGCGAAAGTCATCGTGTGTGCAAATCTCGGATACAATATATGTCTGTCATTCTGCACGCGAGGAAACATATGAATATCAGCTATCGTTTTTGACTTGATCGCTCTGACAGCGTTGAATACTTTTGTCAGTTGAGACTTTATTTATAATATTATTTATAATAAATTATGGATAAAATATCACGGGAAACGTCATCGAAATTCATACATTTTATTTAGACAGAGTATTTAGAAAATATTATGATAGGTTTATGATTTTTTTTCACGTCACGATTTTTGATTAGTGTTGTCACTGATGGGCCGGCTTAAGGTAGTACCTTCGCGCCATAGCGATGGGGGATATAGAGAAAGTTGCGCGCGAATCAAAGGGGTTTATGTGTGTGACAGTTCGCGTGTGCCGCTCGCGCGGTAGCGCAATTCTTTTTCCCTCACGATATCTCGAAAACTAAACGGTAAATCCTCTTCGGCTTTTACGAAAATATTCCTATGATACGTTATCTGCGTTACTTTAGTTTTTTTGGTAAATTCTCGACACCCCTCTAGGCGATACAGCAAAAACCGTGTCGTCAGGGTATGGCTGGCGCATATAGGTTACGCGTTAATCAGGCTCATTTTGACGTCAATTATCTCGATTTTGAAACGGTAAATCCCTTTGTAATTGCACGTACGTTTAGATAACATCCTAATTAACAACATGTTCAAAGATTGAAAGATTTCCCAACGCATTGATTCGATGGAGATACTACTTTAATGGTAGACCGGTGGAGCATTGAAGTGCGCCTGTTTTGAGCTTTTTTTTTTTCTTAATCCACGTTTTCCATCTCTCGATTAAAACTTTTTTTTTGTCACCGACCGGAAAATACCCGTTAACCCGGGGCTAAACTGCCCCTGCCCGATAAAATGAAGCGTGTTACCAAGCACGTCATTCCTTATTCTTTCATTGTATAGTTACTCTTTACACCGTCCACGTACATTATTTTTACGTGGCCGTAGATAGGAACGGCAACCCACTCTGAGGGTTGTCAGAGTGCCATACAATAATACGGATTGCATGTACAATATGGGAAAAGTGGGAGAATACGCTTGGCAATATGCAACATACTTACAGTAACTGCGTGAATTTTATCCGGAGTTGAAAGCACCATGAAAATAAATATAAGGAAAATCGGTGTCAATTGTGAGGGAAATCATGTTCGATTTTTTTCACCGCAAATGCCCGGATCGATTCAGCCAGGAATCGCATGGTTGTACAATTAGTTTTGCATACTGAACGTTATTTTGAGGCAATATCAAACGACGGAAAAATAAACGGTCTTGTAGTGGTGCTAAATAAAAATTCGACCTTATTTTCGAATTCTTGGGAAAAAGTTATTCGGATTAAAAAAAAAAAAAGTTGATCGTTACAGAGATATTTATATTGCAATTGAAACGCCCGAGTGGACCGTCGTCGCCGGCATCGGCGGTCCTATTCTTCTTCCACAGTGCTATCCGCGCGACTTCTCGCGATTGCTTCAATTTAATTAATAATTTCGATAAAACGAATGATCCAACGCTTATATGAAAAAAATCATAGTTATCCCTCAAGACTCGAGGCATAGTTCATTTTTTAAGTTTAATATTAACTACAACGATAATCAACCACGAAAAGGTAACAAAAAAAACTTGATCTCCGGTTCTACTGGAGATATGGATGTTTTTTTTCGTCTCGAAAATACGAATAAAAACCTTGAACAACATTTACAATGAGTTAGTCATTTCCGCCTTTATTTTCATTCGTTTGTAGGGTATAATTTCTTTTTTTTGTCAAAATGGACCTCCCTTAACGAAAGTAAAAAAAAAAATTACATTTAAAGTCCTCTGCGAAAACTACTATCACGATTTTTTGGTTCGATGAAAACCGAGCCTGTCAAATGCGACAAGTACATAAAGTTTTTTTTTTTTTTTTTTTATTACTAAGATCGCTTATTATTGCCAAAGTATTTGAAACAATGAACTTAACTTTGCATGGTTGTTTCGGGCATAGTTTCTATTATTCTTAAAAATTAACTTATAAATTGCATTCATTCATAACTCAGGGAATAAATGGAAATATAAAAAAAAAAAAATGTGCAGTTTTTTAAATGATTTGTGGTTAAACTGATAAAGATACGAAAAAGTTTTTAAGACCCTTTGTTGAAAAGAATTAAAGACGAACAACTTTTGTTCAGTATATTTTTTTTATAAAAGATATAGAAATATATAGGCTTATAACGCAAAAAGTGCGTTTTTAGTAGTTTATTAATTTTTTGCAACTGAAGCCGAGGTTTCTCTGACTAAAATATTTCAGCGTATGTCCGTTAAGGTCATATATCTACCTATAAAAATAACAAGAGCAAACCTTTTTGCCGAGAGAAGACATCTGAATTCTAATACTACTATGGAAATAAGATACATCCAACTATATGTAGATTATAGGAGTTCACCTCGTTTATATTATATCAGAACTATATCTCGAATACATTTTGGATATTTTCCCGATATACCTTTTTTCCGATACACCTCGTGTAGGTATATCCCATGATAAATCCGGGGTATATAATTGTTCGTCAATCGGTAATTTTTTTTTCATTTTCAATCCGAGCCAAGCCATTATTGGCATACTTTTTAAAATACTTCTCAAAGTTTGTGCAATAATATCCTGCTACGAGTCGATATTGCGAGATACAATGGAAAAGTAGGATCGAAAGTAAATTACGTATTATAGCTCTCGTTCCAACAGCTACTAGATGATTAGAAAAAAGAGCTTTGAAACGCGAGATCCGCTTATTCGCGTTCTCCGTTCCTTCCTTGGACCGGAAGAAGTGTGAACATGAGAGAAAGCCCAACGAATCGAACGATTTTGACGGGCGCATAATACCACCTCGGGTAGGGGGGGTCGAGGGCTGATTCACGCAATCTTGCGCACAGACTATCTCTCTCTCTCTCTCTCTCTCTCTCTCTCTTTCTCTCTCTTACTTACTTACCCCCGGACCCCTCGTTTAAATATGATGCCAAACGTAAACGACAGAGACTATAAATGGAATGAATTGGAATGCAACTTGTTTCCACGTATGTCAACATATTCTCCGTCTGTATTAGTGAATCATGTACTCGGACATACTATCAACTATTGTCGTTGATCGCATAAAAATATTGAATTATTAACGACTGATTATACACCGAGAAAACGATGGCCTCGAACTCTCGTTACGAGTCGCATAAATCTGTATATCAATTTCAATTTCTACCTCCAATTGTTATTCGCGTACAAAAATGCTTCCTGCATCGCATCGTAAAAATAATGCATCTCGTATCACAGTTGATAAGATTTTTCGATGCGCATGCTCCGAATTTGCCTGATAAAAAAAATCAAATTTCTACGCTGCAAGAAGATTTCGCGTGTTCGAAAGATGAACATTTGAACTATATTCGTAGCGTAAATCAGCATAGCGATCCACTTCATCCTATATTGTAATGAAAAAAAAATGTCACGTGGTAATTATACTTCAATTATTACCATACACTCAATTTCATAGTCCAATAATGACTGCTGCACATATCTTGTGGACAAAAAGAAAATGATACACACTTTGAAACCCTTAAGTAGCTATATCTGAGCTTCAAAGTTTGTTCTACGACCGAAGTCGTAAGTCGGCATGTACAAACGCGGCGCGCTCACCGACTCAATTAAATACCGCTCGGGCGCAAGCTCGCTTGCGGGAAAGTTCTTGAGGGCTTGCGATGCATCGCGGCCGTTCGCTGAACTTTGCGCTCCCGATGAGATCAATGTGGGTCTTAAATCTCGAGCATATCCGATGTAGCAATCGGATGAAACGCTAGGCTCGATCGTAAAGTTTACCATTCCATATATTCGTTCAACTGCCGTCTTTACTATACTTCGTAAAGACCCGTATACATAGTACACAGAGCCTTCGCACCGTAATACGTTCAACAATTTCCACCGTGAACACTGTGACACGTTTAACGAATACCATACAAAATAATTTTTGCAATAGCCAATCGCTTCGAATGCTGTGAAAATTTTTAAACATTGCTATACACAAAAGTTACGAAACTTGATTTCAATATTAAGGAAAATCACGATGCGCAGACTACAATTAACTATATTTGTTTGAGCTTACGAGATAATACGTCGTAAGTTAATCCTGGAAGCGAAGACATGGGTCGTTCGCGGCCTCGGCATTTCAACAATTGGGGTATCCTTTCAACCCTTAAAATAAATACCCTTTTTTAATTCCCAAAGCCTCCCATATTTTTTTTTTTCTGAAAATACATCAGCCCAAGTAAAAATACCTTAATGGATTTTTTAACCCTCCGTCACATAGGTGGGTCGTTTGAGACCCAGTCAAAATTTCCCGCTCGAATATTCTCGAAACTCAAGAAGATTATTATTACAAATTCATCGTATATTCAATTGTAAAACCAATTTGGGCCTTCAGTAGAAGCACTGGGGAGTATCCATGAATTTTTTTTCAGATTTTTTACAAGCTTTTAAGAAACAAAAAAGAAAATAACCTGGATCACGGAGGATTTAAAAAAGTTACTTCAGAAAAATTATGAATTTTTCAACATTACGGTGGATTTCCTGCATTTTTTGTTCAACGATTAAATTAACAATTCCAAAATTAATATTATGATACTATTAATGATTAAACTTAAAGTTGAAACCTCAAAGAATACCTATATGATTTGTTTAAGAATTTTTTGTAATATTTAAGGTTATTAAATATGTCGCGGACGCCAATGACCCATATGTATTCCGTGAGAAGATGCCGAAAAATGGTTTTCGGTTCCAGGGTTAAAATTTACATTTCCTCATTACGATACTATATTACAATCGCTATCTTTCTTTTTATGTTCATCCACGTATAAAAAATAATTTTTATAGAAGCAGCATAGCATTCGTTATATATTTCGGAAAGCCCCGGTTACTCCGTTTTTTTTCTTTCTTTATTACTCGATATTTTGTAGTTCGGTAGTTGATGTACCGGTGCATGCAAAATATTGTCGCGTGAAATGATTGAAATAAAAGATTGATCCGCTTGAGAGCCACTGGGCCCCGGCGCGTTGCCTCGGCCGGGCTAGGAGAGGAGGGTAGTTGGGATGAAGCGAGAGGGTGGCCGAGAGCGAGCCAGGGTGCGGGTGGGACGTAGGGAGGGCAAGGAGAGCGGATCCTCGGTACCAGGGTAGGTTTTGATCAATATCTCGCCCCCAACCCATACCCACCCTTCGTGGCGGCACACCATACCCCTTCACCCCCTAATGTATATATATATATATATATATATATATATGTGTGTGTAAATGCGCGTGTGTGTTTTGTACATATATACGTATATATGTATTTGTAAATGTATGTATAGACATATATAAATATAATACGTATCGACTATATATATATATATATATCCTCGCCAAGCCCTCTGACGCCTCTATAGTCCGACCACCATGAATAACCTATGCCATACAGCCCCGTACAGATTAAATACATCGAGGAACCGTACGATCAAACTGTAGTATTTTTTTGGGTACACCGCTATATTTTATTATATGTATATTTTTATATACTTTGAAGTATTGACATTTTTATAGAACTTCGAAATTCCGTATAAAATCAATTGCAAAGTATCGCCTGTGCTTACAATAAGTTTATGTCGAGAATTTTTAAAATCCAATCAATCATATAATTGTCTAACGTACATACGAAAAGTTTTTACAAGTTAGATGTAAAAAAAAAACCATAAAATACGAAAGTGTGTGTTTACACTCGTGCGAGAATCGTTAAAATCACGACGCACCAAGAAGTTTCCGCACGCCTGCATTCCGGGACCGTGAGAAAGCCTAACTCGCGTCTGAGAGGACGTTTCGAGAGATATGACGCGAGGTCGAGCAAAGACAGAGGAATGTGTATGGAATAAAGTCAGGAAAGAGATAAAAGGAGCTTTCATTGGTTGTAGTGCGTTTTTCGCCTGTGAGAAGACCGTGCACTATAGTGAAGTGAAAAAAGAAACAATTCGGTTTCCACTTTTTATCGAATTTTGGGCTCCTCCTTATATACCACCAAACAATAAGGCCCTAAAATTTTTTAATGATAAAAAATGTTTATAAAAAAATTAATGTGCTTAAAATTAGTATCTTTTTTACCTTGAATCCGGACCTCCATCTTCTTATTTTGTACTTTGGATGAATTTATAAAATCAGATTTAAAAAATTAGACCTCCTTCTCCACATCAATGTTTAAAGGTCGTTCAACAACCGTGAAATTTCTTTATCGGTAAAACATGTATTTTTGATTTCTAAGCCGTAATTTTCGACTGTTAGATGATAAAAAAAAAAGTGCTTGACCTCGTAACTAAACTCTGGAAGTCACTTCATTAATTTTTAATTCGGTAAACATGACGAATTTAGTTATTTTTTAATACTTTATTTCAATACCACTTATGACTTTTCTTATCACGATTGCGAACGATATTTGAAATCGTTACAACGAAATACCATAAAATACGTGGTATTCTGAATACCTGGCAGCGGAGCGCAAGGCAGATTTGCGGATGTATAACTGTATATATCTTCGTCAGCGTGCGCCTAACGTCTCACAAAAATGAGGCTGGTTCGACGTTTGGCCGCCTACCTGTGACGTCGACGCACCGAGCTAGCTGGTAATCAAGAAGATAGTACAAGCGTCGAAAATCTCCCGACTTATCAATAATAATACCGTGGAATAAATTCTCATCTGAGAAATATAGTATCGTGGATAGAAACTAAAACGTTTGAGTGGAGAAATAACTTTACGTTGACAGCATACTAAAAGAACATGAAAACTATCATCAAAAAGTAGCATAAAGTACAAAGGCTTGGCTGACGTGCGATTGTCGAAATTCTAGGTCGAAAAGTTTTCAAGAATAATTACTGAAACGGTAACTGCGCAGTGATTTCGAGGAGATGATATAGTCGGAGCCAAGCGATTGGAATTTCGTGAGGTTCGACCATGTAGCTTCGGAGGAAATAAATTATAAAAATACGTTCTTATACATGAAATCTTATGGAGAAGACAATTAGATCTGTACTTTATGAGATATTTTGTAATGAAAAAAACGGCAGAGTTCCAAAAAAACAAAATTAAACTCGTCATACAGTAAAATAAACTTTCACAAAGGTAGCAAAAAAATAAACACAGTTTCCAATCCCGTCTCGAATATACGAATAAAAGGGAGAAATTTGGCCGTGGAACGCTCGTTATACACTGTACAGCTGTACACTTGTAAACTGCACAACCTCCTTAAGGGGATACGGGACTGAAATGGCTAAGTCAGGCATTTCTTAAACGATTTAAGCGGGCATTCGCTTGCTTGTTTTTAGGTCCTAAAAAGTGTGATCAAAACGTCCAAAACAAACAAAAGTGTTTGGAAATACGTTTCCCGCTTTTTTTTATACGTTTGAAGCTACTCAGTGCTATTTCTTGTTAGAAAGCGTTCGAGCTGCAAAGACGATTCTCGTTGCAGGACTCTTAGCACGTATGCGAAAAACGTCTGGGATCGCTTTTATTTTTCAACGCTCCGAATTTTGAAAGAAAAAAAAAATTAAAAACACGCATCACGATTTTTCAAAGAATAATCCGTATTTTGTTACTGATTTTACATGCATGACGGCTTATAATGTTTCTCAAAAGTTACTGCGAATTCATCATGTAAATTTTTTTGTAATCTTGATCGTTTAAAAATTATAGCATATTGTTTATGGATGGATTTTTCACCGGTTGAACAATGGTCTGCAGTTGTCAAATGATCGACCATACAAAAAAATGTACGTATTGAATTCATGGAGCAACTTTTGAGGAATAAAGTAAGCCGTGTGATCAGCCGCTGAGCGGTCACCGATCCCAATTTTGGCCGCGACCAATATTGCTTAACATTCCTCAAGATATATTTTTAGCGAAAATTTTCGTATCACAAATATATTTTCAATGGATCTTCCGCATATTTTGCATACACTCACATGCATCTTTGATAAATAATATGTATCGAAAAAGATATTTTCAATCATTTTTTTTATGGGAGCACTGTGGGATATGGCTTAAAAATGTTGATGTTTCACACAAGATTTTTGTGAATATTTTCGCATTTATAAGGACTTTTGTGGGTTATAACAACAATATACAGAGTTGTTGATCGATTTTCAAATGGTCCCATGGGCAGGCATGGAGTCAGGGGTCGATTTCGTCTGAAAGACCCGATATGTATGCCCATGTACATCGAGACAAGGGATCTGGCACTCTCGCTGACTCGATGCACATGAACCCCCACCGCCCCGCGTAAAGCAACGACAGAGCTTTCAACGCTGCGCGTTTCCATTTCAGGGCTGCACTGCACATTCTCGATGTACCCCACGCCACTCGTGCGTGGGCATAATATACTATATGTAATACGCGCTCTCATATATGGGGTATCCAGGGCAAAGCGAGACCCCAAATGTCTAAAGAGTAAAAAAAAACATGTTTAAAGTTTCAAAATCATGCGAATTGTTCTATAGGAAAGTTTAAACTTTAAAGTATAAAAATATTTGTCTTTCAAGCTTATAGATTGCTAAACAAACACACAATATGTGATGAAGTCGAAGAAATGCGACAGTGCCGGTTTATCCTATTTATGGGGTAAATAGAACTCCAAGTAGAGGTGAAATGGATTAGTAATATTATTATTACTATTAGACTTATTAGACTTATTAGACTGAAAATATATTTATCATATCTCATATCAGGTTTAAAACAAATATATGTATGCAGGAACTTTAAAATTATTATGAAAAGACAGAACATACTTGTATGTTGATTTTTTTTTGTTAATTTCTGCTATTTCTTTGAGGGTTTTACGTCCCTTCCTTTTTTTTATTTCAATTTCCTTTGCATTGTAGACTAGATTCTCTTGCAGTTATACAAATAAATAGTGTGTAATTAGGAGTATGAATGAAATTTTTTTTTTCAATCATTGGGGCGCATAATGTAGAGTAAGTAAAAATAATGAGGACGTATTTTTTATTTTTCGTTAAAAATGACAGATGCACCTGTTATAGGCAATTTAATTTCACAGATTTTGATATATATATAGATATAGCGTAACATGTGTGACGTCATAATGTTACATTTTTCAATTTGTTATATTAACGGCAATTTTGATTCAAATAAAAAAATAAAAAATATGTACTAAATGTTTTTTCCTAAACTACCAGATTTTGAAATAAAAAAATTTCATTTATCCTCCCAATTGTATATCGGTTTCTTTTATATACAAATAAATAGTGTGTAATTGTTTATTGGTTTCTTTTATAAAATTTAATTCAATAAAATCTTAAATCCTTCGTCGATTGTTGCCAAGTTCAATACCATATATCATTATTATTTCCTACCCTATTTACGAAAAAAGTTTTGACCTGAAAGGTGAATATTTACGAAAGTTCGAGCCACAGCAAACGTTTTTTGAAAAATTCAAAATCCCATAAAATCCGCAATTGTCTAACATTTTGACAAAATTTCAATCAAACAACGAGGGTTCGCTGCTCTACTTATTTGCAAAATTTGAGCCCGATCGCTCGCGGTGTTTACGAAATGTAAGTTTTGAATTTTTCAAGACCAGCACATACAAACACACGCGCGCGTGCGCGCCCAGATATTTTTCCTAAAGGTGAATCAAACATTGATCGAGTTTTTAAAATGTGCTAAGATCATATATTTAGTTGAATATCAATGTACCGTGGACTTCTTCAAAAAATTTTTCATCAAATACTTCAGATCCTTGAACGACAAAAAACACATCGTGTTCTCGTCGAAAACGACAATTATTTTAGTTAATTCGTTTCTGAATTTCAAATCTCGTAGTATTGTTTTAAAAATGGTTATGCCAATTAACAAGTCCATTATATATGACTTTTGAGTCCAGGCTATAAGGGAATAGCTCAAGATTAACTTTAAAAATATGAGAAATAAACAGTACCACAGGTTAATCATAGAAGTCTTAATTAACATTTAAAAAAAAACGTAATCGCTTATATATATATATATGTGCATTTCCTCGGGAATGTTTAACGCTCGTTTATCAGGCTCACATTGGCCCGGTAAAGAACGGATATGTAGAATGATTGAGTGCGATCAATGATTCAAATTGACTCAATACAAAATCACTAATAAATAACACTCCCATTAACGTAACTTATAACAGGAGATTCGAGAGAGGAGAAAAAGATCGCTTATTCTCCAGAGGCTATAATGCAAGGCAACAAATATTCAATGGAGCACTACGAGAGAGACGTTGTAGCAAGACGATCATAAAGTCGTAACAATATGTCTCGGCGGTCAAACGCGCGAGCAACTAATACGGTTAAAGCGTTACTAAACGACACGGCCTATGTGACTAAATGATTTATATATACTTGCGAGAGAGAAGAGAGAGAGAGAGAGAGAGAGAGAGAGAGAGAGAGAGAGAGAGAGAGAGAGAGAGAGAGAGAGAGGTCGACCGTATAACGATTTTATGTATACCGAGACGCTGCCGTATCTCTTGATTCCGCATTTTTTCCGAGAACATATAACGTATTTCTTAATTCATCTCCAGTTGAATATAGGCGTGCATTAGTATGCGCTAAATCATATTTTAAATCTACGATGAAGTCCCCTCCTGCATGGAAAAAATATATTGCATAAATACAATTTTTTCCGATACATATGTCACATATGAAAGAAAAAACTTTCGCATTTTATTTTCTGAAGCGTCCGGAACTTCGCGTCGCGGAACTTAAACGGACAAATTAAATTATTAGATCATATTCATAATGCAGGCATGAATAGTAATGATTAAAACAAATGAGGTTATGACATCGGGATTACAAAGAATGATTGAAAAATAACAGCAATAACGAAATTCGATTAAATTTTTTATCAATTATAAAAAAAGAGTTTCATTTATAATAATGCGCCAGTCAGTTTTCTTGATATTCGTGAATCGTTGTAGGAATAGAAGCTCTATTAAAATTACCCATCTAGGAAATTAAGGTATACTTAAACATATATATATTTTTAAGTACCAAGTACTTCTTGTAGAGCAATAAAAAATACGTTGTTCACATGTATATGAATTACACGTCGTTACAACTTCAGGCGTCATTAATGGTAGGCATGGTTGTTCTCAAGCTCTGAGGCTTCGGCATTATATGACCGTCATAGTCTTTTCTGCTTGCGCGAAGGTTAGCCATCTAGCGGCGGTCGAGAAGTACCATATAATCGAGTGTGTGCGTAGTATAGACGCGGCCACCGGCCCATCGGCCACACGTGAAGCTTCTTCGTGTAGCACGGAGTGGTATAGAAACTCAACACCTCGGTCGAATCTCTTGACATAGTTGAATGGTTTAAGCATATATTCAGTGTTCGTTTAAAGCCAATTTTGTATGTTAAGTTTGATCGTGTAGCGCGAGGATATAGAAACTTGATACCTCGGTCGAATCTCTTGACACAGTTGAATGATTTAAACATACAGCCATTGTCCGTTTAAGGGTAATTTGTATGTACTCTGAATATACCCGTCAATATACATCAGCAAACATTTTCACATACATTATACATATATGAAACATAAATTCAACTTATGTTGTCAATTGATTAAAAATACATTTTAAATGTGTTTGGCATATGTTTAAATAAATTTTGTCAAAAATATCGAATTTTCATAAAAATATATTTGACGGAGTGACCGCAAAAACAGCAGCGAAAAAATTCCCTGACTCCTCGCTAAAAAAGTACCCATCTTGATAGAGTAGGAGACTTGTGAGTTTTTTAATACTAGAGAAAGAATCGGTTTTGGAAAATGTTTGCATTTGAATATAGAGAGAATCACTAAATAACTGTTGGCGTTAAAAATCTATTATATAAAAAAAATAAAAATGTTGGAGCAATGATTAAAAAAAATCATGAACCAAATCCCAGAGGACTCGGATCGATTTCAAGTGAAATTGCTTATATCAGGGTGTCTAATGGAAAAAAAAAATCGTCCCCCATAGAAGAAAAAGACGATTCCTATGTTAAAGTAAATTCCTGTGCAAAGAGAGCTCTGTCGCTTAATTTTGAACAGGTCGCTCACGCGGCATTGTATTTTCACATTTTTTTAAAATTCTTTTCAAAACTCTGATTTCCTTGCACAGAAATTTATTTTTGCACAAGAATGAAATTTTTATTTATTTATGGGGAAACCCATTTTCTTTTCGACAACTATTAAATCTTTTTTCTCAAGAGCCTAAGAGTAGGAACATTAGGCGTTTGTATTCTTAAAAATAATTCTCCATAGTGGCTCGAGTGTTTACTTTTGTAAAATATTCTCTCATTAAATGCACTTTTTTCATTTAAAAAATGAGACTACCCATTTTTCTAAATCATCGATCTTCCTGCTTTTCGACTTTTCAAGAAACAAAAATCGTATTAAAAATCCAAAAGATCGCGATAACGAATATTCAGATCCGAATAAAAATATTCGTTATTTTATACCTCTGGGATTTTCGTTACGATTTTTTATTTTTCTTATTAGAAAATAAAAAAAGGTATGGCTTTTTCGATTTTTTCCTTTAAGATGCCTTTGTCTTACTCTCTCGTTTCACCAGAGCCAAGTGGGAGGGGGCTAGTTCAAGCTTGTTTTCCCGCAATTTTCGATTTTTTTCAGATATCACGGGGCCTTGTTTTCGTTTTGATTTCCACCGGAACCTGGCTCCGGTGGTCAAGTCCATCTTATCAGTGTTTCCGGTGATCTGTAGAGGAAAATGAGCTTGGCGAATAGATCTTCTTCGAGACAAAGATCGCCACTCTCGCGCACGAGATAAATATCGAGACAGCCGTAGCAATACGATCGACGTAGGGAGGATCGTCGAACACGATTTCTGGGTGTAATTTCACTCACAGAGCGTCTTGTCACTTCGCTTATCACTATCACAGTCGTCGTGTAAAGTATACCCAGTATTCTGAAGAATGCGAATGAATTTTTTTAATTATAATTTACAGAGAAGCGAGCCCGGAGGCTGGTGAGGAAAGGAGGAAAAAAAAATTTTTTTTTAGATTAAAAATCAAAACACAGAAGGGTGACAAATTTTCTTGCTCGTCCTCAGGGAATGACAAAAAAGACTTAACTTTTTCGATATGATGAGTCCCACTTTGTTGAGCGTCTAAAACTCCACTTTCGTGATAAAACTTCGAAACTTTCGTAATCGACGTATTATTTCTTTCGGGTTCAGTCCACAGTATGGGTGCGTGGACTGCTCCTCGACCACCTACCCGTATACTCGACATTCGTACAATCTCAAAGTAACGATAAAATAATCGCGGAAACGACTTTCGGGAAAACAAATTTTGGGACAGTGCTGCCTGCACTACCGGAGATAGTACGTGATGTACGTGATTCCAGCCTTTTAGCCTGGTGTCACGGATGTGCGAAGAATTTTTCTGGTTAGGTTCACGGGTGGTGTGAAAATTTGTGGCGGAGACAAAAGCTCACTGCGAAGTGATTGTACGTTGAAAATAAAAAATAAAATGCGATATCTCTAACACGTCAATGCATGGGTACAGCATTCATTTGGGTACCGATCGAAAGAGAAAAATAATTAAAAAATATTCGTATTAATATCATTGCCGAAGTCCGCATAATTAATTAATAATTAGGAAAATAAGTTTCGTTATGTAGATATACTCCCGTGTACAAGCGAGTTGTGTGGCGTATAAGAGTCTGGAGCTCCTGTCGACATGTTGCTATAGGAGGGAATGTACTTGTCTCGAGTCGCTACCGCGACTCTTGATACTCAATAGGCAAAAAAGAAATAATAGAACTTAGCTATCAATTTTTTTTTTTTATTTCGTTACTTCCACCTACTCGGGCGCTGACTTATCATCTTACATAGTTTACCATATCTGGCGTTTAGAAAACGCAAAATTACACATAGCGCCAAGACCTAGCCGGTTTTGCTATGTCAACGATATGTTACTAATACAACTGATTTTGAAAATATATCGTTCGACGACAGTACGAATTCTTTTAAAAATTTTGGTATGCCCCTGAAAGGGAGTCTGTGGCCTTTGGGACTTAAATTTATGACGTATTGTGACCATCTCGCCAAATCCATCTATGTAGTGTGAAAACCGCGTAGAAAAGGTTCAACGCTCTGTATAGGCGCGGGTGCAATGAAATTTGTCCTTCCATTTATTTAAATGCGTTTTTTTAATTTGTTGCTCCATTTCTAGGGAGTATATATGAACAGGAGCCAAGTGCATACCGATAAACAAAGTATAGAACAGGAAGAGGTAAAATAATAGAGATGGAGAGAGAGAATGAATGAATGAATGAATTGTTTATTATGCCGTGGAACAATATTCCATAGGCAAACTTAATACAGAGGTGAAAATAAAATATAATATAACTAAATAAGAAACAAAATAAAATATCAGGAATAAGAGTTTGAGTGTGCTCTCAAAAAAAAATTTTTTAATTATTACGACTAACTTAGGACTAATTCCGAAACCAACGCAGGGTTTTTGCAGACTACTATAGCAGGAAATTGCAGGGAATGTAATACTTAAGATTAAGGAAATGCATCTTACATAATATACATATACATGTACCACCTATCAGACCGAAATATTTCAGACAATATATGTACTAAATTAAAAGTAGGCTTAAAAGCAAGGACGAGATCATTTAATTCTTTGCAGAAAAAAAAGATAAAGATAGGAGAAGATAAGAAAAAGATAAGAACAACAGTCCGAAATACATGATAGAAATAAATGATAGAAAGGCCCAAGATCAGGTAGTCTCATTCGAAACACGCAAAAGATAGGCATGCAGCCGGCACTTGAAAGTACTGAGAGTGTTCGCGGTAGTAATTTCAACGGGAAGAGAGTGCCAAAAATAAATCGCAGATACCAGGAAAGATTTTTGAAGGATAGAAGTCCGGCAGGAAGGGATGAGGAAGATGGGGGCCACGACGGCGCGAGTGGGACGCTGAGGTGGTCGCGCAGCAGTAAACAGGTCAGAGATATAACCTGGGTGCTCGCCGAAAAGAACTTTGTAAATCGTGATGCCCATGAAATATTTACGTCTATGGCTCACCCGCAGCCACGCTAGTCGCTCTCGAAAGGGTGAGATGTGCTCATCCCTGCGGATTTGAAATATGAATCGTATGCATTTATTTACGAGGCGCTCCAAAATGAGATTCTGTTCACCTGCCAAATCATTATATACCAAGCAACAATAGTCAATGACTGGAAAAATTAATGAGGTTATTAGCGTTTTCCTAAGGTTAAAAGAGAGCGATTGCATGTTATGTTTGAGTCGAAAAAGGATACAGTTAATCCTGTTCGAGATCATAAGAATATGCCGGTTCCAGGAAAGATTGGACGTGAATATAACTCCTAGGTTTCGAACCTCATTCACAAAAGGGATCGCAGTGCCATTTACCATAATGCGTGGGAGGCTGGCGAGGTCAATCTGATTTATATAGGTGCCACTACCCAGGATAATGGTCATCGATTTAGCAAGGTTCAGTGACAGTCCATGGGAGGAGGCAAAATCAGCTATGACTTGAGCATCCTGGGACACCCTATCTAGTGACTCGATTAGAGCAGCAGGGCGGCAGGAGAGGTAGATTTGTGTATCATCAGCATATATGAGGTGTTTGGTATGTTGAAGACCAGCACCAATATCGTTGATGAACATCGAGAATAAGAGAGGCCCCAGAACGGAGCCCTGAGGGACGCCAGTATTTGTGGACATCCAACTCGAGGGCGAGCCTGTGTAATCCATAACTGCCTGAGTTCGATTCGAGAGGTACGAAAAGACCCATGCCAGAGCACTGTCAGAGAATCCCAGGTAGCGCAACTTGTTTAATAGAATCACATGAGGAACCGTGTCAAAGGCCTTGCTAAAATCGAACAGAACCAAGATAGTGACCATTCTATCATCAACAGCCTGTCTAATATCTTGACAAAGTTTTAATAAGACCGTCTGTGTACTGTAATTCTTTCTGAAGCCCGATTGCAAAGGGTTGAGAAGACTGTTTGAGTCAAGAAAAACAGACATCTGTTTGTGGACGAGGCGCTCAAAGAGTTTAGAGGCCTCAGACAAATTTGCAATGGGTCTCACGTCTGAAGGTGAGGATGGTGGATTCTTTTTGACCAAGGGACGAACGAATACTCGCTTGAAAAGAGACGGATAAATACTATTCTGTAGGCTGGTGTTAAAGACTCTGGTCAGGAGCGGTGTGACAACGTTTACGGCTTTTCGGAGTGCAAACAGTGAGACACCATCGGGACCTTGCGAGAGCGACTCGGATTGGGTGGCTGAAATGGCATTGAAAACACTCTGAGCGGAGATTTCTGCAAAATTAAATACTGGAGTATCGTGTGGGAGAGGGTCGACTAGATCCGGAGTGAAAGCTGTAGGGTAAGGAGAATCTGAGTAGGAGATACTGGAAAAATAGTCATTTAATATCTCAGCTGAGAAAAAAGAGAACGGCGAGATCCCTCTGGGTTTTGCGAGCCCAAGATGTGCAAGTTCTTTCCAGAGTTTAGCAGGATCCGAGACACCCAAGAGCCTGCGTTCATAGAAAAGCCTTTTTGTTGTCTTGATCTCAGTAGCAAGAGAGTTTCTATAATCTCTATACAGGGTGGCCCAAAATTAGATGCGGAAAATGATAGGGCTAATAAAGGGCGTCGAGCTGAGTAAATTGATCCCAATAACATGTGGTCTGCGAAGTCGCGTTCGCGAGATACGGCCGATTAAAAAATCCCGCTAACCGCTGGCATGTAGGCAACCGAGTACACAGGAATCATCGGTTCTGAGTCTTGTTGACAAGCGCGCGCGTACGCTGATGCGGAACATAACACTTTCAAATTTACGAATTTCAAACGAAAACACTCTTGGCATTGAATTTTCGCCAAACACAACGACAAGGATGGATGGAACAACAGCGATGGAAATGGCCTGTTATCATCCATCCATGCTAGATTGTGTCGACAGTCGATCGTACGCGCGCGCTTGTCAACAAGACTCAGAACCGATGATTCCTGTGTACTCGGTTGCCTACATGCCGGCGGTTAGCGGGATTTTTTAATCGGCCGTATCTCGCGAACGCGACTTCGCAGACCACATGTTATTGGGATCAATTTACTCAGCTCGACGCCCTTTATTAGCCCTATCATTTTCCGCATCTAATTTTGGGCCACCCTGTATATTGACAAATGTAACGGACCACCCGACCTCCGTGCCTGACGATATAAACGATTTTTAGTTCTTATCTTTTCCTTAATTTCAGCGGTAAGCCATGGCGCCTGAGGTCTTTTGAGAGTCCAAGTGCGCAGGGGTGCGTGCACATCAAATGAGCATTTTAATCGATCAAAGAGCGTGTCGACGAAACTATCAAGGGGTAAATCAACGTCGTTGTCGGTGTCAGATAGGTTGATGAAGGCACGATTACAATTTTCACGAAACGTTTCCTCGAATTCAGCTTGAACAAAACGCCTGACATCGCGCCTAGAGATAGTAGGCTTCCGAGGGGCATCAGCGGTAAAATTGTAAAGAAGCTCGATGGAGTCATGGCCTGCAATAAATGGGGAGTCCGATTTATTGAATTTTAATATTTTTGAGGTAGAGTCAACAATGACAACATCGAGCCACGAATCGGAGGAAGCTGTGTGAAAGGTAGCCTCGGAGTTGATTATGGAAAGACTATGAGAGGTAACAAAATCGCGCAGGGAGGACGCCTCGAAGTTTGTACTGAGCAGATTACAATTCAAATCACCGACAATCAGAACGTTTTTATACGAGAGAGATAGGCGCGAAAAGACTTCGGAAAAATCTCGAAATAGATTACCCTTTGGCCGGCGATAGACACACGCGAGCAGGAGCGATTTGTCAATAGAATTTCTGAGCTCGAGCATAATATATTCAGGCATGTTTGAGAATCCTGGAGGAGAGACATGCAAGATGCGATAACGGAGAGAATCATGTATAAAACATGCAACCCCACCTCCACGCTTCCCCTGACGATCATTGCGTATCAAATTGTAATTATGAAGCGTTAGCAAACTATCGGAAATATTTTCATTTAACCATGTCTCTGTAACAGCTATGACGTGATAGAAATTTGTGGTTAAATGTGCCTGAATAAACTCAAAGTGTCCTAGCAGAGAGTTCGCATTGAAATATAAAATCCTGAGAGCGACCTGTGCGGCAGGGGGATCATCCGTATCGTTTCGCTCGGTGTCGGTGGTCGGAGAGCGCGTAGTGAGTCAGATGATTTTTTCCAGATCAGCCTCCGATTCAATGTGAATTACCGGTCCGCGATCCGAGCGTCGGGCATGAACGGCGCCCGCCCTCCACCACACAGATTTAAACCCAAGTCCAAGCGCCTTGTCTCTAGCTCGTTTTAGCAGCTGATAGGAGGCTCGCGGTAGAAATTCATTCACAAAAATAGGGGTGTTGTGTTCGGTTGAGAAAACATCCGCATTTGTGAGCAATCGCTTTATGCGTTTGCGTTCAACGATGAAATCGCGAGTATCAGCACTCTTAAGGTAGTTCTATCGCTGCAGACTAGTCAATTAGCTATAAATGTCTAAATGATGATTCCTAAAAATATTGGATATATGGGTTAAAATTAATAAATATTAAATAAGCTTACCCAGGTGAATACAATTAATCAACGGTTTATTATAAATAATTATGTAACTAGTAAAATAGTAATTGCAACGACTCAAGTATTACTAGATCTCGTATGATATTTACGTGTGGCAACGTTGCGTTTTCTTTCTCTTTTCATTCTCGTGCCCTCTCACTCTCTCGCCCGCTCTATTGACGTTGATGCGGAGAGGTTATGTTTTTCGACTTGTCAAATACCGCTTTCGTTACGATATCGCGTTGCCACATTTTTTCACCGTCACGACATTATGCCATAAGTTGTGTATCACTACCCGGATGCTCGTATTAAAATCAGTATAGCTTAAAAAATTGGTCGACAATCATATTTTTTTTTAGGCCCGTTAGATTTTTACGTGTTTAATGAATCTAAGTCTCGTTTTTTGTAAGAATCTTTTGGATTTTCGATAAGATATATCGTTTTAAAGTGACCGGAAATCGGTTCTTCTATATGCCGAAGCAAATTTGCCTTGAGGAACTGGCA